>VXAL01016227.1:0-54107 GCA_013399475.1 Chauna torquata | reverse complement strand
TTTTTTTTTTTTGCTTTTTTATATTTTTTTGAAAGGGCTGCCTTGAAAACCTGCCTGTCAGCCTTAGAGAAGCTTGGGTGCAGGTGGGCACTCACCCAACCCTACGCCCAACAGAAACATCGACCTCCACAGCATGATTATCACTACATTTTAGTAACACAGCAAAATGACAGAGAAAGTAATTCATCTGGGTTCATCTGAGAAGGAAGTGTAGAGGAAAAGATATATAACAGGGCAATAAAAGGACTACTAATTGAAGGAACAAACTGAAAAGAAATCAATGCAGGTCCACCCCTAAGCTGTGCTGGGAAGCCACTCGACGACAGATCCCCTAAGCTGTGCTGGGAAGCCACTCGACGACAGATCCTGCTACTGTCATGGTGTCACTGTTAACCACTGTAGCATGATGTTATTCGGCATGAGTATGAACTAGCCTGCTGTCATCAACAAGGAGGGTTAGATGAGCTATATCTTGGAACAGTTTAATAGATGATGGAAAAATAATCCCACCTGTCCTTCAGATATATACACAGAGAATTTTCCATTAGGATGTTCCTCCTGCTCTGGACAATTTAGCAGTTACAGAAGTTAGTAATTTAAGCAAACTATCAATCTTCTTTTAATCTTTACTCTAGAATAAAGAGCAAATCGATACACAATTAACTAAAAATATACTGTATTAAAAGTACTCTTTTCAGTGTTAGAACAACTTGAAGTGTAAGTTTTCCCCTAGAACAGAGCCGAAGACCAAAAAATATTCCAAGGCCTCTTAGCATCCAGCAAACAGCTTCCTCATGGAGGGTCAAGTGTTTGCTGCTCCTCATCCCTTTCCACCGTACCTCCTGCAGTCTTCAAACCCTTGTTTTATTCTACATTAGCTAGTGCAATCCATATAATTTTATTGTCCCCTTCTTCCTCCCAAACCCCTGTGGTCACTGCCCCAGGTAGTTCTTGCTTTCTTTTGCAGTAGTTCCACCATTGTCCCCTCTATTCATATTCCCTCCCCTCTATCAACATTATTCGACTCATCTTTCTAAGAAGCCAGGTTCATGCTGGTGAGACTGTGGGTTTTTTGCCTATTCCTCTCCCTGAGAGCTTCTGCACTCTTCGACTAATTTCAGACAACTCCAAACAAAGACATCGAGTTGGAGGACAGAGACCCTTTCAGTGCTCCTCTCCAAAGTAGTGGCTGTTGCATGTCAACTCATTCTAGATACTAAAGACTCCACAATGGAGACATATTTTCAGAAAGATATTATGAATGCTCACAACTGAAAGGAAAGCTTTGACCATACCCCTGGGCTGACCAAAAGATACAAACCCAGGGGGTTTCACCCACCAAAGAGGTATTTATGGACTTGCAGGCTCTTCCTCTGGTATTCGGCTCACTCAGTAACACAGTGCTTTTTGCTGCCAGCTTAAGCCAAATAAAGACTGTTTTTGTGTTGCCACCAAGAGGGACAACCCAACTTGCTCCCATGTCCTTGGCATGTTCTCATAGTGTCCCTTGCATGAGCTTTGGCAGGTATGGTCATGTACAGCAACTCTGCTCCACTCATTGATCCAGCAGAAAACCAACACAGAAAAGTCAATAATTTTCAAGAAGCGTAAGGGGCAGAAAGAGGGTGAGCCCATCTCTGCTCACATCCATGGGAAGAAGGACATGCTTTTGGTAACCACACAGCAAGGCAGCAGCTTAAGCCAACTGTGAAGTCACAGAGTTTCCTGGGAGGTCTGGACGATGGTTATTCACCCTTTTTCTAAAAACATATGTTTTTACACAGATCCACGTGCATACACACAGACAAAGTGGTAGGCAGGTGTACCTCAAGACCAATCTGGTGCAGAAGAAGCATTAACATGATACCAGGGCCAGAGAAAATATTTGAGCCATCTTCACATTTTTTTTTATTTCATATTTGTCACAACATTTCATGTGACATGTCATGCCATACCTTCTCTGACTGCATCCCCCCTTACACAACTCCCTCTCCGCACAGGTTGCCCATGCTGATTCCTGCAGGGAGATTGCCCTGGCGCTAGATTTGGCACCTGAGGAAGGTCTCTGCCAGCCTGCCCACCCCATGGTAACCACATGAGCCCCAAGGCTGTGGTGAACACTGCTGATGCTTCAGTTGTCACAGGGGAATTCTGGAAGGACCACTGTGCTGTGATAAAGGACTGGTTGTCTCAGAAAAGTGATGACTGAGGGGGTACAGGAGCAGGCTTCAAAATCATGAGGGACCAAGTGATGGTGTATTGGGTTTATGTGGTAAAGGTTTGGTAGCAGGGGGGGCACAGGGGTGGCTTCTGTGAGAAGATTCCAGCAGCTGCCCCATGTCAGAGAAGAGCCAGCTCCAGCCGGCTCCAAAAGGGACGCACCGCTGGCCAGAGCTGAACCAATGAGCGATGTTGTTTGCGCCTCTGTGAGAGCATATTTAAGAAGGAGAAAAAAACGGCGGCGCAACAGCAGCTGGGAGTGAGAGGAGTGAGGAACAGTCCTGCAGACACCAAGGGCAGTGAAGAAGGAGGGGGAGGAGGTGCTCCAGGCGCCGGAGCAGAAGTTCCCCTGCGGCCTGTGGTGAGGACCATGGTGGAGCACGTTGTCCCCCTGCAGCCCATGGGGTACCACAGCGGAGCAGATCTCCACACTGCAGCCCGTGGAGAGGAGCCCACGCAGGAGCTGGTGATCTGGTGGGAGCTGCCACCCGTGGGGGACCCATGCTGGAGCAGTTTGCTCCTGAAGGATGGACCCCGTGGTACGGACCCATATTGGAGCAGCTCTTGAAGAGCTGCAGCCTGTGGGAAGCCCACGCAGGACCCGTTCGGGAAGGACGGCATCCCGTGGGAGGGACCCCATGTTGGAGCAGGGGAACAGAGAGCGACCATGAAGGAGTGGCAGAGACGAAGCGATACGGACTGACCGCAACCCCCGTTCCCCGTTCCCCTGCGCCGCTCGGGGGGAGGAGGTAGAAGAGGGAGGATGGGGGGAAGGTGGGTTTAGTTTGCTTTTAGTTTCTCACTGCTCTAGTTTGCTAGTTATAGTAATAAATTATACTAATCTCCCTATGTTGAGTCTGTTTTGCCCGTGACGATAATTAGTGAGTAACCTTCGTGTCCTTATCTCAACCCTTAAGCCCTGGTCCGTCATATTTTCTCCCCGTTTCTTTGAGGAGGGGGAGTGAGCGAGCGGTTGTGGTGGAGGTCGCCTGTTTAGCTGGGTAAAACCACCACAGATGGTGAATGAGAAGATGGTCACTTACACTCCTTTTTGATACAAGAACACAGGGAGACCAACACATACACGAGAAGATACCTCTTTACACAATAGAAGTTGTGCTAAGCTGCAGAAGCTCTTTGTTGGATGCTGCTACTGGTGTTTGCCTGGGTTTAAGAAGTGTTTGGATAAATTCAGAGGAGAAAAAGCCACACGGCACTGCCTGATACCATCGCACCAGCTCTTGCCCAGGAGGTCCCTGAGCCCTGGTGGGGTCAGGGTGCTCTGGGGATGTATTCCAATGTGTTTGCTCTGCTCTTGCCTTCCCCTTGGCATATCCTTTGCCTGCTAAGGGCTGCACCATCCTTTGTTCCCCTTGGCAGTACCCCTGGCTCTCACCTCTCTGCCCAGGGCTCTCTCTCCCTTCCTTTTACCAACAGCATAACTCCCACTCCCCTACACACCACCTTGTCCTCCCCTGCACTTCCCTCCTTCCCTCGCTCCTTTTCTTGCGGCTGTCATGTTTTCCACAGCATGCAGCCCACCTCAGCAAAGAGACGCCAGACAAAGGGGCTGACGTTATACTTGTTGCCCGCCAGCTTCTCCGAGTGCTCCCAGGACTTTGGTAATACAGCTGCGATGATTTTTTTATTCACCCCCCTCCCAGGCATTTGTTGAACAATTGCTGTTAAAGGGGAAGGATCTTGCTCTCTATTTAAGTGCTGTGAATCAGAAAGAAGACTGTAAAAATTCAGAGTAGGGTCATCTCCCCCTTTCTTTTTGTTCTCTCTCTTGTCCACATTTTAATGCAGCTGGTGGGGTTTTCTCAGCCAAGACAGGAAAGAAATGCAAGACCCATACAAGGATGCAGCTAGTCTGCCCCACCAGCACCGCCACCACTGGCTCCCCCACCACCCCACAAAATGACAAAGGAGCTTTGATTACTGACTCACCGTGCCAGCCAAAGGAGAAAGAGAAAAAAAAAAAAAAAAGCATTGCATTCATTTATAATAGTGGGCTTTGAGTCTGCTGGGATATTGGCTGGCATTTCAGCAGCTGAGGGGGCTGCCCTGTGTCTGAGCTGTCACACTGACTCACCTGCCGCAGCAGCAACTCTGAAAGGAATCTCAGGAGGAGTGGGAGAAGGAGATGCAGGAGGTGGAGGAAGGTGCACACCCCACAGACATGTGGACGGAGGGTGTCCCCCCAGCACCCCCCCAGCAATGCCCTACAGATACACACATTGTGTCATTCACACTCCTCCTGCTTCCCTCTCTTTTTTTTTTTTTTCTTTTTCTCAGCTTACTTCCCAGCCCCTCTCAGCAACCCACCCACATTTGCCATAGGATAACACAATATAAGGAAGACCTAAGTGAGGAAGACAATTGCCCTATCTGACCTATTTGTCTCACTTCACTAAAGCATCAGTTTCTGGTGGGAGAGGACCAAGGTAGAAGCACACAACACTGCTTTTCTGGACCAAGAACAGAGTGCTGGACCTAGCCCTGTGACTTGAGCATTTTGCCTTCACCAGGGGATGACCATGACCATCCCTGATCAATGGCCAGTGCATCATTGCAGTCCCTCATTCTGAGCATGAAAACAGGAGGTAAACCCTGAGGCTGTTTCTAGAGGTGCCTCAAAGTCCCTGCCCAGTATTCATGAGCAATTCAAGCATATGATGGAGAAAATCAGCATTCATTATATTACCAAGTACCTTTTCCCCTAGGAAATTTCACCAGTCAAATTTTAAGACCACAAGGAACCAGATGGCAGGATATCACATTCCTCTGTCCACTTTGTGTGCTTCTCCCTTTTGCTGTCATCCTCTGCCTCTTTCTCTTTCTCATATTATTTCTCACCCATGTCTGGACACTCTTCACCCAGTCTTCTTCTATATATTCTTCCCTCCATCCTTGTTGCTTCCTCCTGCAAGTCCCCAAAATGCAAGCAGACAGTAGAATGTCTCCTCTTTGCATTGCTTAACCATCTGAAAATAAATGGGGAAAAAGATGATTACTTCCATGATTTTTTCCCCACTTTTTTTCATGAGCAGGTAACTTCTGCATGACACCTTTTTCCACTGCTCAGAGACCCTCGTCATTAATAGCATCCTCAAAGGACTCAGCTTCTGCTCTGAAGGTGTGTGAATGCATCACCGAGCGGAAGGTGAGTGCTCTCAATAAAGGATTGTCAAGAAAACAGTACGGAAGGATGAGGTAAAAAGCCTTTTGGGTTGGGACAGGAGAAAGGAAGATCAATGGTTGCAGAGGGGTGATGGGTAAGAGCTAACGAGCAAGACTACATGCCTATAACCAGTATCACCTTTTTATTCCTCCAGCTGTCTGGCTAAAGCATCTGTACACCTGCAATGAGCTCTTGGACTGCAGTCTCATTGCTGGGTGCACCATCTTCCTGCTCTGGGGTCCCACAATGAGGTTTTCATGTCTGCAGCTCCTAAATGCTTTCAGGTTAATAAGATTTATGAATGATAATCGGTAATTGCTGTACACTGCAATAAACTTCCTTTCATTTCCAGCCTTCTTACAATTCAGAAAACATCAGAGTCAAATCCCAAAAGATGAAATCTGGTAGTATACAAACTGAAAACCACAGGACACCCACCCAACACAAGCAAAAGCAATGAGAGGCAAGTGAAAGAAACCGCTAATTCTGGGGAATTTTATTTCCTCTTCCAATACTGCGAGCACAAGTTGAAGCTTTTTTCTTTCTCCCTACATAGAGGACTTCAGTGCTTGATTTGTACCCTGAGACCTTGTTTACTGCCTTGCTTCTGAATCTGACTTGAATGGCCCAAGACTGGCCAGTGAAAGCTTGCAGTTGTTTCACTCCTGGCAAAAGGAAAAGGAAAAGGAAAAAGAGAGAAAGAAAGAGAGAGAGAAAGAGAAAGAGAACGAGAAAGAGAAAGAGAACGAGAAAGAGAAAGAGAACGAGAAAGAGAAAGAGAACGAGAAAGAGAAAGAGAACGAGAAAGAGAAAGAGAACGAGAAAGAGAAAGAGAACGAGAAAGAGAAAGAGAACGAGAAAGAGAAAGAGAACGAGAAAGAGAAAGAGAAAGAAGAAGGAAGGGGGACACCACAAATAGGTTCAAAAGTTTGGAGAAATAGTGAAAGTTTTTTGTTCATTTCCAAGGGTTACCCCTTTTACTTCTAATCAATGCTGAACTGGAAATAAATCCGTAAGATCAGTGTGCACACTATGCAGAGTTATTTCATTTTAGCCTGTACTAGAAAATCATTTCAGTGGTGTTTTCTGGAGGCTGATACTGTTCCCTCTACCTCTGACACTATGAAGTTCTGCACAAAGGAGAGAAACAGACTTAAAGGCACTGGAGAAAAGTAAAAGTAAGGAGCTTGCCTTGGAGAGGAGGGAACAGGGGAAGTTGAAGTGGCCACATGGCAAAAGGAGAAGAGGGGAGAGAGCTGCATGCTGGGGAGTAGTGGCCAGAGGTCAGCTGGTTTTCTCTTTGGTGTGCTTTAGCCTGGCTGATGCTTTCCACAAGTGATTGTCTCTGGCTTGCTGGGTGATGGGCTGGACTCTTTCCTCTGCCAGCCCCTCTTTCATCTCCCTTGGCGAGGGAGATAGGAGCTGCCCATAACCTACTGTGCCAACTCCATGGTTTATACTGTACAGGAGACCAATATCCTCATGTCAATATTTTAAATCCTTTCTCTACACTGAAAAGTTAATTTTAGTGCAGGGAAGACCTTGGCTGACAGCACAGTAGCTCACTTTGATTGCCTCCTCATGTGAACAGCCAAATTTGCTAAGTGGAGCTGTACTCCCTTCAAGGAGTCACAGGTCAGACATTTCCCTGATGCTTTACAAAGTCAGTCAGACAGGAGCTGGCTGTGATACAGGCAAAAAAACGGTGTAGTCTGGGGACTCATGGGTTTATCTCCACTTCCTAAGTGCACCTCTGTGCACGCTGTTATGATGGCTCATACCTTTGCTCCAGGAGAATAACCTCCTACCTCTGCAGCCACGTGCTCTTCAGCATGGGATTGCAGTCATGTTTTCCGCACCTCTTTCTCTGCTTTCACTCAGCAGTGCCAGGCATTGACCTAGAGACCCTTTTCAGTAACACATCAAGTGCTCTGGCAATATGAACTCACTTACCGCTGACTTTCCAAGGAACCCTGCGCACAAAAGGTCACTGGGGAGGTGGCAGTGAACAAAGAGGGCTTTTCCCTTCCCTTTCTGCCTGCTGCAAGTCCTGAGTTTTGGGACTATATTCCTATCTACTTTGCTGTCCATCCTTGCTTACAGATTTCCTTCAGCATAACTGCTTCTTAAATTCTCTTTGCTACTGCATAGACATATTTGAACTTATTCCTCTCTATATCCCCATGTACAACCACATTTTGGTCTTTTCTATCACCAGTTCTAATTCTGAGCCTTCTGGTTTACTTTTTTTTCCTTTGCTGGTTGTTTCAATCCTTACTGCTTCAGTCACCTTGAAAAAAGAAGTTGTGAATATGTTATGAGTTCACGTCATGACTAAGGTAATTAAAGCCTTGATGGGTCCTGTTTCCATTCCATCCTCTACACTATGCCTGGCCTTCTGCTTGCAGTCTTTTACCTGTTTTCCAGTTCCCACATCAGTGGAAATAAATCCAAATTTCTCTGAACTAATACTTTGATGAAGTTTCATGAGACACATTGATTTTTTAACATTCCCTGGGCCTGTATTAACACTTAGTGTAGCAGAAAACTGTTCCAGGTGGTTAAAGAGAGGAGATTCATTTGCTGGATTGCTGGTCCTCTTTCTCTTGATCTCTGTAGATAGATGGCTCTTCTGGCATTTTTTGTTTTTCTACCAAATTTTGACCTTGCTCCAGAGGAAGTCCAAGGTATGAGTGAAGAGTCAGTCAGCTTCCCCATCAAGCTGGCTTCTGCATAGTCAAAGCTTTAGCCAGGCACAGCTAACTCCCATTCGACAGAGATGTCCTGGACAAACATGATGGCAGAAAGTCTACCTAGTCACTGGCCCTCTCACCATGACCCCAATAAATCAATAAATCCTACGTTAGCCACCACGGCAGCATATACCAACTGCTATATAGGGATGACCCTCTTGCCTCTGCTGGTGTCAGAAGCAACGCAAGAAGTTTCTCTCCCACACACGGTATTTGACTCTCTGGTTCTTATCCCACTGGGAATGCAGGCACAGCACACACCCCCACATGCATTGCAGTCAGTAAAACACACCAGGCAAGATGCTGTTACCTAGGCAATGGTTATCACAAGTCTCCGGAAAGGGAGTGGGGGGAGAGGTACAGGACAATGCAGGCATGGGGAAGGAGAAAATGGACCCACCAGAAGAGATCAAACTGAGATATCAGGCCTGAAACACCATGATACTGGCACATGCTGGTGCTGGGAAAGTGGGTGTTAGACTTTTTTTAAAGGTCAAACACAATTCTGTGACAGAGAGAAAGACTTTGGCCCTTTGATTTCTTACCCGCCTGAGAAATGATCCCAGCTGGTAGATGTTCCCCATAGCTTTTTTTGTGTGGTCTACCACAGCAGAATTGCCTCCTCTCCCACTGGTCTTCCCCCTGACAGTCACTCCAGCCATCCCCCAAAGGAAGCAGCAATATTTTATAGCATAAACCTCCCAAAACAGAAATAAGCACATGATTTGAAAGTTGCAGCGTTAGGAAACCTTTCATCTGCTGGCATGGCTGAGTGCCATGCAAAGGCATTGGATTAATGACAGCTTCTGCCTCTTCTGCCTCCTGGTGAGCTCTTTAAAGGGGTGCCTAACTCCCAAACCTCAGTATAGTTCTAGTGGGGATTGGCCCTGAATACAGGACAGGCTGCCATATGAGACTCAAAAGCTTATTTTCGCAGGACAGCAGGAGGGTTTAGCTTCCCAACCAGTCACACCACTTATCTGGAAGTAAACACAGGGGTTGCAGGCTCTCACCTCCTTGCTGCCCAGTGGTACATGTTTTCTGTGCGAGCTACTCTCCAAAGCTGCTGATGCCAGGCTTAATGTTAGAAAAGATGAGCCCAGGTGTCAGTACATGGCTCACATGGGGATGACTTAAGAGCACAACTGCAGAGGTAATGAGCATTTCTGTGAAGCCTCAAAGCCATTCAGAGGCAAGTTCTGAACTATTTTATGGCATGTTCTCATTCATGTAAATAGCTTTCTGTGCTGAAATCAGAATGAAACAATCCCCATCCAGCTAAACTGCATGGCCAAAAATAATACCAGCTGCAAACCCGAGACCTGCGAGATCTCCTGTCACCTGATTCCAGTTAATTCACTTTTTCTGTGCATGTGCTTGATCCNTGCTCATACAGTGACCATGGTCATGTTGGGAGTTACTAGTAAAAGAAGCCCCAGCAGAAGTTTGGACCTGTAGAATCATAGAATCATAGAATATTCCAAGTTGGAAGGGACCCACAAGGATAATCGAGTCCAACTCTGTAGGTCTTGTGCAGTAAGGATGGAGGATTTAAGACACAGCAAGATTGCCTGAGTGTCCCACTGCATGGAGCTAGGTGAGTATGTGGGCAAGACTCAACAAGATGAAAACTCTCCCCTTCCTCTTCAGCCATCACAAGGAGGGCAGCTTTGGAAAGAAGAGCAAAGGAAGTCCTTGGAAGGGAGGGAGACAGTGCTCTGCTTGCAGGTTCTGTTGTCAGTTGCTTTCAAATCAACCGTTAGGAAGTGAAATGCGGAAAACAGGACTTTTAAAAAAAAAAAAAAGGAAAAAAGAAAAAAACACACACACAAAGCCAATATCTCCCCTCCCCAGCAGCTCAAGTGTCACAGGGCGGGGATGGATTTTGTTTTCTTGCAGCTTTTCCTGTGTCTGCCTCCCCCCTGGGTCTTTGTGGCTTTGTGAAAGGGAAAGAATGTTGTGTGCAAAAGGGATCAAGCTGCTGGGGTGGTGAAGGGATGGGGGAGGACCAAGAAAGGGGAAAAAGGAGGAGAGAATAATAAAGGACACACAAATAACTTGCACTAAGTAGAAGGGTTTGGAGCATTTAAGCCCCTTGTTGGATAGTTTATTCTTCTTTCCCCAAAACAAGGTTGCTGATTGGTACCAAGGTGGTGGGGAAAGGGAGGTAGGGAAGGAATGATGCATTTTCTACACACAGCTTGGAGGGGGATTCAGCATGGCAGAAAATGGGAGCTCTTGTCATTATGGCAATGAGGTCATCCTTGTGACAGACAAACCAGACAAAAATCCTTGGCCAGAAACCCCCAGATCCAACTTCCAAACAGCAGGCTAGGAGATTCCTACAAAATGGCACTAGAAGAGATTACCCTGCTACTGTGATATGGCTTGCAGAGATATTTTGTTCCCAGTGAAACTAGAAGTGTGGAGAAACGTCTCTGCTCAGTTTTGTTTCCAATCCATATCTTCTCCATGGCTGGGTACAGAAGCTCAATCCTGTCTCACAGCCCAGCTCACAGCAATTTGAAAAGACCACAAGGAACTTCTTGCAGAAGCCAAATTGCATTGAATTGGATATTCTTGTGCACTTTGAATATCCTTTCTGTTGAACATTTCTTACAGGATTTTTTGTTTTGTTTTGTTTTGTTGACAAATAATATAGAGGAAAAGAACAAACCTATTCAAGTAAAGCTCTTGAACAGAGTACTAGCAAAGGCTGGTGGACACAAATTCCTACCAAGAATATCACCCATTTCTGAGCAATATAAAGGTTTGCTAGAACTTTCCTAGACCCAGGATTCACTTCTGTACCATGTCTTTTAGACAGTTGTGATTTAAGACTTTCAATTCTCTGTCATGAGTCACTTTGCAAAGAACACTCTGGTGTAATGGTAAGGGTGTTGTGCTGTCAGCACCCTGATCTCCTGAAAAGGGGGGTATTTCACCACTGAAGATCCCTTAGCACAAGCTCCTGTGTCAAGACAAGGTTTCTGTGGGAGAAAATGGGCACAGACTTGCTTGTGCCCTGATCTGGAGGGACTTTTACAAGCTTATTGGTGAAAAATGTGATGTATGAATGTGTCTTCCATAGCTAACAATCTGATGATTGTCAACTTCATCCCATTCCGCCTGTCAAAGTAAGCATTTTCCATTACTTGTAAAAAGCACAGGATACTGACTTAGACTTAAATACTGTAGTTATCTACCTGTTATACACAGGGAATGTGACAGGCTGCATCTTTGAGTGTTAGTAAGGGCCCAAATTGAGTGCTCTTCCCTGTAGAAATCAAGTCAGGATTAAGATACCTGAGTGTCCTGTGTTATTTTAGGCACCTTAATTCATGTCATCATCTTCTGTCTGCCTCTCCAGAAGTGCATGAGTCTTCTGTAACCCTGTGTCATATCCACTAGCCTTAAGGAGGTGCCTAAGACATCCTATGACACCTCAAATGGAGTAGGCATAGTGTTTAGACAATAGTTCAAGATGACAATCCTGCATTTAGACACTTAATGCACATGGAAACACCATAATATGTACCTTAGTTTTCATTCTAAGTTTGAAGCCCAGAGGCCTATCTCCCTCTGCAGTCCATGGAAGATTTACCTAACTTACAAGGAGGATTCAGATGATTGATTTTGTTTAGGCAGCAACGCTGAGTATGTAGATGGGAGTCATGTAGACCTGGCTTGTTCTTACCAGAACATGTAACTGCCTCTGTTTGTGTTTAGCACCTATACCATCAACATTAAATGAACTGAGACAAGGCCAGCCCATTGGATTTGGTTTTACCATTGACTTCTTCTTTGTGTAATGCAGTATGAAGCACCCAGGACAGGGCAGGAGAATCAGGTGATCTAGTAACTTTTTCTAAAAGCTGCTCGACAGCCCTTAACCTTGGTGTATTCAAACTGTCTTGACAAATCCTTGTATGTAGCTATTACTCATACTGAGGTAACAGAAGTCTTCACCCCACCATTAACCCTGGACTCTGTGTTCTTTGCTTCACTTGTGGAGCCTTTAAAGAATAAGCAGATGCTGCATCTATTCAAACGTCTCAGAGAAGCACCGTGAATAAGCAGCCTTTGCTCCTTGCAGAGGATTTTCAGAGATGAGTATTTAAAAGCTTAGTTTATGGAAGGGGGGGTTGTGTCATCACTGTTTCAATCAGCTTTGCTGAGCACAGTCAAATGAGAAAGGAGAGAAGTTAGCGCACACAGAGAATGAGTGGGCAAACTATGGCATGTAAAAGTTTGTGTCAAAATCACAACTTCAGAAGATTAAAGGAAGAAGAACACATTACTGCTAACATCTGCCAGGATCTCCAGACAATCCTAGAATAGTTATAAAAGCAACACACAGGAGTATCATACCTTTAGAACAAGTAGGCCAAACTGTTAGATTTCAAGCTGATAGTAGCTGACAACCTGCAGACATAACAGTTAGATTATCTACACTGGTAGCATTTATCATAATCAACTGTAGAGTGTTAGCAGTCCTCCAGGAGGAACAGAATATATCAAAAGAATGATGCTTTCCATTTCTTAAGGATTTGTAGAAAACCAGCTGCTAAGAAAAAGATAACATGCCTAGCCAGGCAAAGCCACAAGAAAACACAGGAGCACTAAGATGGGATCCAAAGAGCAGTTCCACCTCTCTTATTAAAAACAACAATGACAACAACAAAAAGCAAGGAGTTCTGGAAAGTCAAATATGTCCGTGACTAACAACCAACAACATGCCTTTTAGCCAAAGTCAAAGTCTATCTGGAAGTGGGATTAACCTATTAATACTTTGTGAAAACTTCTTCATTTCTATTTGATTAAAAAAAAAAAAAAAAAAACAGAGAAAAGCAAAGTATCCTTCTTATTTTTCTCTCTCTTTTAAAAATTGTTTTCCTCTTTATCAGACATAAATAAAGAAGTTGTTGCCCTAAATACCAAAAATTTGGCTGGAGCTATTCGACCCTTAACATGTGAGAGGTGCTTCAATTTTTGTATCTGCATGGTGACACTGAAATACGAATTTTCTTTCTACCACATACCATTCGCATCCCACTGCCCAGGAGACCACACCTCACACACCTGGAGTCTCCAGCCCTTTTGCTGCTATTTCACTGCCTGAAATCTCAGCTCAGTAAGAGGATTGATTCGATGTACACATCTATTTTGCTGATGTTGTCTTATCCCTTGTCTCTAGTGGGAATGTATTATCTTTATCTCTTCTCAGAGCACTCAAGATGAGGGGAAAGCTGTTGAAAATAAATTAGACTAAAATAAACTCCGATTGGAAATGCTAAGTACTGCATGTTCCTTCTTTAGGAAGATGAAATACTTCATTCACATTCCTGAAACAGGACTTGGAACAATTTCAAGTGTTGTGACTTTTTTTAAATCCTCCAAAAATAGTGAGTGATGTATAAATTCTTGCTTTTCTCATATGATAAGGAATGTGTTCATTATTAATGCATAGCAAAGTTTTCCTTTCTAGCTATGCACTTAATCAGAAGCTTAATGAGTCTCATTAGCTAACATATCTGCATATTATATGCAATTTTTGTCAAGTACCTTTTTGACTGGTCACTGATGACCACTTGAGCACATCCCAGCTTTTCTTGCTAACATTAAGCTTGAAATGTTGGTACACCTTTCAAAGACTTAAAGATGACTTTTGCTTTCTGTGAGAAGCTGGACATAATCTAATCTGGAAGGGAATCCAAGTAACAGACCCCAAACCTTCCATTTGACCAGTCTTACTAGATGCTTTACCAAAAGGGACAGGAAGATGCTAGCCAATAGTAACGATGTCTGCACTGCCCTAACAAACACAGCGCTGGCTCACCCTCAGTGAGTCTTGTCCCAGGTTAGCACCAAACATCTAACATTCACTCGTGCAGCCTCTGACTTTTCTGGTCCTAGAGCTGTACTAAGGACTCTGCAGTTGGAACTCTCCAGAGATATAAATGAGGCATTGAGGAAGACTAGACAGACAGACAAACGGACAGACTGCACTTGTATACCTGGAGGTGAAGTGGACTCCACTTTCCTCTGTGTCTCACTTGTGGTCCTCAGTTTATTTTGGCTAGTGAGTTCCTGTTCCCCATGCCCTTTTTCAAGGGAAAGTATCCATGTAGATGAATCTTGGGCAAAACTCTAGAGGATGAGTGTTTCATGCTGCCAGGACCCTTCACTAAAGGAATAGTCTTTCAACACCTGCCAGACATCATCAGGGAACAATCCGGGTATATGAGAACAAAGGGTGAAGTCTCATGGGGCTCACGTATATTGGTTCAAGAGAAATCCCTCTCCCTTAACTCTCTTTGGCCCATGGACTTTCTCCTAGTTCCCCTCCATTTTTCCTATCCTATCTAGTCCCCTCAGACCTCCATCTCATCTCTGTCACCTTCATGTCTGAGAAACCTTAAAATCCATGTCTGGTCTGTCCTTTCAGACCGCATCCCCCCTCCAGTTCATTAGAATCCCTCAGCTGGTCCTTGTGGTCTCCATCCCTCTTTATATACTATCCTCCAGACCCTTGTCGTGACTGAAGGGCCTGAGGATGGCCAAGAGCTGCTGCCTCTTCTTTCCTCAGAGCAGCCTGGGACCTTGAAACAGAAAGGGGCACTGAAAATGGAGCAGGGGCACCTTGTCTGCTTTGAGGTTGTCTCTCAGGGGAGGCAGGCGAAGAGTGGGGAAATGAGAGAGCAGAAAGAACCCTATGACACAAAGACTCTTTGCCTGTTACACCTTCTCTCTCCTCTTCCTAAGGCTCCTCTGCTCCTTTCCTACAAGACATGATGGGGAAGGGTACAGAGGTCACTGTATGTGGACCATGTCCAGCTCTACAGCTTGATAACATCTGTAGTAAGGTAAAGAATAATGCACACAGAAGGAATTTCTGTTGAGATTTTGCTGTGTCACTCAGCATACTTGGCAAAAAATTAATGACAGGTCTGAAAACCTTGGGATGATTAAGTCATGCTGAATAATGCTAAGTAAAGAAAGTCTATAGCTGGTCTGAATCAGTTATGTTCTAAAGGCGATTCTTTAAAAAAGCTGAAAAAGTTGATAAATTGTTATAATAAGGTCACCACTCCTACCAACCCCATAGGGTCTTTTGTTGAGATACCCCAAAAATATTTACAAGGGCAATAAGGGTGATTGTCCCAAGCATAAACATGGGAAAACACTGTAGGTAATATTGCATAGTATTTCCCTTTTTTTTACCACACAGCTTTTGTCATGGTACTCACAAGTTACTCCCATCCAATACTCCCTTTGGTAAGTGACAAGCTCTGACCTTTGAGTTTCTAATAAGCCCCATTCGTTTCATTGATATCCAGACAGACATACCTCATTTTTCATTTCGGACCAGCTGGCAGGTCCTGTTTAGTCTGTGGCTGGGGAGCACTCCAGGTTCTCAGACCTGTCAACTCATATATTGAATAAGAGAGTCATACTGGTGACTCTCACCTCACGTTACCCAGCAGTCTGGCCAGCATGTCACTCACTTCCAGCAGTGTCCTGCCTCTGCACTGCAATCATCCCAAGCCCTTCACCAGTGATGTAGAGCAGGAGACATCACTTGTGCTGCAGCTGGTGCGATGCCTCCTGGCAGGATATGGTGCTCAGAAGAGCCCTGATAAATGGTCCCCCCCTTTCCAGCCACCACTGAGCTCAAGCCTCCCTCTCTGCATGAATGACTGTGCTCCTGTCTCTTGCCCGAAGGAGGACTGGGGTGAGGAACAGAAATGACCTATGGCTGTCTGGTTATCAGTGCCCACACACTTTTTTTCCTTTGACAGTACCATGGAAAACATCGGTGACTCCTGTTGAGTGAGCATCCAGCAGGTTAGCCAAAGGTCCTTCCTTTTAGCTTCTCTGTGCAGCAGGGTTTGCTGCATTCACACTTCTTACTCCTCCAAACAGTAGAGATGAGCCTGGGCATTCAGGGCTCTCCCTGCAGCCCTCTGTTCCTGATTGTCTTTCTTTCAACCTTGATTCTTCTCCTGGCAGCCTCTGCCCAGCCCTTCCTAGACTTCATTCATCGTCATTCAGAATAAAAACCTTTGGTTTTCGTTCCTGTGCTCTGACACATTGGGCTGCCTCTGTCTCTGCTATTTTCAGTGCTGTCATAGCCACGATAATCTAAAGAGAAAGGCTGGCTACCAGGAAATGTGGCTTAACTCCTGACCATGGACAAGAACCCCTCCTTCTTACCAGCTTTCTTCCCTGGGGAATGCATTGCCTTAGGTCACTGGAATTGCCTCACCTCATGTCAAGACCAATCCTGAAGCCCTCAATTAATTTTTAATCAGTCTTAATTCAAGAAGACTGGATTGTCTATTTAAAACAGACACGAAAAAACATCTTCTAAACTCTAGATTATGCACCTCATTAGAAGAAGTGTGAACCAGGAGAAAAAAGTAGACAACAAGGACAGCAGATTTCTATTTCCAAGTTAGCACTCAGCACATTTAAGCAGATTCATAAAGGCAGCTCCAAAAACAAATGGTTGATTAAATTAAATCAAATTAAATAAACAAAAGAAACAAAGGGAAAGCACAGCTATGAATTTGGCTCTGTAACTGGTATTATTGGGGGGGGGTGGGAGCAGTTCATTTAAATTTTAAAAAGGATACCATTTGTCAGGGTCATCCCATTTGAGCAGATCTATGTTTGTGACACATTGCCAGATCACCCCTTTGTGAAGCCAACAGGGACAATCAGCCTTATTTTATCAGCCCTGTGCTATGGTGATGTTGGGACATACTGACGTGAAGTTTTCCTAGCAAAGAGGACACTCTGGGCAGTGTTTATTTCTGCACGTAAAGAGGTTTGTACGTAAGCTGCCCACTGAAGCCTGCTGAAGCCACTTGCATTTTGCTGTCCAAGGGCATCCATGTCAAGGTGTCAGAGGGGCAGGACTGGATCACTAACAGCACCAAATCCCCAGCAGAGCTTTTACGGATGCAGGTGCAGGTTGGGAGCCACTCAGGGGCAAAGTAAATCATCAAGTGAGCTGTATAGATTTACCCAGCCTTATGATTCCTGTCTTTCTCAGCATCCCTGGTTTCTTAATGTATTTTCTCCATCTTTACATGATGACTGTGTAACGTTTCTTCTCTTTCATGAATGGAAACAGGGGTCCATCTGAGGTTCTTCATTCTGGTATGTCCCTTCCGTGATGATTTCTGTTTCATAAACCTGCCTTTTTCTCCTCAAACACTCAGTCACAGGAAAATGTTACCAGTGGACCAAGCTATTCTTGATCCAACTCATCAATATTAATTAAGGAGGAATCTACCAGCATTGATTAGGAAAACACTCACATTAGCTGCACAAATGAACACAAAATGAAAATCAAAATGGACAGCCCTGTAGACCAGGGCGTAACAGTCACCATAGTATTCAATTCTGAAAAGGGAGCAATGAATATTCTTGATTATAAGCCACCCAAATAACATTCATAAGCAGCAGAATTTAATGAAGACAGATTTTTTACAGAGTTGTGTGCACTATGTTTTGTAAACAAGCCTACCACAATAGTCTCAGCTTTCCTTCCGTGTACAGACTGATCTCCACCTACTGAGATACACGCAGGTCTCCTCCAAGCCCCAAGCCTGGCAATACATCCAGTTCTCAGATACCAACACCTCCAGTCCTCCACAACCTTGAAACTCCCCAAATCCCTCCAGTTCTTCCTGACAACCTCTGAACTCCGATCCAGATCCAGCTCCTCTCATTACCGGTTTAGCAAGGAGCACAAGAAGCAGCAATTCTATAATGTCATCAGGTTGCACAAGCACTGACTGGTGTGCCACCAGGCCAAGTGGAACAGGTAATTCTGGTTTTCACAGTAAAACTCCGCCCTCCATATGCTTACAAATGTAATCTTTCTTTTCCAGTACATTTCTAAGAACAAATTCTTGGGACTCTGAGTCATTCTTTCAGTCTCATTGAAACTGGCAAGCGGATGGAAACAGTATTAAGAGGGAGAAGTGGGATTGACAGTCAGATAAAACAGATGGACAGTTACAGTGTGATCATGCTAAAAATGACAAGCAAGGTAAAGAACCATTGCTGCAACGTATCCAAAGCATTAGCTACCTGCCAGACCATGTTTAAGTGCAGTTAGATGGTTTTGAATCAGTGCAAATTCCAGTAGGATTATACAATGTGATACCTGCAACTGTGGGCAATGGAATACAGAGTCTTCTGCAGCCCTCTCCAGTCCGCTCCCAACAGCAGGATGCATCTCCGCAGATCTCAAGGGTAAGCAGGGGTGTAACAAAAAGCAATATTTGACAGTCTGACATCTTCCAGGTGGTTATCAGTTCTAGCTGCTCAAAGGTTAGCATTTTGCATGGTGTCATATAAAAAAGGCCATCACAAGAGGTCATGTGTTGCCTGCTGTGGAGCCACTCATGGCTGAGCTCTCTGAGGTCCCTGATCCAGATGTCACCAGCACTCCAGCAAACATTAGGGAGAAATTTGTCTCCCTGAATATCAGCGTCAGCTACTTAGGTAGCTCCATGTGAGCAAGTCACCCCATGCTCCGCATAGAGGCAACAGAGAGCCAGTGGAGTTTGGCAGAAACTGTCTGTTCCCAGAACAGATGTCTGTAGTAGCTCAGGTCACAGACTGACTTCCACAGTCTCCCTGTTGACTGTATCAGGAGTCTTGACACCATGCTCAGATAGAGATCTACACTCTGGATACGTAACATGGGATTTAGTTGCTCGAACATATGAACGCAATTCCACTCTCGGAAATCCCACCTGATGACAGTCCAGAAGAGTGTGGGTCTCTCTGCCAGGCCTGTGCAGATGCCTTGGGCACCCTGGGAACTCCCAAATAGTGCAAGACTTCAGTATTTTGGCAACTGAATCCCATATCTAAGCGTAGGTGAGATGCACCACATAACATGGCACCTAAAGGTCTAATGGGCTGAAGATTTTTCACAAAGTGATAAAATTTTCCCATTCTTTGCATATTACTAAGTACAGTAGGCTATAAGTTAGAGTCGCAGATTCAGTCACAGTAATTTTAGTAGTGATAATAATAATAATAATAATTACAAGAACTCAGATGTTCAAGTTCAGCCCTTGAGAGACTGTGACCACAGAAGTCTAACAGCAAGAAACAGCCCCATCTGCTTTCCCATCTGAAATTAGCTGGAAATAGTCTTGTTATCCATGTGGCCCAAGTATGTCATCTGAAAACATTTCTTAACATACGCTTTTGAAAATATATTAGCTATGTTTTACAGGGTTTTGGCATAATATTTTTCCATCACAATTTGCAAAGTCATCATAATCTCAATCTTTTTCAGGAATGCCCTGATTTCAATTCAATGTTACTTAAAAATCTTTTACATAATGCATTTTAGCATGCAGTTGTGAGATATATTCTGTTTGAAATGTATTTTAGGATACATCATTTATTCTGATTTATTTTATATTACAGACTTATTTATTATGTTCTCTTTTATTCTGCATTTATGTTCATGTTTAATTTTTTATTCACTTTATTATTTTAATTCCTTTTTCTACAGTTTAATAAAAATGAAATATTAGAAGTCAAACAAAAAAGAAATGTTGAAATAGTTTACTGATGTATTCTCATTGACCACAACGTGATGCTTTTTTAAATACACATGAGAGTCAAAAATCAGAATATGACATTATAGTTCAGATTGCAACGGAAAAATAAAAATAAAAATAAAAACAAAAATAAAAACCAGAACTACTGAATTTCCCATGAAGCTAAGACTCAAGAACGGTATCAGCTCAGCTATACATGCTGATATAGTTATTCCATTGCTGAAATATAAATGTCTTTATTTTCTAACACCAACATTGGTTATGTCATTAAAAATTGATTTACAAATATTTTTGCTTTCGTGAATAAACACTCCACTTTGCTGTGATTTTTTTGAATTATATCATTATCGTGCCTGAGTATTTGATATTAGATGTTTACACTTAATGGTTTTGAATCCTTTTCAGCTTCATTCTAGATACATCCTATTTCTTGTTGGAACTAAAGAGCACACAGATACTGCACAAGCATATGTGGCATTTGCTATTCCTTATCCTCGGGCTGAAAACATTGATTTCCTCAGTAAGGGAGAAGAAGCAGAACAATGCAAATTTTGCTCATTAACTATACATTGCAAATTTAGAAGAAGAAATGAAGTCTGAAAGCAACCATGTACCAACAATTGTGTGAGATTTTTCCTTTGCCTGCAACTATTCTGCAAATATTTAGTTGACAGATACATTTGATGAGACTCAGGATTCTTGCATCACCAGTGGTTTAACCAAAATATGTGTAGTAAAACTAGCTCCACTTTATGCTTCCTTATACTGCTGGCTCTGACAAAACCTTTAGAGTACAGTAATCTGCCTTCCTATATCCCAGTGAACAGAGTATTAGGTAAAGATCTGCTTTTGTTTATGATTGCTTTTTAATGTCTTTTCACTACAGCAGATAGACCTGACGTCACTCAGCCTGTTGTTATTATATTTTGAGAGGATTACTTAGCACATAATTGATATCCGTTTTCTTTCCAGTATAGATTATGCACGTTGGAGGGCTTTTTTTATGAAAGTTTGGTGGTGTTTATATAAGCGTATTTTCAAAATATTCTATGAGACAATAGACCAAAACAGTCTTATTTCATTACTTTAGTCAATGCTGATGTGTGCTTTAGTTTGCTTTTATTTTCCTTCTCTGCATATGGCATGATGTTTCAGTATGGCATGTTGTTTCATGAAACACTAAACTTTATGCAGATATTGAGAAGCCAATAAAGTTGAATGCTGAAATCGATCCAGAGGGATGTCAAGGAAAGCTACTTCCAGCCAACGGTCTATTGCAAGGGTTCTCCTGGTCTCATTCCTTTTTCTTATGCACTAAATTGTCTTCTTTATATTTTTCTTCCTTCAAATCTCCCTTAAAATGCCCAGTTTCTCAAAAGCTGCTGAGTGGTAGTGAGGTAGCATACAGTCATTCCTGCATCCCTATGATGAGGAACTGAGATAGACACAGATGGGCAGACACTGCAGACATTTTGTATTAACTCGTGCTGGGGTTACACGTCCCTTTCCATCCGGTTTAGGCAAGGAGCAGCAGGCAGAGCTGGTCCTGCTTAATCTCATTGCTTGCACCATGATTCCCACATCCTGTGGAAAGGGACTTACCTGGTTCACAGGACAGGCCTGTGAAACAGGTTGGGTGAGAGGGAAGGGAAAGGGTCTCTGATGCATCCTCAGTATGTCTAACCGTATATCCAGAGGCATCTTTTCCACTTCCCCAGCAAAGCCCAGCTCTCCACATGGTGACTTAACTTTTAGTGGAAAGCTGGATGTGAAGGAGGCAGCAAGGTATATGGCAAATCCTGTTGAGAAAATGCCCATGCTCTGCTAGACCTCTCCTTAGAGTCATCTGGAAAGGTGTGCTCCTTCATATAACGTGAAGATGAAATAGAGAAAGAACAAAAAATCACAAAAACAAGCTCGAAGCCCTCAAGGCAGCTGGAATATTGCACAGAAGCAGTCATCCCTGCTGCAGAAACACATTTCCACAGCTTGGAGGCTCAGCTAAGGCTGTCTAATGAAAACAGCAGGGGCTTCCAGCAGCAGTGAGGACAGTTTAACGCAAAGGTTATTTGTGTCTCCTTTTTCAATCTCATTTTCTAGCCCAGGGAGTGAACTCCCAAACTGTTGGACATGTTTTCATTTCCATTTCTCAAAGCCAAGCTTTTCACGCCAGCTGCTCTTCTCTTCATCTGATCCACTAGTAATATTTCCCCAGGATAAGCTGGAGTCACCTGCACATAGTACGCCAGGAGGAGTCTTCACAAAAGGCACCCAACCATGTGTTAATTTGTGGGGATTGTTCACTTCAGTCCCAAGCTGACGCAGGTTGGTGCCCTGAACTGTGAAAGACCAGAACTATTAATGCTGATTTACATCCTACCTCGCCTAGCAGAGCTGCGTATTTGTATTCACCTCATCATGATGGAAATGCCTCATGTGCTCTGAATCACACTCAACTATTTTTTGCAGGAATACTGAGCATGTTTTTAAATTTACCACAGTGATAATTTCCCATCTTCTTGGCCCTGGTAGGTGGAGGCTGCTTATTAGTGTTTCCATTGCACTGAGTATACACATATTCTTTAGGTCTCCCTCATCTGTCAGATTATTTGGACTGTTGAGGAAACCAGCCGGTCTCTAAGGATGCAGCCATACTGTCAAGTAACTTGGCTCTCAGTTTACTTTCCAGTCCTGGTCTCTTACGTGCAATTAGGTTGCAATCTCCTCCAAAGCGGATGGATTAGTTGGTAATGGAAATTGAGTCACAGTGACCATGCTGAGGTCCTAACACAGCACCAAGCAAGTATCTGTTGAATGGGACAGTCCATAACACCTTCAGTGTCTTCTACGAAGGAAGGGAGTGAGAATTCACTGAAGTGGCATTTATGTTGAATTTCAGACCCTATGAGACAGGGACTTTTCCTCTGCACACTATCTCCTAACAACAACTCTTGTAGCATCCATGCAATGCATAAGATTTTCATTCCCTGAGTGATGAAGCTGCTGGTAAATCATCTCTTTAACCAGGGGGAGGCTGGCCATTAGAAAATTGTTACAAATCACAGAATCACAGAATACCCTGAGTTGGAAGGGACCCACAAGGATCATCCTACGGCTTCAAATCTGAATGTGATTTCAGACCCGTGCAGCAGAAGAGGAGAATGAGGTAGATGAACCATTAAGAAACTGCTCTTTTGCTTCCAAAGCAATTGAGCAGCATGTAATGAGGACCAGCCAGGACAGATATTAAAGGAAGCAGCGCAGTTTCCTGCAAAACCAACCAACAGAAAGCAGATGCTGTATGTGGCTGAGCAGCTGCTGTATGTTGCTGATGGCTCCACCCAGATGCCTTTACACTGGCTCACTGGTTACATCTCCACTTCCAAATTCATTTGTCCCTGGGAAAGACCCGCAATACAGCCTCATCCATACTGCCATGTGGGAGAAATCCTTGGAGGAAGGTAATGCCCAAACTACTGCAGGTCTTGTTTTGGGTGGCAACTGGTGGGTCATCTACCAAGGAGGAAGTCCAAGAGTACAGAAGGATTTGGGGATATCAGGACCTGGGAATAAATTGGGGAAGCCAGTCATTTGATAGGGCAGAAAGCCTCTTATGATCCCAAATGATTTGCCCATTTGTCCAGCATTAGTACAAATTTGTGTCGGGTATATTACCAGTATTTGTTCAAAAGGAGGTAGCAGGACATGGGGTGTGTGTATGAACCTGAGGGCTTACCTCTGTCTTCACTGCCTGGCAGTAAAAAGGTTGCCTTAAGAACAAGACCTTTGTAGAACNTATTTTTATTTTTTCCCCTGGGAGATGCAAAATGAAACTGCTTAGATTATTTTCTCTCACAAAATACTTTCTGGTTCCCTGCAAAGGAGGACTGGAGAAGGCCAAAGCAGGAGCAAATTGAAATCTACAGGTATCTAACAGTTATTTCAGCTTCTCCATGTGGTCCTTTGCACTACTGGGGCTTCTGCACTCAGGCTGGGAAACTATTCTGTCATTTCAGTAGGCGTCTCCAATCATTCTGATCTCTTAAACAAAACCACAGCGGAGATGCCCAGCTCTGTACCTGATGGGTGCCTTGCAGCAGTGAGATGGTGGAAGGACTAGTTTGGGCAGCATTTGGTAGGAAAGGTAAGAAAAAATGTTAACAAAATATTCCTCCAGTACCATTTCTTCTAGCAAACCCCAATTTTCTGGCCCCACTACTTCTTCATAAACTGTTCCCAAACAAGAAAATAAGAAAATGAACAGGAATTCCTTGTTCGTGCATCACTACCAACTAGTGGATTGCTTTTGTGTTCAGCAACTACCTACTCACATGATGTCTGAAGCTGTGCGTATTATTCCCTTAAGTACCAGGAGTGGTCCTATTTATCTAAATTCAGCTCAGAATTTGTTGTGGTTTGTGCAAGGATTAATGGGAGGTCTAAGCTTATTTTGTGCTGCCAGCATCATAATCTCTTTAGTTGGGGATTCTCTTCTGGGATTAAAACTCCACAAAAAATTGTTGCATCAGATACAGTTCCCAGGGGTATACATGCCATTTTTGACATGATTGACTGAGGAAAGTTGTAATTATAAAAAGGCATACATGGGGCTGGCAAGAACTAAGAAGTTGTGTTGCAAAGAAAAGCTCAAACCCCATTTTTACTCTGAATGACATTTTCTGTCACTGTTATGGCCACTGTGTTTCTTGGGTAGTCTCTATAACTCAGTGTAACTCCTGGGACAAGGTTCTTTGCTAGTGTAAATTAAAATCTGTGTCCGCTTTGCATTCGGAAAGGCAAGGTGATGTCTTCACACCAAAATATTGCATGCTGCATTGCAAATTGCTTGACAGTTAAAGCAGAGATGAACTCCAACTTATTCTGTTGCTGTTACACCCACTTTCATGTGGTGTGAAGTGCAGCAGATTTCAGGATATTTCATTTCAGAGAACTGAATTTTAATGAGAGTGTCTGTTAACCTCTAGAGTCTCAGCTATATTAGATAGTGTAATTCAATGCAAACTCACTCTAACAATGATCTGGTTTCACCAAAGAAATTCCTGTCTATTGAGAGTTCCAAGAGGACTGTAATCTCTCCTGCATTTTTCCTCAAGCATCATAAAAAGATGTCTTTGTATGCTGCTTGCTGGATGACATTGGGCCTCCGGGAATGGGCAATAGATGCTCTGAGCTTTCTACAGTAGATGGCATTTCTCTCACCTCGGTTCATTTGAAATACCTGTATCTAGCTGAAACTACTAACTCCAACTCCCTTGCTGGGAATGCCAGTCAGCCCATCTATCTCAGATGCCCTTGTGCTGAGTGAGCCTTTGGAGGTTCCCATCTTTCTCCTGTCACTATGAAAGAAACCTAGATAACCATTTCAAATATATATAGGGAGAATTTAGAGCAGAGCAGAGTAGAATAGAATAGAATAGAACAGAACAGAACAGAACAGAATAGTTCAGTTGGAAGCGATCTACAAAGATCATTCAGTCCAACAGCCTGACCACTTCANCCAACTGCCTGACCACTTCAGGGCTAACCCAAAGTTAAAGTATTTTATTAAGGGCATTATCCAAATGCCTTTTGAATGCTGACAGGCATGAGGCATCAATCACCCCTTTAGGAAGCCTGTTGCAGTGTTTGACCACCCTCACAGTAAAAAAAAAATTCCTAATGTCCAGTCCGAACCTTCCCTGGTGCAGCTCTATGTCATTCCCACGTGTCCTATCGTTGGTAACCAGGGAGAAGAGACCGGCACTTCCCTTTCCATTTCACCTCCTCAGGAAGTCGTAGAGTTGTAGAGTTCACCTCTGNGTTTGACCACCCTCACAGTAAAAAAAAAATTCCTAATGTCCAGTCCGAACCTTCCCTGGTGCAGCTCTATGTCATTCCCACGTGTCCTATCGTTGGTAACCAGGGAGAAGAGACCGGCACTTCCCTTTCCATTTCACCTCCTCAGGAAGTCGTAGAGTTGTAGAGTTCACCTCTGAGCCTCCTTTTCCCCAAACTAGACAACCCAAATGTCCACAGCAATTCAAGTTGAGTCAGATCTTTCACCAGTTCAAGCTGAGTGAGATGTGTCCCATTCTCAATATTCAATATACTCAATGTTCTACACAGGGCAGAAATCGCACTCCAAGACCCAGATGGTCCCTTGACACCCTTCAGAGCTGAGCTCAGCACGTCCTTTGACTGCAGTTACCTAGGTTTGGAATAGCTGGGAGCGTGAACCAAAGTCCCACCAGTTCAGAACATGGCCAGAGTGATTTCCCATGTCCTCCCAAAAAGCTGAATGGAAAGGTCTTGGAGGGAGGACTTTATATCAAGCCACTTCTGGCAGCCCCCTCTGCAATAGAAAATGTCTGCTGGCATTCGTTCATGAAAAGCATAGCATAATGCACCCAAGTGACAGATGAGCCTCTGTGTCCTTCTGCAAACACAAATAATTACACCTTACACAAAGGAAAAAGGAAATGTAGGGGTAAAGAGAGCTGCCCAGCCCATGACTGAGATACATCCATTTCACAGAGTCTTTTTTTTCAGTTCCTTCACTTCCAGGTCACTTCCTGAACCTTCATAGGCATTTTCTTCCATCAGCTTTCACTTCAGTCACAGAAAAAAATGTACAAACAAAACTCTATGGCCAGGGTGATGCTGTTGAGCAGAGCCTGCCCTGCCAGCTTGCTATTTCTGGCTGGATCCTTTTAAACTTGTGGATGGCTCTGCAAGCCTTATTTACACTTATTTACTAAACTCCATCTGACAGAGAACACAGCAGCTTTCCTCCCCTTCTCTCTGTCACCCTGCAGAAGGACTCATGCAGACAGCACCACGATGCCCACTGAACAGCAGAAAATGTGATGGGAATGGGTGTGAATCTTTGCTGTTAGAGGAACAGAAGAGAAAAAGGAGCAATATATGTTCAGACATTTTCAGGGAGACCTCTGTAAGAGACCCCTGCAAGCTCAAATGAGGATAGCAAAGCTTCACACTGAGCAAATACAGTACCTTTTTATGATCCTGGCTTTTCCTGGAGTGAAAGGTTTTGACCTGGAGCAGACCAGTTTTTTCGCAACACAGAGCAACAAGAAGAAAACAGTGCCAGGAAGCTAAGAGAAATTCTGCATGGAAAAGAGATGGCTGGGGAAACTGAAGCAGATAGGATGCAATTTCTCAGTGGTGTGTGGTCACAGCACCTGCAGGAACACGTTTAGTCCAATAAAACGCACCACCTGCTGCAATGAACTCACGAGTACTCTGAGCGCAGTGGTGTCTCACAGGGGCTCTGCTGTAGAAATAACATGAAGACAATGAACCCCCAGATGGGTCCTAGAGCAGCCCCCCAGACTCTTCGGGTTTCTCTCTGAAGACTTCCTCACACATGGCTTGGATGAGCTCATACAATAATATTAATCAACAAGCTCTTACATGAGATGCATTCTTCCAATCCATAGCAGAGACCTTACGCGATTTTTCGGCTTTGAGGATAAAACTAAATGGGCACAAAGGTCAGTGTGTACCTTCACTATGCCTGCAACAGCCATAAAGATCCTCATGGTTCATCAGCAGCTTTCCTTACCATAATTATGTCTGTTCCTTTATAGGGCACCTATCTCCTGCTACACATACCTTCTGCAAGGACTTTCAGCCTCCTTGTTATTTCAGGTGTAAATCCAGAGTAAATATGATTAGGGCAAAGGCAAATCTCAGGGACATCATTAAAGGTCTTCTGAAGAGTTAGCCTACAACTATGATTGCTTAAAAGTCCGGCCAAGAGTGAAGCAGGTCTGCAGAGCACAGAGTTATGGTTTTGATGAGTACCTTACCAACATAGGCTGCACTGCCATACCCCAAGGGTGACATTTAAACCTAGTGAAAATGTTTGGCATATACATTTTGCATACACAGACCCTGCCCACAAGTCACCTCCAATTAAATGTTAATTAGCTACAACACAGCAGCCCTTCTGCTATTCAGAATCAGACAGTAATGAAATGAGATACCTGAGCATTTCTCACTGTTGTCTAATTTTGTAGAGAACAAAGAAGACTGCCATGCTTATGGCTGTGGTTCCAATTCCTGAATGAATACCTCCTTCAGTGATGTAATTATACAGTAATTTGTGGCTAACAAACTCTTGTTTTTCCCCAAACATATTTTTTAATTCTAACTCAAAGTTTGGTCAAGGTAAAATTTTAAGCCTTACCTGGATACATGGCTGCCCATTTAAAGTAATCTCTCTATCCAAGAATGGAGCGACCTGTAATCTTGGATGCATCAAAATTACCACTGTGGTTTCCCTCTTCTCTCCTCCCTCTTGTTACCTGGTGTGCCAGATCATTGGAATTTCAGCCAGAATTGGTACTTCCCTGTATTTGAAAAACATGATCACTTCAGTCTTAGGGGCTTTGGGAGCTTACGTGCAGCTTCCGAAATTGCAAAGACACTCTTACCTTCATAGTACAATGACTTTCAAGGCAAAACAGTGGCTGGTGGATTTTGAAACAACTCGATAGCACACATTACAACTCCACAGTACTCACACAAGGACAGGATGGTTACCTATACATTGGAAATTTAACCAACACAGGGAAAGCCGAAGGGCTTTGAAAATCATTCATCTACACCACTAAGTCACTACAATAGTCCTTGGCATGGCTTTTGCTCTTTAACAACTACCAGTGTCCCTTGAAGGTTATTCTTTGCATGTGGTGCTTCTTCTGTGAGATCTTGTAACAGCAGGATGTGAAGAATTAGGAGCTACCTGTGCTCTCCTGATCTGCATCCACCTTGCCAAGCCATATGACATCAAACACACATTACAGGTCATCTTCCTGTTCAGATCCCTGAGGACAGCAGACAATGGATTATGTTTGAAAACAACATTGTACAGCATTTTTAATAACCAATAACTAATGGAAGGTGCACTGACCAGGGTGATTATGAAGATATAGAAATCCCTGGAATAAATAAATAAAAAGTCCTGTTTTGCTGGAAGCATTTCTGTAGTGAAACCAACTGCAAAGAGAGACGCAAAACAATTTTGCCAGTAATGGATAGCATTTATCACATTCACAGATTCACGGAGCCATTCTGCACACCTGAGGCTGCTAACATTGTGAGGGATGGGGGGAGTTACACTAAAGGCCAACATATGGCAGTAAATCTGGAATAGCTGAACACTGTGATAAAGTCACAGTAATAATTCAAGATGCTTCGAACAGACTTTTGGGGCTGTGTCTCCCCAAATGCCCTGTAAAGAAGCATCAAGGTAGGGGATTAAAAGCATCCTCTCAGTGATGATTTACATGCAAAATCATTGTGTCCAAAAAATGAGAAATGGCTTTAAGAGCAGATTTCATGCAGCTGATTCTAAAAATTAGGCATCTACTGTAAGGCAGGCTCCTACAACAGTTAATAGGGACAGACAGTCACCTCCAGACACCACTTCTCAGAAGTGAGGTGGCCCATTTCTGGAAGAGTCTTTTTCCTTCTACTGATCACATGGGTATCCTGAGCTGTGTGAATGCCACGAAGCTTGAAAAGGATAGAGTATTTCAATTAGAAGATCACAGAAGAGAAAATTGATGTTTTAATTTTTATTTTACCAATTATTTTTCCTGGAACTCTGTTTGCCTTATTCCTGCAACTCTCAAAGGCAGGCGAAGAAATAATTAAGGCATAATCTCTTTTGCTTGGTAAAATATGGAGCAATAAGTAGTTGTTAAGATTGATTAGGGGCTGAAGCAAAGCACAAGCCTGGGGTAGATTTCATCTAGCTTTTTCTCAGGATAATACAAAGAAATTGAAGTTGGGCATTTTGCAGGGAAATCACATGCCAAACTGGGAAAAATAAGCCCTGTGCACAGCTCCTTTCCTTGGGGTTAGTCTGATTCATTCTGTAGTGTTCCTCCTTCCTATTGTCCAGAAGAAATGGCCCAAAATCATTTTCTTTGAATGGATGATTTCACTTAAAAGGAAAATATAACTGAAAGCCCAAGGTGAAATATTCATATACATTGAAATATATGCTTTTCTGAGTCAACTAACAGTCTGGAAAACCACTTCTGTCTTCCCCAAAGCAGCATCAACGAGTTATGGGACCAGGACTGAAGACAGAAATCAATCAAGAGGTTTGAGTGCTAGGCTGAAGTGCAACTGGGGTCATGAGCAATCTGTGTAAGATGGAGGGGATGTAAGGGAAGTTGCATAGGGCAGAAGTGGCTTTTAAAGAATGCAGGTGGAAATCTGTTCCCCAGAAAGAAGGGATTCCCTTTTTGCTACATCTCGCAAATGAACAAGTAATTCTGCCCTATGCCATGCTGGCTTTCCCTCATTTTCACATTTTTTTTCAAGAGTTTCCAAGCTTATTCCACTTTGGGAGAGGGTATGTTAGTTCATCAGCTGCCTGCCCACATGGCTGAATACCTGCTTACCTGCTTTCTCCTCCCACTCTTGGGATGGCTATTGTTGTCCAGCTAACTGCCTGTAGGCAAACATATAAATGATGAAGGTCGTGGGGGCTGGTTAGCAAGGACCATCACTTCAGTTTTTCCTGACAGACAAACCATATTTTCGGTGCAAAAATAGATGTAAGAAATAGTCCCATAGAAATATCAACGTTGCAAAAAAACTTTTTCACTTAGAAAATCATTACAGCTAAGTTTTTCCCACATTGTGGTGACTACTGAGATTGATTGCTCCTGCGGCAGAGGTGATTGCAAGACCTGCTGAGATGAGATTTAGGTAGAGAGGATGCAGGGGTCATATCTGAGCATAGGCATTGGTGTGACTGTGTATTCACAGTCCCATAATCAATGGTGTCCACTGCGTGTTTCTGGGCTCATCTTTTGAAAATATTCTGATATAATGTTTACCATTCTGTGATCTTGATTCTGTGTGAACCGTGAGTTCATAGTAAGCAGTCTGTATGATGTCTATGGAAATACAGTGAAGAGTGAAGTACATAGTGCTGTGAGCGCAAGCTGTGATGGTAAGCCAGGTAGTGCTGCCAGAGAAATATTAGTATGTGGCAGAGACCTGCTGGCTTGAAAAGTGACCGTGCAGCAAACAGTGAAAGTCTCTCTTTCCACCTTCTCAATCCCACACAACAATAAGATGAGCTCCCTTGAAAGATTTAGTATTTTACTTGTGGATGGGGTGATATCTAAACCCAGAGACAGTAGCTGCTGTGGAAGGTGAGTGTTCCTCAGATGTCACTTACGGCTTCACAAGTCTCTCCCTTGTATTCTTGTTATATTCCTCTCCCTATCTGTAGGTCAACTATTAGTATAAAACAGTAAAGACAGAGATAACTTTCTATTGATCTGGAAAACAAACTGGGAGCCACAAAGACGAGAGCACAAATTGTAGTGCTCTCTTCAAACATGAGACAATTTTGCAGCGGTACCTTTGAAAGTTAACCTGGTGATTAACCACATCTAGGCCTTCTCCTACAGGTTGTGGCCAAGGAAGAAGCTGAAGTGAAGAGGAAGATGCATGAAATAAACTAATACTTTGAAAACTGAATGTGTCCCAAATCTGAAAGGATGAAGACACCTACGACAGGGAGGCTCAGCTTGAAGCCTTCCTGGAGATTGATGGAAGCAATCTTTTTTAACATACGAGGAAAGTATTTGGATTTGATCAGTGGCGACTTAGAAATCTCCAAACTGAATCAAACTCCTGCTGTTTTCTTCATTTTTTTCCTCCTCCTCCTATTCTTTCTGATTCCTATGAGAAGCCCACCAGAGGAAAACAGGGGAGAGCCCAACCAGTTGCTGCTGTAATGGCTTCACCCTGTGGATCTGGGGGAAGCTGACCTAAATAGTCCTCATGGGATTGAGTCACACAAATAAAAAGTGGAGACAAAGGCTCAGGCAGTCTGAGCTGCTACAGTTTACACCCTGAGAGGAAGGACAAGGCTTGACAAAGGGGACACAAAGGTTAGTACAACTTGCAGCCTTCTATACATACCTGCTAGACACATCTATTGCTTCACCTCGCTGAACTGCATCATTTAGAAACCCTTCAACTCAGTGGTCTTTTATTCCGTATGGGGCTTAATTTAGCGTTGACTTCCATTAACTTCAGGGGAGGTGCACAAATTGTGCTATCTGAGATCTGGCCTTCAATAGTCCATTAAACCCACTAACCCAGGTAGGAAACTACTCTGTGCATCAGACCTGCCTTGACTACACTCCTTCCCCTCTACCCTTCTTTTATACAACATCATATCCACCTCTTTGGAGTTGTGCTGGACTTATACTGTCAACAGAGAATATAATTCAGCTCTCCATCTGAAAAATAAGATTTGTTTCCTCTCCTGCTTTTCTTTCCTTTGAAGGCCCAACACAATCCTGCCATCCTGGGTGGCTGCCACTGAAGTGGGAATGAAATGTAAACAGTTAGGGAATGGGATGTGCAAGGAAAAGCTAGATGACCTGCAGAGGATCAGAGAGATCATTTCTCACACAAGTGTCCATGGAAATGAGAAGTAATGATCTGAACCCTCCTCACCAGCTTTTCATAATACAAAGCATTGGGCAGCCAGTCAGGTGGAGAAAAAAAAAAAAAAACTCTTTTTTTCTTCTTTTATTTTATTTTTAGCCAGAAAGTGCATTCAGTCCAGGAAGAGGAACTCTGTCATGTTGGTTAGTTTCTCCTTACCCCCAGCAACACTCTGAAAAGGACAGCTACTCCAAATGGGTCACTTCTTCCATCAGCCACAGGGTGAGCACAGCAGTGGCTGAATAACAGCATGGGGCAAAAGCCATATAGCACAAGGATGACGCGAAACCTTGCACTGAAAAGAAGCTGTGAGAGAAATTAAATAGGTTGGCTGTAATTTTCCAGGAGTCTGCAGCCAGGGTTGGAGCAATAAGCCAATGAGTCCACAACTCTGTGCTACATCTATGTTCTAGCTGCAGCACTGGTCACTTCCATGTCCTAAGATAGTTCAGATCTAGGCTCACAGTTTTGTTTAGTCAGTCTGTGAGGGTGGCAGGGGGGGTAGGTCAGAAACACGTTACCTAAATCAGTCTGCAGAGAGGAGGATACCCATGCAACTGTCACCACTGCACAGGAGATCATTTTATCTGTGTCATGATAGCTGAGAAAACGATATTCTTATCCCCTGACTTTAGGTATATTAACTGAGTCAGCTAATCTCCCCAGGCTCCCTCTACAGTTGATGGTGATGCACTGTAGGTGAGATTCATTTTATCTGCCTTCAGGTGTCTGCCATCCAGGTGTCTACCTCTACACGAGTTGTCTGGCCTCCTATAATAGTGGAGATCTAGTAGTCAACAGAGTCAGTAGAGATAATGACACATGACTGTCCATGCTAAGGTAGATGCCTACCTATAGTTAGATAAACCTGAACCTGGCTCAATAAAGAGAACCTGGGGTGACTCGCTCAGCTGGAGACAGCTATATTGCAGATACCCATTCTAGGCCAGATGAATTTTACCCATGAGGGTCATTTGGAGGTGTCTGGCCTGAGCATGCTATATCTCTCTGAAGAAGCCTTAGTTCTCTCCAGTGACTCTAAAGAAGACTTTGGGTGACCAACTACTTGGTGCGAGTAGAAGGTAACAAGCTTAAACACACTTAACAGATGCACGTTTGCTATTTTGAACACAGAACTGCACATGCAAGCATCAGTTTAAGACCAGAGCTTATCCCGCTGACTTCTGGTCTAACACAGGCTACTAAATACCACTCAGCAACACGTCAATTGAGCTAAATGACTACAGTTCCCTCCTTGCACATGGTAATGACTGTACTACCTGAACTGTTGGGTGTCTGCCACAGAGCCTTAAAAGCTTCCAGACTCACAAATCTAACAGGGAAGTTTTATTCCTGAAACAAAACATATTTTCTTTGACAGGACATGCAATTCATTCCAGCATGACCCAGCCATTCATAGCCCAATTGGATAAAAGACAAGTAAGTATAATCATTAAAAGACAACATAGGTAAGATCAGTAAAAGAATATCAGTGGAGATGCCCAATACAAAATTAAATTCTGTGAAATTTGAAGTCATATATGAATCTCAAGCTATCCTGGGACTAGATCTCCCTAGTTTGAAAGGGTGATACCAACTAGCAGCCCTTATTTACAAGAACTACACATCAGCGTCCGGTGAGCAACATGTGGATTCAAGCTTAAGAGCCGCCTGGCGAATACTTATGCACCTCCCACAAAAAACCCTCTAATTAAATGTTAATTAAATGCAACACATTAGGCTTAGCAGACACTCTGCTGCTGAGTTATATACATACACTGCAGACATTCTAATGAAATACTTGACTTTGATTTACGAACATGAATGCAGTTAGAACTGGGTTTCGCGCTGGTATCTAATTTTGCGCAAAACAAAGGAGGCCGCCGTGCCTCTGCTAATGGTTCCAGCTTTTTAATGAATACTTCCCGCGATGATGTAATTACACAGTAACTTACAGGCAGGAAAGCAACACAAGCAGAAAAATGCCTTGCATGAAGGGAACCTCCTCTCCTGGCAGTGGAAAAAAGATTCTGTCAGCTCTCCAGCACCAAACGCCCTTCATCCACCGCAGCGATCTCATTTCAGTCCTCATTGCTCTTCTTGCCATCACAAGCCCTGGACTTGATCTAAAGAGAAAGAAACAGCAGCTATGGCCTGTATTATGTCATACCAGTTACAGTCAAGAAGATGAAGGGCCACAGGTGAAAATCGTCAAGACAAAATTAGAGGTGTCATACTTCAGGAGTGATCCCATATATGCAGATGACTCCTGATGGAGCTTCTCAATGCCGTATTCACTCATTACACATATGAAATCATTAACACATCATTAACCTTTATTCAACTTGAAAGTAAGAAAATATACTCAGTTCTGACTTAAGTGTAGAGTAATTTCAAGATTGCCTACTCTTTTTTTTTTTTTTTTAAGTTGACCCCTTATACTTGCAGTGCAGAAGCTGTCTGGCAATTTCATAAAAGAAACTCCAAAGTACTTCTTAGGCTATATGTAGCCTGGTGTATGGAACAATTCTGAAACTCTACTGTATTTATAGTATTTTTCATTTCCTCCCAGTCTTTTCTGTGGAATTTTCCTTTAATATCCAGATAAGGAGACAGATCCTATAGTGTCATGTGTTACAACTCCTAAATGATAAGCAGCATCTAGCATAGAGTATGCAACCATGTAGTATCCACTCTCACCACAAAATATACTGGCCTAGGAACAGTCTTTTTCATAGGCTTCCCATAAAGAGCTCTCCAAAGTTCTGAGGCTAGTGCATGGTATCCGTTTGCCTGGGCTGCCTCAGGTTCTCCTCTCCAAGGACTGTTCTTAATCCTTGTGCAATGAGCCACCCAACAAGAAATGCAGAGCAAATTGCAGCATGCTGAATTTGTGAGTCTCTTGACAAAAGGATAATGAGCCCAGGTAGAATTTGTGCTGCCGCACTGCTGTCAGTATCTGGAATGGTACATTTAATCTTAGCTCATCTATCTCCTCCTTCCAACTGTGGCAATTCTCTCTTTCGAGAACAAATCTCCTTCTCACTAAAAATATACAGCTTATTCCTCAATGTGGGGAAGAGTATTGTTCTCCAAGCAAGCCCAAACAGAGAGACTTGAAAATAGCTGAAGCTGTAGGAGGCTGAAGTCACTCATGTTGGCATGGTACTTTGAGATTCCCAGGATGGAAGACATGGCTGAAATGCACATTACTGTCTCAGGGACCAAGAGGAAAGATCAGATGAAATAATGATAAGGAAAGGCAAAATAAATGAGTTCCTTGCCTCCCTGAGGGTAGGCTGCGCTTATTTTATGAATGTGAGAACCTATTCTTGGCCTTACACAGGCATCTGTGAAAAATGTGTCACTGCTGCATCTCTTTATGTGTATCCTGTCAAAAAGAGTGAGCGTGGAGAAATTTAGTGCACCTGACATTCCGCAGGAAGGCTTGTGGATGCAACCACATCTGTCTGGAGGGCTCTGCATATACTGGGGATAGCTAAAGAACCAGTAAGGTCAGAGACTGCCTTGGATGTAGTCCTAGAAAACCATCCAGGCACACTAAATAAAACAGAAGCCAGTAAGCATTTGAGGGGAAGTGATCTTAATGTATTCAGATCAGAGATGTCACCAACAGAAGGCTCAAGCAGCAAAGCTTGGAACATGAGACCATAGGAAGCTTTACCTCAAACAGAGGTCCTTAATCTGTCAGAAAATAAACAGGTAATGAAAATATCTGATTCTTCCAGTCATTCCCTAATGCTAAATGGAACAGAGGGAATCTTCCTTGGGAAATCTCCCCCACGACAACAGAAGACATTGTCTTATGAAGAAGGTAGAAAAGTGCAAACTGGTGGATGTTGCATTGACAGTACTAGAACAAAGTCTTGATGGACATACAGAAACTTTATTAGTTAGCATGGAGCTGTGCACTCATAGCTCACAAATTGTGCCTGGCCTGCAAGAGATCAATACACTCTAAAACAATGGAGATAACTAGTTCGGGAGGTGGGGGGGTGTTGTGTGATTGTTTGTTTGCTGGTTGTTTTTTTGTTTTGTTTTGGTTTTTTTGTTTTATGGCTATCAGGTGACCTGTTGTAGACATCTCCTCCATGATGAGAAGATTCTCACCAAGCAGTGCCTGTTCCTATGCACTGTGCTCAGAGGGCAGACAAATGTTACTTACCCTTAATCCCTGTAAACAACCCACTTTCTTTTTGGCAGGACTGGAGGCAATTTAAAAGATTTTGATTCTTTACGGGAAAACATACACATGTTTGGGCTCCAGAAGAAGCATAACACTTCGTGGTTTTTTGGCTCTAAAGACAGCTTAATTGGCTATAGTCACTCAGGAGTGAAGCATACCATTGAACTCAACTCATGAGCTCCGTAGACAGTAGAGCAGTTACCAAATTATGCTGGCAATTTAGGAGATTGAGAAAGCTCTTGTCTCCAGCTAGGCGCTGTGGGTTTAACTCTTCCCCAGCCACAGATACTGAAAAGATTGAATGAAAGTGAAATACTGTTTAAAAACTATAATTAATCCAAAGCCACACCTTGTTCAAAATGTTCTTTGATTTTTGAGATTCATAATCTGAATATTAAACAATACCATGAGTCAAAGTGACTTTTTTTTCCCCCCTTGAAATAGTTAGTTTTTCTTTCCTTCTCTAAAGGAAGTGACTTCTTTAACTCACCCCTCACCCCCCAATGGTATTATAACACATTGTTCGATCACAAAGTGTTTAAAACACTTATACATCAGATTTCCCTTAAGATGATTTCCAGAGAGGGAAATGTCATGGTTTTGGCTGGGAGAGAGTTAATTTTCTTTGCAGAGGCTCACACAATTCTGTGTTTTGAATTTTTGATGAAAATAATGGTGATGATTTTGGTCGTTGCAGAGCAGTGTTTACACATAGCCAAGGACTTTTTTGCTTCTTGTGCTGCCCTGCCAGCGAGGAGTCTAGGGGTGCACAAGGAGCTGGGAGGGGACACAGCCAGGACAGGTGACCCAGACTGACCAAAGAGATATTCCGCACCACATGACATCACGCTCAGCAATAAAAACTGGGGTAAAGAAGGAGGAAGGGGGGGCGTTGGGAGTGATGGCTTTTGTCTTCCCAAGAAACCATTACACGTGATGAGCCCTGCTGTCCTGGAAGTGGCTGAACCCTGCCTGCCCATGGGAAGCAGTAAATGAATTCCTTATTTTGCTTTGCTTGTGTGCGTGGCTTTTGCTTTACCTGGTAAACTGTCTTTATCTCAACCCCCGAGTTCTGGCACTTTTACCTTTCTGATTCTCTCCCCCATCCCACCAGGGGAGAGTGAGTGAGCAGCTGTGTGGTACTTAGCTGCCTGCTGGGGCTAAATCACAACAGGAAACCAGAGTCAGTAGCTTAAAAAAGCAACTGGTCCACCTACTGCTCAGACTAATCTACTGTTAAGATAGGAAGATTTGAAGGAAACAAAAAAGGGTGATAGCATCTAAATTAATCCTGGTGAAAATGCTAAACCCAAGAATGAAAGTAAAAGCTGCTCATTTACCTTGTGAGGGAGACAGTGAGAAATTAAATAGAAAACTATAAAGAACCCTGGGTAAGAAAATAGACAAATGAATTACCCAGTATGAACCAGGTATGTTAACGAATCAGTGGATAACAAAGACTTCAGACTAGTCACCATGAAGTTATTCTCAACTTTGCAGCAGCAGCAGCAGGGAGTCAAGCCTACTGGTGCTAGGTCCAAAGCTGATGAGCATCGGATAAGCCTGTTAATGTTGTTACGAGAGTACAGAGGAATGTTTTCTCTCTAGTACTGCACAGTCTGTGGTCCACAGGGTAAGAACTGTGATGTTACCCCAAATCGTGAAGAGGAAATCATAAATTATCAAGTTCAAAACACTCTGTGAAGAGAAAGTAATTGTCTCCATCAACAAGGGAAATGTTGAAACAGGTTCTTGTGAAACTGCATCTCATGATGCTTCAGATGATTATGGTAAAACTGTAGTTTGAATTATTGGATGTCAAAAGCAGAAAGAGAGCTTATGAATGCCTAGTTTGGGGGAAAAGCTTAAACTGGAATTTGTGCTCTGTTAGACACCAGAGGGGAACAGGAGAAAAAACATGCTTCTTTGGAGCCTAACATGTCCCAGTGGAGCCTTTCCAGAAGTGGGACTACTAATTATGCTGTTCTTCTCCACCTGGAATTCCATCCATTTCCACCCAAGCTTGTGAGAATTTCAATTTTCTTTCTGTCAGATTTGGCTTTAATTGGAAAATGGACTCAAAAGTCATAAGAATGGAACAACTGACAGTCTTAAAAATAGTACGCAGCCTCAGCTGACTAAGTCTAGCTGTGCAGAAACTATCAATGGTGAGTTATGTCACCCGGAGCTGCAGAAGCTGCCAGGATGAGATGGAAGCGCCGAGATAGAGCCCAGATAGCTGGGAAAAAAAAGCAAGACAGAGATATCTGCGTAGATGGCCTAAGGTGCACAGGAGGGTCTTAAAAGGAAATAAGGAGGAAGCCAGAGATGAGATTGTGAGAAGACTGATTGGCTGGAGAATTAAAAACACTAGCAAACACAAAAAGTAAAAAAAGTCTAGGAAAACAGAGCAGTTGTTAATACAAGCTATTGCAGAAAACCAAACAGGAGGTGGCTAGAGTGTGGACTGAAGTCTTGCTTGTGGAGGATAGTGGTTTCCTGTGAAAATGGTTGGGAACTATAGGAATAGAGGCTTCCCAATAGGGATGAAAGGAGGTGATCAGTGAGGAGGAAAATGGCTGCACTGATTTTCAGAAAGGGGAAAGGGTAGAGGCAATGGTGCATAACAGGAAAGTCTGTGTTAGGCAACTCTGTGATGTGGTCTAACAACTCTGGTCAATGGACCCTCTCTCCCTTTCTCTGTCATGCAAGTGTCTGGAATGTGACTCACTTGAGGGCAAGGGGAGCTGGGGGGAGGGAATAAGTTCCTAAGAATCATGAGGGAGGAGAAGTCAATTTCTGGGATAGAAATAATTTGGCAATTTGTCTGGACACACAGCACAACTATTAAAATAATAATAATAATAAAAAACACAAAAGACATATCATCAGGACAAGAAATACATGGAAAATTCTGTGGGTGTTAAAATTGTCTTTTTTTTTTTTTTTTTTCATTTTAAGGGAGTAACTGGTGGTCAGCTCTAACAATAGCACACTGAATCTTTCATGCTGTCCACAACCAGTTATGCCCAGAAGCTGGGTGTGGTGTAACCAATTTAATAATAGAGGTGTCAGCTAGCTGCAGACAACCTGTGATTAGGCTTGGCTTCATCACTCCTACCTAAGAAGTGGGCATCCACTAAGCTGGTTGGTCTCCTTCATCACTCAACAGAACAAGATCAGCACTTCTAGAGGTGATTCATCTTCCTCGCCCCCCACTTCTGATCCCCCCTAGTTTTTGATGGGGTGAATCACCCTCCGGAGATATCATTCAACCTCTAATAAACATTGAGAGAACCTATTTGGCTGTCTAAACAAATGGTATAACTCTTAATTGGCTAAGAGTATAAATCCAGCCAAGGTGATCACTTAGGTGCAGTGATGACTTCTCTCCATCTGGGGCTTGAGTTTCATGGGTTTATGAGTTGGGGATTACTCCATCACAACACTATTCCAGATTGCAGGAGCAGCCTTCAATCCGAAGAGATGCCGTCCCCACACCAACAGCACTATCAGATCCAGATCCAGTTTATAGCTCAGATGTCTTGACGTTGCTAAGATATCATTTAGAGCTACAGGAAGGAAAAGACAATCAATATTTTGTAAGTGAGAGCCAACAGGTTGCTTGTTTTTCCAGTGGTCATTGGTGTGTGCTATACAGCTATTAAGTTTTGGGGGATGAGGGAAACCACAAAAGGCTTCAGAGACTCCTCTTTGCTGTAAATTGCACATATAGCTGCATGAGTAATTTTCATGCAAATGACCTTGAAGAAAATATTAATAATATGATAATGAATCATTTACATACACTGCTGAGCATGTTGTCAGTTCAAACAAGAGTTTGTCCAGAGCTCTTTATCAGCAAACAGAGAAGCTCTGCGACTAGCTCTTACATTAAAAATCCCAGCCTGATATTTGAAAATATTGGCAACAAGCTTGACTTCTTTGGAAGATGTTTTGAATGTCAGATCAGAATGAGTGGCAATGGGACTTGGGCCCTGTAAATATGTTATTTGGTATCCAGAGCTTAATTTCACCCTATTTTCACCTTTCCTCTCTTGACGATTTCTTGCATGTTGTAGCATTTCCTAAATATCAGAGAAGGCTTCCTGATTTTGAGAATGTGAGCATGACAAATACATTCCAGTTGTGCTTTCCTTAAAACTCACTAAAATCTGAACTTTGTTTTTAAGAATTGGATACACACAACACAGCAAAACACCAAACCAGCCTTTCCCATGCCATTTAGGTATTTAAATGTGTGCTATCTCTCCATGCAACAGATCTGTGGTAATTCCTTTCAGGTGATTTAGCAACTTCTGAAAATGCTTTTTGAATCAAAATTCAAAAAGAAAAAAAAAAGGAAAAAAAGAAAAAAGAAAAACAACCTTGGAGACTTATAATTTTCGTCTCTGTTCCTAGTATAACTTTCCCTCTGGTGATTACATTTATTATAGGCATAGAAAGGACAGTCTCAAACATGAAATATGTGCTTTGTATGCTAGAAGGGCTAATTTCTCAAAGCTGAGAAAAATTTTGAGAGAAATTGACATAAGCGTAGACAGGAAATTGTGAATAAAAATTGAGAGCTTTTTTGGAATAATTTATTAGATGGCCAAAAGCCAAGCATCCACAATCGAGGCAGAGGATAACTTTGACTAAAAAGCCATTATGGTTTTCTGACAAAGTGAAAACATCAAGTAGAAATATCTATATATAGGCATGTTATCTTTATGTCTGTGTGCATTTATTATAACTAATTTCTTCCTTTTTTCTTCTGTGTATGTGTACTTTTCATGCATATGAAAAAACATGCATTTATGTATTTGTTTACTTATGAATCTCAGACCACAGGGGGCAAATACAAAAAGGTGATTAAAGTTTTCAGAAAGAAAAGGTAAGGCAGACAAATCCCAAGGTGGCAGGAATTCAGGATTGTGGAAAGATTTTTTTTATATATATATATACTAGAATAGGAATGAAGCAAGGAATGGTAAAGGCCAAGAACCTGGCCGTCTCTATCTAACACCATTATAGAAGGAGAAGTATTGAATAAACATTTCTGTTCTGTATTAGGAGATACAATAACCTTGTAATGATGATGAAGTGCTTCACACTTCCCTGATAACTAAGGGGAGTGGTAAGCAAAATTCAATTGAGATGCAAATAAACATTTTTAAATAAGCAGGTCTGGTTACTGGTATCCAAGTCCGAAATACATTTTTTTAGATTTCCAGTCTTGGCAGTCAACGTTAAGTTCTAATATATCTTGGAATCTCAGAGATGTTTCAGAAGGCTCAGTAAGAGTTACAGCTACTCTCACGACCTAAAAGGGTAAGCCTGCAGTTATAGACTGCATAATCTGACATCAGTCCCAAAGAAAACATTGAAATATAGCTCTTAATCAGTTAAGAATGGAAGAACAGGCATATAACTAATGATAGTCAACATGATTTTGTGGGAAAGACGTGCTGCAAATAATTCAGTCTGATTTTATTCTTTCAGGGTATTTGCTAGAAGTGATTTGGGAGGAACTACAAACTTTTTTAAGGAATTCAGCTTATTCATCACAGACACAAAATCATTGAGATTGGAAGGGACTTCTCAAGATAATGTAGTCCTAACATACACTCAAGTAGAAGCAGCTACAGCAGGTTGTCCAGGACCATGTCCCATCAGATTTTGAATAGCTCCAAAAATGGAGATATTCAAGTGATGGCTGGCATTCACATTAAAACCAGACCCAAAGAGCATCAGTACCATGTTAAGTGGATTATAATATTGTTGACTAACGGAGAGTGGGAAATCGTTGATAGATGTGCTTCTAACAAGATTTTGCAGGTGTCAGCCTTAGGACTGCCCTCATCCTGTCTTTTCATCAGCATTCTGAAAACAAATATAAAATTAATTATGATCAAATTTACAGGCAACACTAAGCTGGGAAAGAGTGACTGGTACTGGGGCTGGGGTAGTCCCGTAGGGCAGCCTGGACCGGGTGCTGAATTGTGCCCATTACAGCAAAATGCAGCTGCATCCAACCAAATGCCAAGAACAAGGAGCACAGGTCATGCTTCCAGAACAGGAGGTGGTTTTCTAGCTCACAGGGGCTCCAAGAACAATTTTGGGAAATTAGTGGCATTCAGCCATGACCTCCCAACACAGTGTTGTGATAAGAGAAGCCTTTGGCTGGGTGACCAAGGGAGAAGTGAGTGGGAGAGAAAAATGATGTTATATTTGCAGATAGAGTTAATTGGACTGGTACTGCTGGATTTGCATCACTTTGTTCTCCATCCTTTTCAAAAGGTCACTGGAGGTTCTGGAAAATACTGCACTGTACGTTAAGATGTAGAAAAAGATTCCTTATTAAATAAGACATAAAGAGGTCATGCTGTTTATCAAAAAGATGCAGTGCCTAGGTTATGGCATGGATATACCTGCATCAGAGGAAATTGTGGGTGCTCATGTTTCTTTAATCTAGCAGAAAAAGGTAAAACAAATACCAAAAGCTGAAAGCCGAAGGCAGAGAAATCTAAATTAGGGGAAAGGCACATATTATTAATGGTGATTAATCGCTGAAACAAACTACCCAGGGAAGAGGCAGAATCTCATCTCCTGATGTTCTCAGAGCAAATGCATTTGCTTTGTCAGACAGGATGCTCTCAGTAAACATATGCTATTGGTCTTGTTACAGGAAGAAGCAGTAAAATTTAATAAAATGTTTTTAAAAGTGACCTAAAGACCCCTATTCTCTTATCTTTTCTTTCAAAGTTTGTATAAGTCTATGAATCGTTACCTAATTAGATATATTCAATCACTACAGAGATAATGAGAATATCCCAGTTACATAAGAATCAAGATACATTTGGATAAGACACCTCCAAACAAGCACAAGTCTTCCAGACAAAATTTGGGTATTAATTGACAGCTGGAGGAAAAACAGGGAATAAGAGAAAAAATCCTATTTCTATCTCTTATGGATTTTTATTCCCATTTTGTCTCAGGAAGTTTGCCATGACCTGAATTTCTCTGATGGCACGCAAGCCTACTCACCTGTCAATTTGCTTGCAACCCTTTTTAAAATTTGATATTCACTCAAATGTAAGATCTCCCCGGCTTGCTCTTTGCCACAGAAGTTGAATGCATTGCCTAACTATGTTTAAAAAGAGCAATCAACATTGCTGCGAAACACCTCTTTGAAACTCTTTGAAACATGAAATCACATGTTCCGAATGGTCACTCAAAGTTATGGATATGTTCAGATGACTAGGTGAAGACAGTCATGTATTGGTATTTTAGATAGCGACACAAATATTAAGGGCTGTCATATAATGTCGGTGCACAAGTTGGTTTATGTTAACATAATCCCAGAGAAAATTATATAAAGCCTAAATTATAGCATCGTTATTATTATTATGACATTATTAAATAATGCCAAAATTAGCATTTTAAGCCTCTTTCTTCTCTTCTCTAACTACCACTCAGAACATTGCCCTGTAACAATATATAATGCTAAGGATGGCAGTCTGGGAACAGAATGATTCTGGGGGTTGGAGCATTAATTAAGAGAAACTGCATTCTGATTTATTCCATTCCCATTCATCAACATGGCTGAAATGTTACCTTCCTGATTCAGTTTCTGTTGTTTACCTGAATTTCTTTGGCTTGTTAGTAGAGCATTCAGAATTCCTAGGCGGTCCTCCACCTAAATACTAGCCAGGCCTGGGATGGGTTCATTTCCAAGAACAGATGAAAGCATCTCAGTTATTCCAAAATGGGCATAGGCCAAAACATTCAATACTCACAGCCAACTGCTCATGAACTGTCTGCAAACCAAGAGTTATTGGCAGGCAGCATATGGCAAATATGTTGCTCTTCAGAAAACTGTGATCTCTTTGTGGGCCACTTTTAAGTGGATAAAAGGACCAAATGGTTTGTTATGAATTATATACACCATTTCTATATGTCACCAGATGTGTTTCAGTGTAAAATCAGCATCCCGTCCTCCAGTCCGTACTGATTAGTTACCAAGCTGGATATGAGGAGAGCTTGGACAGGCATTTTCAGCTGGCTGTTTTTTAAACCCTGCCAAGATAAATCAGATTATGCCCAGATATCAAACTGTGCCTAATAAACACCAGTGCTGACAATGAGCACCTGTATTGTTCACTGTTATATCACAGTGTTTCACCAAAATTTCATCACGAAGAATAATTATTGTGAGCGAGCATAAGACTGGCTGTAGCAATTGTTCTAGTAGTTGTCAGACATCACAATGTCGTTGATGGCAAGTCAGATGAGGAAGATAGTGCTAAATACTCTAAATACAGATCTGGACTGATATCACCCTTTTCCATGCTCAGAAGGTATTCTTATTCTTCTTCATAGACTTCAGGATGAAGTCTCCAAAAGCTTTCCACCCCTTCTTCTACTTTCAGCTCTACGTCATCACAGTAAGTTTTTGGCATTTTTATTCTAGCTTTGCACACTATCTTTCACTTCAGACCAAATTTTAGCCAGGCACTCTTGAATTTACTGAAGTATCTTCCAATTTAGGAATATGGACAATCATCACATATGCTCCAAGCTCCTGTCAGCCTCTTCATATAGTTGTATCTCTATAACAAAACAAGAATTCAAAAAAAAGACTTAGCTTAGAGGGGTTTAAGCTTAGGCAAAAGCTGGTATACAAGATCCATACAGAGGATTCATCGAATGAGAACAAATTTCCTGAAAAGTACAGAAGCGAGAAGAAAATTTCTAATAATTAAAAAGCTGGAGAAGAAGGATCTGTGCATCCAACAGCCCTGAACATCATGCTAATCAGTTATGGCTCTCCAAAAGAGCAGCAACACATTGTCAAGGGAACCCCACACCAATTCAGACTCTCAGCAAAAGCTTCTGGTCCTTACCTGAATGCAGATGCACAGTGTGTTTCGAAAGGTCTGTACTGTCACCAATAGCGTGGACCACCAGTCCCAAGTGTATCACGTACTGCCTTGCCAGCTCAATGTGGGGAGCACCAGGGAACTCAATGTCTGCAAAGCCAACTGTGCAGAAAGTTAAGAATATCAACAAAACAGAGTTCACTCTCTCTCCTGAAATCCTTTGCACTCTTTTCTCAGACACTCAATTTTGGCTGGAATAGCAGATTGATTGATGCTGGGATGTTCACCCAGGCTGGAACATGAACTTTCACTTACATGTGCTTACATAGTGTGATTTTAACTTAAGGTTTCTCTTTTTCCTTGTGGGTTCCTCTTCCTGCCCAGCTCTGTGAAGTCATTGGATTTTATGAGTTATGTTAATCAGTCCTCTGAGTGTGTGGTAATCCATCATTTGGGCTCCAGGGGACGGATGAAGCTGGATGGCTGTGCTCCCCTCCCCGTTTCCCTCAGCCTCCAGCAACCTGAAGGAAGAGGGTGGCATGTAGAGCTAGACCTGTTGGGCAGAGGTGAGGAGGGACTACTTGACAGAACAGAAAGGGCAAAGGGATGCTCATTTCTCTCCATCATCTTGAAATGGGTGTCCTCTTTCCATGCAACTTTTCATCAAGACACAACAATCCTCCCAACGTCTAATTTGAAGATGGGGTGCTGGGGAGCTTCTGAGAGCAGACTCAGTGTCAATAAGCTGTCAGGAACTGGCCTTATTCATCATGGTTATTGGGTAACTGCCAAGGACCCTACAGTAATTCAGTTGAGTTTCTTCTCTGCTAAATGAGTTTACAGTGATGAATAGTGTTTGCTGGGTACTTTAATAATATTAATGGGATCTCATTAGCTTTGGTGTTCATTTACATTCTTGAAGGTGTATCCCCTGCTGGCAGTCTTGGGAAAGACTGGGGCGGACAGGAAAACCAACATACTAATTTATTCACATCCCTAAATACTGCCAATAAGGTAAAGGTTTTAAAGCACTTTATTGGTTTACTTTATGTAATTTACATAGCTCTTTGTGTGCTGTGGTTTTATTTACCACCCAAGCAGTAAAACCAATGTTGTTTAGTTGAAAGTGCCCTCAAGAAAGATGATATTTGAGTTAGAAATATCAAAATGGCCAGAATTATTGTTATTATTGTTATCCAAGAATCAGATGATGGAAATGCAATAATTCTCTTAAAATAGATCCACAGGTAACCTATCTGCATGAGATAAGCAGCACTGATAGGACTTGTAGCTGTCATCTCTCGGTCATTGCTGTAGCTATTGAAAAGGGGAATGGCAGAAAGAAGGTTTTCATACTGCTTGTTTTGATCTCTCTGAATGAGATCTTCTTTTATTATTTTCATTAAATTTGATATCTTCTGTGTGAAACCCTCTCCCTCTTTTTGCCTCACAGGAGACATGAAGGTAAGAATCATCATATGGCATTATCAATAGGAATAACAGTATCAGGGCAAAGAATCTTTCAAGAAGTGAAGGTGCTATCAGGAGCCAGGACACTCCAGAAGATCCATAGCAGCAAAATGAAGGGGAAAGTTAAGTTAAAAATTGTTTTAAAAAAGAAATACTTCAAAATGGGATCCTGTGTTTCATGTTCCCATTGCCCTCTTAGGTGAAAGCAGCCAGATCATAACATTGACTGCAACTTAATTTTCTGGGCAAATGAGAATCTTTCACAGAATTTTCCTTTGGAGACTAGTGCAGAAGATATTAGCGTTCACCCACATGCTCCCTGATACTTGATTTATTGATTTTCTTCCAGTTTTTCCTATGCACACCATTTCTCAGTACCTTTAAAAAAAATTTACTCCTCAGAGCTCATAACATAGGCAATATTAAAATTCCAGTTTTTACAAGGAAACTCCTCTTTTCATTAAATATTTATTTTCCTTTTAGAAAAAAAAAATCTTGATAGAAACAGAAATTTTAACTTTTTCATCTTTTTAAACTCTTTTTATTTGCATGGTGCTGAATATAATTTTGGATGGGAAAGACTTAAAAAAACTATTTGTTGAAATGTTAAAAAAAAAGAAGCGTAGACAAAAGAAGGGATATTTTTAATAAAATGTGTTATTCAATCAAAAAACTCCCACATTTTTCGTCACAAATTTCAGACAGATTTTTTTTTAGTCCAGCTGTAGTTTACCTCTAATACCAAAATAAAATCCCTATCACGCTAAAAACCTCCACATCCTCAGAGCTCATATTTCATGCCATTTTTGCACCAGAAGAGTGAATAATTCAGCAGATTGGAGTAATGAATCATTTTCTCATCCCAAGGTGGCTGCTGCTCGTGATGATTAATACTGATTTATTTATTACTTGTGACAGTCTCAACGAGGTCAGGGCCTCACTATGTGACACACTGTATGGGATACAAGGAATAACCAGTGCCTGCCCCGAAGAGCTTGCAGTGTAAATTTTTGTTCTTCAGGTCCTTGCCAGTAGGTAATTGGCCCTAGTGAGCAACCAATCTTTACCCACATCAGCCAAGGAAAATGGTAGTGGGTGGAGAGGAGAAGGTAATCTCATTGCATAGAAACCTTGCTGGTATATTCCACCTTTGATAAGCACCAGATACTTATTTCTTTATCAGCCTCACTGCATGTCACCTTTCAGAATTTGGATAATAAGATGTTTTGGCAAACAAGGATCCCAGAAAGGTATTTATAGGCTTCCTTACAGCATTGTCAGGAGTTGCAGTTACATTATTCAGCTACCCATGCCTGCATGTGTTCAGGCTTTTTTGACAGGCTGAAGTGGCTGACCAATGAGGAACACAAAACTGAAACACAGGTTATGTGCAATCTTGTTTCTCCACATTTAATAATTGTGGTTTCCACGTTTAATAATTGTGGTTCCTTTTTAAGATCAATATGATTTCAATATAAAAGCCCACTGATCCATGCAAATGCCACCAATTACATTACGGTCTCTTTTCAAAGGACACAGTGTGCATAAAGTTAGTTCCATTCAGAAGAAGAAAAACCACTGGACAACTGTGAGAGAATCAGAACTACTGCATCTTCTCAAAATAGCATGATGGACTGCACTTTCCAACAAAGGTCTGTCTAGGAATAGGAAGGAAAAAAAAAATCATGTATTTGCTTCTAAGTGAAAAGGAGCTCACACTTTCTCATGAACACTGCTTGTGTAGGTAGACTCCGCTTTATTATTCTAGTTCCCCAAGCAGAGATTACATAGGTCATTGTCAAAGAAAAAAGATAGAGATATAAAAAAAGAGAAGCCTGTCTTTGTCCCCTGCTCTATTTAGTCCATGACACAGGACTGCTCCGATCTCTCTGGCACCTCTCCAGCCCAGTCAGTCTCTTCTTTCATACCAAAACAGGGGAAGGACGGGGTGGCTGGCATCAATTAGGAAAGTGCTGCTCCACTTCTCATCCTGCCGTTGCACTCAGCTGTGTCTCTTATCTCACCCAGCCTCATGCATGACACCTATTAGTGCTGTACCAAGTGGTCTGTGATACCATTCTGCCTGGAGTCCCATTCTCCTGTCTTCCTTGACAGGTGCTTTTATCTAGTCATCTTCAAAAAAAAAATAGCTCAGCTAAATTCTAGTTAGCAGAATTTACCCACAATTCTGCTTCTCATCCCTGTCATTCCATAATGAGGAATGGGATTTCCTTCTAGGAATACTTTGCAATTTTGTCCCTAAAGGAGATGATTCTCTAAAGGGAGCCTGACTCACACATGCTCAGCTCACACGCAAGCAAAGCAGTAGCTGCAAACCAAGATCAAGTCTCATCTTCAAAACAGGACGGATTAGGTGTAGTAGGAAGTCCTCTTGTCTGTGGGTAATGCCCCTGTAAGGCATCACCCTGGACGAAAATGAGCACTTTCCGGAGTATCCATCCAAAAATACTCAGCAGTCTTAACTACAGGGCTACATCAGTGACACATCGGTACTGGCAGTGTGCATTTCCTCCACTGTTTCCTGCTCATTCAAGCGTTGTCCATCACGTTGTCCTGCACTATGGAGGAACAATTACGCACTGCAAACACCTCTAGTCAGTGATTACAATAACAGAGATATTATTTCTCAAACAAAATCATTTCAACCTGAATTTTCTTCTGGCGAGCCCAAACAGCTCTTGCATCAAATTATCTTGGGCAATAATTTCTCCCTAAAAAAGAAGCATTGTCCCAAATTCCTGTTCACATTCAGAACTTGTTGTGACCTTTACTTTTAGGGAATGGGTAGATCTAGGACCAGGTATTTGTCATTATTCATCTCTTCTGTCTATTTTTCTTTACTATTAACTATTAGGGGAGTAAGGTCTTTTCTGGTTTTAAGAATTTTTTTTTTCTTCTCATTTTCCAAGCTCTGATCTTAAGGGTTTTTCTGGAAGGTTCTCAGGCCTCTTTTCACCATTTTTTCTCTGGAAAACTTCATCTACCATCTTTACGAAAGGCCACCATAGAAATACTCCCATCAGCTACATCTGCCTGGGTCCAAAGAGATATCTTATCCTTTCTATTTGACATCAACTCATAAATGGCCCATTGCATGCTCAAATCAAGCTAATTTATTTAACTTTTCTCCCAGGAGTTCCTTCCTCTCACAACCACTTCAGCTGTAAAGCTCAAACGCCAGCAAAAGGACACAATCTTTTCTACTGTCTCCTTATTTAACTTCTGTGGAAAAAGCTGTTTTCCCAACTGTCAGATAGACCTTGAATATCTATCAGCTTCAGACTAGACCTATCCCTGATCCTCACAGCCAAGGTGTGTCTTGGTCTTGCAGATTCACCTTGAATAATAATAATAATTCACCTTTTTGGCCTCTGCTGCTAAATCGGTGGGTCAAGATCTCTTTTCAGATCTTCCCCATGGCATCAGCCTTCTCTGGCCTTTATCTGTGCTCCCATCACATTGTTGTGAGAGTCACTTTCTCAGGCCATTTTAACACGTTTCTATTGACTCCACCAGTTCCCCTTCTCTATATGTAACACGTACTGCACAGTGTGTTAAACAACATCCTGCCCCTCACCTCCCTGATCTTTCTTTTTCCACTACCATCTCTTTGGCAAGGTGCAAACCTGCCTTCCCATCAGCAGGATTTCCCCCTGCCTGGTAGCCCTGTGCCCCTCTGTGCTGTAAGCATTAGTCTGAGATCCCAGGAGTTACTGAGTCCAGGTATGTAGGGCAGGTTTCATCTCACCCAACTTGTGAAGACTACCATATAAACATCTACCTAAGCTCATGGCTTAAGGTTCCATGCACAGTGAGTGGAAAAAAATAGATACTCTGGGGTCCAACTGACCTACTTCATTTTGAGAGATCTGTTCTTAACAACAGGAGGGATAGTACCCTGCAGTACAACACTCCACTGACTATATTGACTATATCTCCCCAAATTAGAGTAGAGCTGAGGGTAACTGTTTCCCGAGAAGACATCACAGTTAGATGAAACCTGCTTATTTTACTAAGTGTAAAAAGAATTTGTTGCTGTCAAGTGCACCACTATTTTTTCCATGATGAGGTGAAAGCATTTAGCTTCCTTGCAGGAGGAAGCCACTGGCAAGGTGTAAGCTCTGAATACCAATCCAGAAATAACACTTGAAGAACTGACTGCTTCCTTGGGAATGAAAGTGCAGACAGAAAATTTATGTGCATTCAGCCTGGGCCTTTTATTCAGCGTCCACGCCAATTTCCACACAGGACATTTTGGGTTAATTAGGTCAGCTCAGATTAGTCACAGCTCTCTTAAGGAACATTTTTAAAATAGGTTTCTCTTCTTAGGGCCATATGGAATTAGTAAGAGTCTAGTCAAAATACATGCACATAACAGCCTTTTCTGGGCTAGGGCTTTAGTAAGTTTATTTAGAGAAAGCCATTAAAAAAAAAGCCAAGAACTAGTTCAGCTCCCCCTGAGCACGAGGAAATAAATAGTGTCCGTGTAGCACTAAGACGTGTCTCTGGAAGTAGACAAAACAAGGGATACTTGCCCTCTGTGCCCTTTGATTTTGGACCTCTAGACCAGACTGATGGCTGCCTGCTAATACACTCAATAAAATGTGTCCATTATTACAGTCTGTAAAACAGAGCACTAAGGTCATAATGCTCTACAGAAAATACTTAGCATGGAAAAAAAGGTCTTTTTTGTTCTTTCATTTGCCTGACTGCTGTTCTATGTCACCCATATCAGCCTAGACCCTCCATCCCTTGTCCCCAACTATCACCCTGACCACTTCTTGCGGTTTAACATTGATAGGCAGCTAAGCACCACACAATCAGTCTCTTATATGCCCTTCTCAGCAAGATGCGGGAGAAAAAATGAGATGGAAGAAAAACAAAAACAAAAAAAAACTTGCAGGCTTGAAATAGAACCAATTTAATGAAAGGGAAAAGCAAAGGCCACATGGAAGCAAAGGCAAAAAAATTCTTCTCTACTTCCCCTCAGCAAGTGATGTTCAGCCACTTCTTCAGAAGCAGGGCCTCAATACGCATAGTGATTGCTGGGGAAGACAAATGCTTTCATAACAAAAACCTCCCCTTCTTCTTCTCCCCCCCAGCTTTTATTGCTGAGTGTGACATCATACAGTATGGGATATCCTTTTGGTCAGTTTACATCAGCTGTCCTGGCTGTGTCCCCTCCAAACCTCTTGCCCACCCCCAGCCTAGCAGCATTTGGAGGAGGGAAAACTGGAGAGACAGCCCTGATGCTGTGCCAGCACTGCTCAGCAGTAGCCAAAACATTGGTGTGATATCAGTGCTGTTCTAGCTACATGTTTAAAGCACAGCACTATATGGGCTGCTGTGGGGAAAATTAACTCCATCCCAGCCAGGCTCAGCACACCACTGCAACTCACAATCATCTTGAATGGATGTCAAGGATATTACAACTCCATATCTGCCTACTAGATGTGACCCTGGTAGGTCCAGGTGCCATGACCCTCAAATCTGGGGAGCCAGTTAACACCAACACCTCTGGGAGTACCTCCTAGATATTTGCAGGAGACCCAGTTTCCACTACGTTTGTGGTAGGTTACTCACTTGGTTGTGAGCCATGCAATAGCCTTCAAACCTGGCAACCAAGCTCTCCATCTAAAGCCAGTGCCACCAGAGACTTGGTGACAATGGTCCTCCTGCTCCATTAGTTGAACCTACAGGTGTTTCAGCATGGCCAGGAGTTTGCCACTTGTGCATTAAGGCTGGGTGAGGTTCTCGTGCTGATGGGCACACTCTCTCTGGACAGATATGATGGGGGACATGCCATTTCTACCTCTTGGACTGTGGTGGATCTACAGAGAAAGCCGGCCGGAGGGCTATCATGCTTTGTTGTACCTCATCTCATACTCACCAGCAGTGAATCGATGTCATGCTCTAGGCCATTTCAAGTGAAATAGCTGTGTCTCTAAACCAAGGTCATCCTCTTGGAGAAGAAAGATTGAGAAATGGGACTGGAAATGTTAATGTGAAGCCTGAGTCATGATCTGACCCATTGCCCCATCCCTGCTCCCTCTGACCCTTTGTGTGCCTTGTGCCTCTGATTTCTCCCTGATAGCTTGCTAAGGATTCCCCTACCAAAGGTCCTTCACATCAAGCTCTCACTGAGATAGGTCATCCAGAAACTGGTCCACCAGTGTTTTGCCCCAGTCCCTCATGCTCTGGGAGCTCCCATCAGCACTGGGAGCTCCCATTAGCACTGGGAGCAATCACTTTAGAGGGTGATGTTCTGGAATTACATAGCCACAGCTCCCATTGACCCCTACACTGAGTGCTACAGACCATCATCCATTCTGTGTCCATCTGTAGGCATTTAATGAACCCTGAACATTTTGAGTCCTGCCAGAGAGTTTAGTCCCTCTCCCAAAGCAATTCAAACATGACAGAGAAGAGCAGGCAGTCTATGAAGACCCATCTACCCCTCCAGATGGGTGTAAAGGAGCAGACTGAATGTCCTTACATTTGTACTCCTAAAATGAATGGGAAAAAAAATGGCAAAAATTTGCTTTTAAAATAGTCTTTTTGGTCCAATTCATTACAATGGGGAGAGTGGCCATCTCGCTGGGAATGACACTCTTCCTGAATCCACTACACACTTTGAGAGTCATTTTCACAAGAGGGAGTCAAGGAGCTCAGATACCTTCACACCTGCTTTTTACAACTGTTACAAGTATGTTCAACACAATAAAATAACATCAAATACAAGGAGGAGGCAAAATGCATACATAAAATACACAAATAATACATGACAAGAACTGATGTTTCAAAAAGTACAGCAAAGATTATGGGGTCCTAAAAAGAAAGCTGCTATTATCATGAACTGGGAGTGGTGTCCTGAGTTCAGTTTTACATCTGCCAGGTTTAATACTGGCTATTCCTGCTGGTCTCTGCTACTCCTGGCAATGGCTCACAGTCTACAGTGCCATCATAAAATGTCTTGGGAGGGAATGCAAGAAAGCAAGGATTGGAAAAAAAAGAGAAGCCTCTCCAAAGTACTCCAGGTGCAGAGATGTGCTTGAGTTTCCTGGTGCTTTCTGTGAAATAGAAACCTTCTAGGTTCTTGAGGGGGAAAAAAAAAAATCCTTCTCATTGGAACTTTCACTGACATCAAATTTACAGGTTTAGTATAAAGCTGGGTATACAGAGGCAACTTATTATGGTTCAGCAGTCATGTGCTTATCCCTGGGTGACAGGCTGTATTGGGTTTAAGTG
>VXAL01016226.1:88045-129443 GCA_013399475.1 Chauna torquata | reverse complement strand
GGCTAAACCACAACAGTTATTTTATGTGAAACCTTACCACTAAATCAACACACCGTTCTGAAGAGAATTAGGGATCTTTCACAGGGAGGGATCTTTCTTCCAATTCATAACAAGGAGACATCACTTGTCATGCAGTAAATTCATTCCCACTGTTCATGAAAATGGGAAGTCAGACTCATAGGGTGGTTTTTTTTTTTGTGAATAACTAAATGCCTAAACGTTCACAGCAAAACCAGCATACATAAGTTTAGTTACTGTGCAAAACCCCTGCCTTTTTCATACCTTTATAGCAACAATTTATCAGCTTTACAAAACAGAAACATGAAAATGCTGCACTCATTAGTCATCTTTAACTCTGTATGTTTTATCATATACTTACTCCTTTTCACTTAGGTAAACTTGTTTAGTTTGTAGATTGTATGCAAAGCCATAATTCAATAAAAATCAATCTAGCATTGGATAGTAAAATAACTACAGGGGTTATTGCCATGTCCCCTTATTCTGATTATACTCTTCCTTAAAGCCATGCTGGATATTAAGCCAATGCCCAGTTAAAAATACAGAACATTAAAGACATGTGTAAATACATCTTAAACAGGGTTTCATGGAGGTTTGAACTGATTTGAATCTAAGGGCCTCATTTCTTCTCTTCCAGCAATCTCATAGCAGAGCAGAAACAAAGAAAGCTAGCACTTCAAAGTGAAATGGTAATTAAAAGTAAGTTCACAGTGAAGTGCATGATTTGTTCATGGGTACTGACCATTCTAAATGGGTACATCTGAAATCCTCCCTAAAATAAGTTACAAAGTAAAGAGATACAACAACAGATCACAACCTAAAAACAAAGCATATGAGGCCATTTTTACTACTCAATGGTATTAGAAATCTAGTATGTATTTACCAGACAGAAACAACAGGAGGAGCCTTGAAGAGACAAAAATGGTAAGACATTGGTACTTAAAAGTTGCCCTTGACAACAGGTGCCCAGTAGGTTGTGAGTGCTTGCATTTGCATCACTTTTTTTCCTCTCTTTCATTCAAATACAATACTGTCTTTATCTTGACCAATGAGTTCTCACTTTTGCTCTTTCTATTCTCTCCCCTGCCAGAATGAATTTAGGAGCAACCTTGGCAATATCCAGATTATTGCTGCTAAGTTGCCTAACTAGTGCATAATGATGTGTTTTAAATTTTGCTGCCAATCATCCTAGGTACTGGATGTAACAACTGAAAGCATTGACTACTTTGTTTTATTTTGTTTTGTTTTTTTTTGTCTGGGCAGAAATTAGCTCGAAGCAAGGTCTGGTTCATATCTGAACATCTCCCAGGTTCAGGAGGATCAACTCTTAAGTTTTCACACAGCTCTCTGTTTTAGAAAACATCAAGCAAGCAAAAGACGATGAAGTCTATACTGAATAAGATGGTTGTAAAAACAAAGAAGACAAGCAAATAGGGACCCAAACTTGACAGCAGTCTCGGAGATCTTCATATACCTGAAGGTAATGAAACTGTTGAAATTACCTTCTGAGGGCAACATGATTAAGCCTTAATAATGGAATTTTCCACTTTCCATATTTCTTCTGGCTTATTTTTTTCACCCATGTCATAGTGATGACCCTCATTTAAGTGTTCTGCACACATTCACTCTTTTGTCTTCCTTACTGGGAGGTGTTTGGAAAGACACACAGTTCTTTGGCTTAAGAGGGCCTTTGGGAAGTATGAGTCCTGTTCCTCGGTATCTAGTGTTTTCTGCAGAGAGCAGGAGTTAGACGTAAAAGCCATGCCTACCTAATGCATAGGAGTATTGTATGCAAATCCTTCCGAAAGCCTCTCAGGAAGTCTTGCTGCTTCATAAGGTAGACAGAAGATGAGGACCACTGGCTGATATTTTCCCTAGCTTCAAGCAGCAACATCCTTCCTGTTTCTCAGCAGCAACTTGCAGCTAATCAGAAATGTTTTCAGAATCAAAAACTCTAATGGCTATAAGAATCTCACAAAGTTCTCTGATGAGGCAATATCGTAAGTATATCAAAATGTATACGGATGATAAATAAAGAGAGGAAAAAGCACAAACTAACTTTTAGAGGAGACATTTTAAGCATATTTTGCTGATTACAGCAATTTACTGGAAACATTCAGTTCACTCTACTTTCCATAGCTCTATCAGTATATATGGTTACTGTTACATACAGATCTAGCAATGCAAATTAAAAGAAAAGTCACATATAATTCAACATGAAATCCAGCAGTACCAAACGTGCTTCAGCCAAGGTTGCCACAATGGCATTGCAGATACAGTGTTCTGTAGAAACACCTGAGCTGAACTGTAGAGAGGAAGCAGGCTGAGATAGTACTTAACACAAGCTGACTTTCCCTTATGATATCTCTCAACACTACATAAGAGTCATAAAAATATCCATAGTGTAAACATATTCTAAGTAATTCTAGAATAGTATGATTAAATTGCTTTACGTTTACAGAAAAATGCTCTCCTCACTTTGCTTGCTTGACCAACTGATTTTTCATAACGATGTAGATTGAAGGCTAGTCCTAAGAAGCATTTCAAAAACGTTAGGTGCTGAGGTTTTGTTCTGAACCAAATTAAGCCTCTCTAAAAATTCTTTTAATGCTTTGGCTGGTTCAGTACATGCTGGCCTTGTTTTGAGAGGACACAACTGCAAACACACAAAGCAATTATCAACATTAAAAATAAAATACTGCAGTAAAAATTATATGAAACATCTTAACATCATAGTAAGCCTCAGCTTTGCCTCTAGCTTTTGGTGTTTGGTATGCAGAGAGGAAACCATAACTGTTTTAAACGACTACTGAAAATCAGTTTGTTCAGCAGGAAACTTCAGGGAAGTCTGGAGGGAAATGCTCAGCACAACCACTGAAGTCTGAGCCTCTGAGGAGTGATAAGAATCTTCTCCAGAAAGCAGGTGCTTAGAAGCACTCTTTCAAATTTTGGGGCACTTTAAGACAAAAAAGCTAGGTGCCTGCCTTTTCTTTAGATGACTTGTGGTAAAGCTAGGTTATCCCATTGCCCATCTTCTCATGTGTCTTAATTAGCCCTTCCTTCAAACTTTGTTCTAAGCCATGCATGCAACTGAGGTGAGATTAATGGCCTGTACTTTCCCACATCACTTTTTTTCCACCTTCTTAAATAAAGGTAGTACATTTGCTATTCTCTAGCTGTATCAATTCTCCCCTGAGGTTTATTAAAAATATTCACCAGCAGTGAATTGTGCAATTTCATGTGCCAGCTCATTCAGCATTGCGGGATGGAAATTAGTTGGTCTCCAGGCTTGAAAGGAGTAAGCTCCTTGGGTTCCCATCTAGGAAGCAGAAGTGGTCATTTGTATTTACATAACCTCACCCCTGTTATCCATCTTGCCTTTGCTGTAATGGTCAACATCCCAGGCCTGCTAAACCCCAAAACAAACCATTCATTTCAATTTCTAGCTATGCTTGGATTATGCTTTCTGTCCCTCATTGTATACCAAACCATTCTTCACTCATTGCTCTTTTTTTGAAATGGCTGAAGAATCTTTTGCTTTTACCTATTAATACTTCTTCCAAAGCCTCTCCCAGCCTGTCTTGTGGCAGTTCTCATTTTACTCCTATATCTCTTGACTTCATGTCTAATCTAGCTATTTAGAAGAATTTTCTCCCTATGTTTAGGGACTGACCTCTAATCTGTACTTTCAATGTGAAGAGTGTGGGTCCTCAGACATTATAGTATTGCACAAAGAAATAATGAAACCTAGACATATGTAACATGACAGCAGAAGACAAATGGTGGAGGGGGAGTGACTTTTGCAAGCTGAAAAGAAGAAACCATAAAGATTGACAGATGTAACAACACAAAAGAAATCCCAAGGATGTCAGGTGTATCATAAGGACTATGCATGTGAGATTCTTCTCACTCAGACGTTCAGATCAGGAAAAGCACCACTGAAGTCAGAGGAATTACTCTTCATTAACAAAACAGAAAGGAGTTAGGATCGCTGAAAGGAAAGTAAATAACTAAGATTCCATTCTCCATCTGATCTTAAGCAATTCTGCAGAGAAACAAACAAAATCCTAAAGCCTGCATACAGTCAAGCCTATGTCAAGACTGGGAATTTACCAACATTGGGAACTCAGACTTTCTGTAATATTTACTTTTGTATGACCCAGGGGTCATCTTTTCAAAAAACAGTATGAAATGCTCAAGCAGTTAGGACTGTCTGCACAAAATGAAGGAGATCTGAGGTTCCCCGCAGACAATATACAAACCACTAGAAAACAGGCCACATGCCAGTGACATCTCTCAACATCACCTACCTCAGCTGCTGCCACCCAACACAGAGAAGAAAATCAGGAGCAGACAGCACTACCACTGCTGCTGTCGAGGATGGAGTATTGCTTTGAATCTGGCAGGCGCTCTTGCACTTCATGGTACGTCCTCTTGGCAGCTGGGTGGCATGAAAGGTCACAAGTATATGAAGGTGGTCCTTTGGGTAGCTGGAAAGCGGTTACATATGCGAGCCCCTCAGTACTTGTGCTCCTCTGCTGCTGAGCAAATTAAGGTTAAGAATTCAGGTATTAAGTTCATTTTTAAATGGTTTCTCCATGTCCCTGGACAGACAGACAAAAATATCTGTGATGGATCTGGATACTACAGTTTATTGAAGAATCAACATGGCTAGTGTTTTTACACTACCTGATTATTTTGCACACTTGTTCATTCCCCACCACAGCATCATGTTCACTAGATCTTGACTTCCCCAGTCAATGCTGGTCTGGAAAGGTTGGGCAGAAAGTCACGGCAATTTCTGCTGTGCTGCTGCTCACAGTTAATAGCCTTAGGCATTACAGGCCAAAGTCCCCAGGCATTTCCCACCATTTATTTTCATACATCTCTCTGATCTCCAGATCTTCCCTGACATGCAAGATCTTTTCTCCAGCCAGGTCTGGTGAGCCATCTCTAATTTCCAGAAACACTTCCTTTTTCTGAGACCACTTCTTCGTTTCAGGAATACTTCTTTTGGCCTCCAGGCCCTCTTTTTCCAGGGACCAGAGCCCCCATTTTTCCCAATCTAAATAGTCTATGCACAGAAGCACAAGATATGATCATCCTCCATGTCAGTGGGTCTGTCTCACATTCCTTTGTTAACAGGAGTCACGCCATGCCACTTTTGTTTAGTCCAGATTTCACAATTTAAAATCAGCCCGTACTGGTTGCAGCTAGCAAGTAGCAGGCTTCTGCTTGGAAGTTCAGAAGCTCAGTTTTTGACATTCACCATCACGCCCCCATACACAAGCTATTTTTTGCCTATGACACTCCCCAGAGTGTTTCTATCATTTCCTTCCCTGCTAGGAACTAGGAAATCTTCCCAATCTGAATACAATCACTGAAAACACGAGAACCCAGTAAGTGAAATATAAACAAGAGGTTTAATGTACCAAAGTGGAACATTACCTTCTTCTCCAGTGTCTTTTTAATTGTTAAATTTAAAGTCTTTAGACAGAGTCTCCATATAATAAATGAAGTCATCACTTTGGCTTGTACTGTGCTCCACTATATCCATATACTTTTTTAAAATTCCAACTACTTCTGTTTTGTTGTATGTGACTGAGGTATTTTAACATTTCTTTTGCAGTCCGCAAAGGCACACTCATGCTATTATGGTGGTTGTTACTGAATCAAGAACATCAGATCAATATAAAATGCACACACAACCAGTTTAACCAGCCACATCATTAATGCAGTTAATTGGCATCCTCCTGGAAGCTTTAAATGGACCATCTGCACGCGAAGACTAAAATTGTAGATGATCAACCTCTATTGAGCTGTAGTAGCCCAATATATTTAATATAACTCAAGGAACATTCAGAGATGTACGGCTTATCACTCCACAAACTGTAGAAGATATCACCGTGTAAGCCTCAGAGTGTATTTGATAATCCCATGTTATTCAAATTCATTTGTTTCCCATAGATTCTTGGACCCAAAGGCAGTTCTCAGGCCTCTTGTTAATTCTACTCACTGCTCAGAGAAAATCCATTGTAAATAAAGGTACAGACCACATTTAACACAGACACAAAAAAAACAAAGCTGTCCATCTGAATTCAAGGAAAGGCTGAGCAACAGGTATCTACCATCAGTGGCTGAAGAGACACTGATATCTACTGACAGGAGTGGCCCAAGATATTACAGAAGACCTGAGTGTAAGAGAATAGCTGAGAGAGGATACCTTTCCTGGGTGTGCTGTTCTGACAGCTCTCTGAAGCACCATTAAATGCCAAAATCAACCCAGGTATATTCATCCTCACAAGGAATAACAGCAGAAAAGATGTGCACAATAGACCTAGACTTTGAAAAAAAATATTCAATCTCCAGTGTTCATTTCACTCTCAGTGAGCAATAAATCCAACTGACCTCATATCATGGAGGTGGGTATAACTGTAGCAGCAGGAAGCTACAAAGGAGTATTAAAATATAGTGCTCTGACTGCATGCCGGGCTGGGTGGAGGTGAATCAATCAGGTTTATTGAACCTGCTGTCGAAACCAGACTGCTATAATTTGCATCTAACACACTGTTTTGCAGTGAACTGTCTCCTCTCCAGATGCATGCTATCCCAACATAGTTTTTCAGGTGGCTTTTCCTAGGGCCCTCGTTATCTCCCAGACTAGGTGGCCTACTCTTTAGCTGCCAGCTCTTCCCTCAGGTGTTTTGACTCTGAACAGATACACTCCAGCACTGGATGTCTGTGTATATGCACATTTAACAGAGCCACATTATCTACCTTGGTCTTGGTTTCCCAAATGGATTTCATTACTGCTGAAATACATACCGTCAGCTCCTTGTACTGCCTCGTGACAGATGACAGAAAATAAGGCCAGTGCAGAGAAGAGTAATAAAGTACGGCTGCAGGCTTATGAGATCTGTAGTACATACAAGTATGACAGCAGATGGCCAACACTTACAGACATTTCAGCTTTACCTAATATTGCTCTTCTTAACTGAATATGCAGCATCTCTCCCTTGTATAGCTGTCTGCTCTCACCCCAGATCATATACACGTACTATGCATGTCTATTCAGCTTCTCTGCCATTGCCTACTGCTTGAACACCTTCCTCCCCTTTGTCTGCTCCTGAGCAGTACTGACTTTCTCCCTGCTCCATCATACAGTTCCTTTTCCCCACCACCACCTGTCCCAGTAATTCCTGGTTACTTCAGCTCTCACACTTGTGACCCACACAACCCACAGCTGAGTGGCTCCTCATCTCTCTGGTTCAGTCCTCCCACTCCAGTAATGTTAGGACATGCTGTTCTTGCTGCCTCTCATTTCTCTTTTACATCAGTGATTCCCCACTCCAACTTCTCTGTCTACCCCTCCCTTGGGCTCTCTCACCCTTGGTAATGCCAATCCCCATGCTCCAGCACTGTGGATTTCTCCACCCTGATGACTCATTCCTCTTTTGTCTCACCTGCTGACATTGGCCTGGCTATCACTTCTCTCCTCCTTTCTTTCACCTGATAACCTGGCAAACCCAGAAACTCCTGATGATCCCTTTCCTGCATTTTCAGCATTTCTAATTGAAAAAAACAAGATCAGATGTCTACTATGCATTTGTCCTGTCAGCATTTAGCTCATTAAGCAAATCTCTCCTTTCATTTGAACTAAATCCTATGTTGTCATGGATAAGGATTGCTTTGCTGTTGTTGCATCTATTTATTTTCAATCAGAGTACAACTGGGTCGGGTGGACCTTCTGGTAGCAAGCGTACAGGCTGCAGTAAGCAAAGTGTCCAGCCTGCTTAGGTAGTACTCCGAGAGATGCATCAATGGAAAGCAAGGTATCAGCATGGAGATCCTGCAGCCCAGGAGAAACAGATTCACAGAAACCAGCAAAGATTAATGTTGCCTGAAACAGCCACACCACCATGCCTCAGATGTAACAGGAAGAAAGAGATACCAAAAGACCTGCAGAGAGCTCTCTGAGGAAGAACTCCAAGTTGTTAAGAAACAAGCATGAAAGAAGACTACTGCCCTGCAACAGCAGAGCAGAAAGGGGCAGTTTTGTTTACAACCCCTTTTTATCTGTCTCAGCTGAAGTTCTCTATTTTCAAAGATTTCCTTCTAGCTTATGTTCTAATAAAACTTGGCTATTGAATTTACAAGTCCTTTTGGTCTCTTCCAGCGTGCTCACTGTAAGAGCAGGTCACCTGGGGACCTTGCTGCACATTTCTATAATCCGTGCAAACTTTCCACCATCTCTGGCTCCTCAAACAGATATTAGTGAACACTGACACAACACATTATGACCTCTCATTTCCTTACTTGCTTCCTTTTCTCTCCTTCCTCCAACAGACGAAGAATTTAACATTTCCTTTTCTTCTCTAGTCCTTCATTATGTCCCTGTGACTCAGTCTTGTTGCTCTTCTCCCTTTGAAATCACTCTCTCTCCCCTGTTGCTTTCCTCTTCCAATTGCAGCATGTTTGCTGTTTCTATACCTGTGACCTCATCTATCTCTTTCCTTTTGTCATATTCCTCTTTGATCTTTCACTTCCAAGATTCTTAAATACACTGCTGCTACTGGCTATCAGGAATCCCTTTTCTACAGTTCAGCCTCAACCCCTTCTTACCTAGATTCTGCTTTTCTTGCTCACATGCTCTGCTGAGCACTAACCAGTCCCTAATTGCCACTTCATAATTTTGATTTTTGAACAAGAACTCCATTTTCATGTGCTTTGACATATGCCCTTCCTGGTATCAAACTTTCTGGTTTCTGTTATTTTATTCCTTCTTTCTCTTTACTCTCATATTATCCCCGAGTGCATCTAACTCTGGCTAACTCCTCTAATTTTTGCGAGGAGCCAGTTCTTCTACAGCATATCCCACATTAACATGAGATCAGAAATGCAGGCATCTTCACCTTGCTATCACCTCGAGTACCTGTGTATACTTCATATTCGTCTCCTAGGCAAACTCATATCTTGGCCAACTTCTCAGTGACTGTTAGCCATGAACTGAAGTGCAACAAAACCTTAAGAGAGTTCCTGACCCCTCTGTTCCAAAGGCCCTTTCTCTTTTTTTGATCACTGTAACTCACCACTTTGCTTGTTGTTCAGGATGATAAAACCCTGTCTCACTGCCAATTCTGAGCTCTCATCCAAATTCTGTAGTGCTTTCTTGCATATGATTTGTGAGTTATAATCCCTCCTGTCTAGCTATTGTCATGCTACTAAAAATCACTTCCACGCTCTCACTTCTACTTTACTTACTGCAATATCATTTATTCTAGCTTTGAAAAACAAAGCCTGTATCTGCTCATAGCCATCCCAAACACTGCAGCAGAAGTCATATTCCTAGGCAATCACTTCAAATACACCAGCTTTTTCACGCTGTATCCTTCTATGGACTCCTTTCTTTATCAGAAAAGTCATAAGCTAATTTTCTTCCTTCTCTTAAAATACTTCATAAACAGCACTTTCCCTATAATCTTGCATTACCTATTGAAAGACTACTTCCAGTTCTTATGTGGTTTGTGACCCCTCTCAACATCATTTTGTTTTGTTTTTTATGAATATCTTTCAACTTGTCTTCCCACTGTTCCTTATACCATCTTCCCTCTAACTGCACATTCTCCTCAGCCATGATATATCCAAAAAGTCATAAAAAGATGACAAAGTATCATTTTCCTGTTTCATCGCAGTCTCTCTGGTAGCTGGATATGCTCACCTGTAGCCTCTCGTCTACACTAAGTAGAAAATTCCTTAAAGCAGAAAATTATTATTTATGTGAACTATTTCCCAAGACAAATGGCACTGATCCATGATGAAGACTCCTTACTGGTATTATAATACAAAAAAAAGGTAGTAGCATCACTACAGTAAGAGGCCACTGAAGTCTATTTTTGCCAGTTGCTTTTGCAACATCTAGGTGAAAAAAATATTATCAGGTGTCAATACTAGGACCAGTATGAAGGTGCAAGTACAATCATTTGTGCTGGAAAGAACTTTTAGACTGCAAATGCATTGCATGCTTGAAAATAACTGATAATTTATTAAATTCAAAGAAATAAAAGCTAAATGACTCCATTGTACCCTGCCTCTGGAACTTCTCTCTTTAAAAGTCCGCAAACTTTATGTTAGTCTAATATAATCTACCTATGTGTCATTATTACTTAAACTGTGGCAGCACACTCTGTACATGAACCAGGACCCCAAAACCACAGGGCGATCACATAGAGAACCAGACAGGGAATACATTCTCAGCTATGGCTGGGTCTATCCTGAATGGTGCTACAAGCCATGTTTTCAGAATTCTCTCTCAAAAATAGTTGGTCAAATAAAAACAAGAATTTCTGTACTAAGACAATGCAGATCATTTTGCATACCATCTGCAGAGTGCTAATTATACACACCATTGCTATTTGTCAGTATAAGATATTTCAGAATGATATCTGTAAGCCATCTGCTAGCTACCTCACTCACTTTCTTTAGATCATCAGCAAGAAATCTTACACATTTTTTCCTTAGGTAAAAATCTGCAATATGCAAAAGCAGTTAAATGGGAATGACTTTCTAAAAATGACTTAACTTATAACTGAATTCAAGTGAACTCCAAATTAATTATTTTGAATTGTTTAAAAATGTCACATTTGAAGTCATATTTTTGATATTGCATATTAGTTAAGAATTTCCATGCCATTCGCTTTATGCTAATTTTTTCTGTCCTTTATGTGATCTTGTATAGAAACAGCAAGGAATTCATGTGTTAAAGTACCATTAGCAGACACATTATGGAAACAATTTATTTTATGTTCCCCTAACCCCAATCTTTGTATTTTGCACCTGCTTAATATGAAAAAGTTTTGTTGGGTTGTTTTTTTTTTTTTAAACATAGATGCACGACATTATTCATTCTTGGGGAAGTAATTGTTTTGCAAAATTTTTCCTCCTTTCTCAGCCACTCTAAACGTGTGATTTCATTGCACAACTGGGTACGCTTTAGGTACAGGAAACATCATGGAAAGGAGAAGAGGAACTAGGAAAGATCATTCCCATATAAACAGTGAGCAGCAACAAAAAAAGTGAAACATTCAATTCAGTGGCCATCACAACCTTCTATGAGTGCAACGACATCATATACATGATCAAAAGATCTCATAGCCAAATAAAAAATGTCTTTCATTCAGATACACAAGACTTGAAAGAGCTGTACTCAGATTCTGACTCTCTAACAGGATCCTGGCACGACCCTGTGCACATCATTTCATCTCTCCTTGTTTCAGCTCTTTTCCAGAGGAAAAAAAAAATATCCCACATTAAAGCCACACTAAGAATTCTTAATCTCCACACTAATTGTTCTTAATCTCAGCCTTTGTTTCTTTGCCTGCTAAGAATGCAAATTATGAGAATTCCCACCACCTCTTACTTTACATATACACAGTATTCATGCCATCAGTGCCTTAGTTTCAGCATGAATAACTGCTACTACTGTAAGATATTCAGGGAACAAGACAATCTGGACCCTACCAGTAATCATGCTGTTGTTAAATTCACCAAGCATCACGATACCTGTGATGACAGTTGCTTACTGCTGCAGAATTTAAAGCACAAACTTCAAAAGAACATAGCGAGGTGATCCAAGAAACCTGCTGGCCACACCTCTGTTGATGCAGCCCAGGATACAGTTGGCCTTCTGGGTTGCAAGCACACATTGCCAGGTCATATCGAGTTTTTCCACCAACCAACACACCCAAGGCCTTCTCTGCAGGGCTGCTCTCAATGAGTTCTTCAACCAGTCTGTACTCAGATTACCCTGACCCAGGTGCAGCACCTTGCACTTGGACTTTATGAACCTCATTAGGTTCACATGGGCACACCTCTCTAGCCTGTCCAGGTCCCTTTGGATGGCATCCCTCCCTTCTCTTGTATCAGCTGCACCACACAGCTTGGTGTTGTCTGCAAACTTGCTGAGGGTGCACTCAATCCCACTGTCGATGTCATTGATAAAGATATTAAACAGCACTGGTCCCAAGACAGACCCCTGAGGAACACCACTCATCACCAACCTCCACCTCAACATACAGCAGTTGACCACAACTCTCTGGATGCAGCTATCCAGCCAATTCCTTATCCACTTAATAGCCCTACCTTCAAATCCTTCTCTCTCCAATTTAGAGTCAAAGGCCTTACAGAAGTCCAGGTAGATGACATCGGTCAGTCTTCCCTTGTTGACTGATGCAGTCACTCCATCATAGAAGGCCACCAGACTGGTCAGGCACAACTTGCCCTTGGTGAAGCCATGCCGGCTGTCCAGGATCACCTCCTTGTCTCGCATGTGCCTTAACACTGCTTCCAGGAGGATCCGTTCCATGATCTTCCCAAACACAGAGGTGAGGCTTACTGGTCTGTAGTTCCTCGGGTCTTCCTTTCTACCCTTTTTGAAAATGGGACTGGGGTTTCCCTTTTTCCAGTCACCAGGGACTTCACCTGACTGCCAGGACTTTTCAAATATGATGGAGAGTGGCTTCACAACTCTATCAACCACCTCCCTCAGCGCCCCAGAATGCACATCATCAGGCCCCATTTGTACCTGTTTAGTTTCATCAGGCGGTCTTGAACCTGCTCTTGACAGTGGGAAGGACTTTGCTCCCCCAGCCCCCATCTAGAGGTTCAGGACTCAAGAGACATGGGAAATCTGACTGCCAGTGAAGACTGAGGCAAAGAACAGAGTATCTCAGCCTTCTCTACGTCTGTTGTTACCAGTTCTCCCTCCTCATTGATCAGAGGGGGTACACTCTCCTCAGCCCTTCTTTTCTGCAGAATGTACCTATAGAATCCCTTCTTGTTATTCTTTGCATACCTTGCTAGCTCTGTGCCTCAGCTTTCCTGATCCCATTCCTGCACATCTGGATGGTATCCCTGTACTCTTCTCCCACAACAGTGTCCCTGCTTCCACTGCCTGTGCATTTTCTTCTTACACCTCAGTTTGACCAGCAGGTCCTTGCTCAGCCACGCTGGTTTCTTGCCTTCCCTGCTTGATTTATTACACATGGGGATGCAAAGTTTTTGCATTCCAAGTGTCCTCAGAGGGCTGCTAGATCTGATCAGTTCCTCTGTTCCTAAGGACAATTTCCCAGGGGATCTCACACTCTAGTTCTTTAAACATCTGGAAGTTCACTCTTCTAAAGTTCAGGGTGCTGACTTTGCTGTTTGCCAGGCCCATATTCCTCAATCACAAACTCAGCCAGGGTATGGCTGCAGCCCAGACTGCCTCCAGTATTAGCCTCTTTAATGAGCTCATCCACACTGGTGTGTACCCAGTCCAGTAACACTTCTCCTCTGGTTGGTTCATCTAACACCTGGACCATGAATTTATCCTCAGTGCAGTCCAGGAGCCTCCTGGATTGCTTACAGCCTGCTATGTTGCTTCCCCAGCAGACATCTTGGTGGTTGAAATCCCCTATCAGGCTAAGAGGCTGCAAGTGCGATGCTTCTTGTAGCTGAAACAAGAAGGCCTTGTGAACAGGCTCCCCTTGATCAGGCAGCCTGTAGTAGACCCCAACCACAATGTGTCCTTTATTGCTCCAGTCCTTAATTTTTTACCCATAGGCTCTCAACCTGTTCTTGCCTGTTTCTCAGAGGCAGCTCTTCGCAATCTATCCATTTCTTAACATAGACAGCAACATCCCTACCCCTCCTTCCCTGCCTATCTCTTCTGAAAAGCTTGCGGCCCTTGATTCCAGTGCTCCAGTTGTGTGATTCATCCCACCATATTTCCATGATAGCAATGAGGTCCGTTTTCTCACTGCACCATGGTTTCCAACTCCTCCTGCTCGTTTCCCATACTGCGTGCACTGGTGTAGGGGCACTTCAGCTGGGCTATCAGCCGTACCACCTTTTTAGAGAGGAGCCCTTCCTAATTCCTCTGGGACAATTCATAGATATTTCTTTGTTGCTTCCTTTAAGTGTTGGTGTTCCCTGGTTCTCTGTCACTCAGAGGTACCTCCCCTTCCCTTACTGAATCAAGTTTAAAGCTCTGCTAGTAAGTCCAGCCAGCTTGCTGCCTTGCCCCAACTGGTCAGGTGCACCCCATCCGGTATCATCATACCTGGTCTCTCAAAGGTGCGTCCGAGATTATAGAACCCAAAACCCTGACCCTGGCACCAGCCACACAGCCAGTCATTCACCTCACCTGTTCATCTCCTTCTTCTTGGGTCCCAGTCTCCAACTGAGAGGACGCTACCTGTGCTCCCGATCCCTTCAACATCTTTCCAAGAGACATTCCATATCAAGTTTTGGAGCCTCCTCATTACAGCCTCATTTGACCCTACATGAAAGATTAGGAATGGGTGGTAGTCCTCTGGCTTTACCAGGCTTGGTAGCCTCTGCAGGGTATCGTGAATGCGGGCCCCAGCAGGCAGCAAACCTCTCTGGAGAGGTCATCCAAATGGCAAATGGGCACTTCAGTGTCTTTCAGCAAGGGATCTCCAATTACTAACACCTGCTATGCTTTTTTTGGTGGCATTGGTTCTAATACAGGTGGTTGGTTGGTCCAACTTTTGTACAGTTGTCCTTTCCTGGGTTTTGACCATTAGTCATGCATTCCCATTTTTCCAGCCTGAGCATCATATTTGTTGCATAGGGGCACTTCGGGGGCAAGTGCCTCCTTCTGCTCCAAGGAAAGACAAGGGTCTAGTCTCCCTTGCCTTAAGTCCATCAGCTCAGGGTTGGAAGCTAGCTTACCTTCCCCTTGCCAGGACTTAAGGGTGGGCTGTCACTCAGCCCATGTCAGTGCACAATACCATGCATCAATCTCCCGCTCAGATTCCTGGATGCCATGCTGCCTGGTAAGCTCCTCTCACAACATGGCAACTTGCACAAAAAGTTCATCCAGCTGAGCACACTTGCACCTACAACACCCACCTCTGCCTTCAGGGTACTTCCAGATTTTAGAGTTCCCTGCATCCAAGAGTCTGAGCAGCTCTTTCGGTCCTCAGGAGGTGTGTGTGGGTGGATACACCTACCTGGGTAGGCTGCGGCCCCTCTGTCTGGGTTTCAGCCTCAGCCCAGCAGCTGGACACCATTTTTGTCTCAGCAGAAAGCTGCTTCTCGTTNAGTACGTGTGGGGGCGGCCGCCGCCGCTCCTGGCCCCGCCCACGCCTCGTCAGCCGCTCTCGCGAGAACTGCGGGCTGCCGGCCTCTGCCTCGGCGTCCCGGGATTGCTGGCCGCCTCGGCGAGTGACTGTTAATGGCGGTTACGCCGCGTTTAAATGTCCCGCCGCAGCTCCTGAGCCCGCCCAAGCCTCGACGGCCGCGCACCGCGATCCCCCCCCGCTGCGGACCTCGCCTGCACCGGAGCTGGTTGCCTACGCCGATCAGCAGATGAGCAGGTTGCTGTCATAGGTATTGTACAAATGCAGAACGGAAAAAAAAAAAAGTTTCTTCTTCGAGGATAAAATTTAGTATAGGAAATTTGAACACTTACAGACACAGAAGGGATTTCTTTTTAGACTTTTTTTCAGGAGATAATAGAAACGACATGCAAATGTCTATAAACAAACTCTTGGTATGTGAATTCTCCAGAATCATGAATCATATCATCCAGGAAGGCTGTGCTTCTCTACACAGCACCTGTTGGGATTTCCCAACAGATATATACAGAAAGAGAAATCATAAGAAAATACTCACAAAACCAGAATCAACTACGGATAAAAGAAAAAAAAACCACCCTTCAGCATAGAATCAGATGGGTTGCTTTCTACTCCCTTCATAAGAACATGAGCTTCTACCTTCACCACCCTCACTCCATCTGATGGAATTTTTCTACTGTCAAGTACACTGAGTTTATATTTTCATTTCCAAAAAAAGTTGGCTATTTGACAGCAACACAACTAACCTGATTTAGAGAGAATATTATGTAAGAAAAACAGCTATGTAGATATCATCTTACTATAGCTGGCTGAGGTAAGCTATAGTCAAAAAAACATTATATTAATTTCACTTACCTGTGTCAAGATAAAGACCACGTGACCCCAGCTAGGACTTTGCCACAAAGCAACTACCTGGAATTAATTATCTCACTAAAAAAAAAACACTATTATGGTGACATGAGTATCATTATTGCACAGACCAGCTGTAGAGAGTTCATACAGGGCTATGCTAAGACTGACATCCAAAACTGGCAGAAGACATGCCTGACAGATGGAAGAATTGCAAATAGGTTAAGGTAGTTTGTCATACATCTCATCAGCTGGCCTCGAATCTACAGGTGAGAGTAGAAGACTTTTTCTCTTCTGGAATAGAAGCCATAGAACCAGAATCATAGAATATCCTGAGTTGGAAGGGACCCACAAGGATCCTCAAGTCTATCTCATGGCTTCACACAGGACCACCGGAAAATCAAACCATATTTCCAAGAGCTTTGACCAAATGCTTCTTGAACACCAGCAGGCTTGGTGCCATGACCACTTCCCTGGGGAGCCTGTTCCAGTGCCCAACTAACCTCTCAGTGAAGAACCTTTTCCTAATAACCGATCTGAACCTCCCCTGTCGCAGCTTCATGCCATCCTCTCAGGTCCTATCGCTGGTCACCAGAGAGAAGAGATCAGCGCCTGCCCCTCCTCTCCCCCTCGTGAGGAAGCTGTAGGCCATGATAAAGTCTCCCCTCAATCTTCTTTTCTGTAGGCTGAACAAACCAAGTGACCTCAGCTGCTCCTCATACGTCTTCCCCTCTAGACCCTTCACCATCTTCATAGCCCTCCTTTGCATGCTCTACAGTAGTTTTATGTCTTACTTGTATTGTGGTGCCCAAAACTGTACACAGTACTTGAAGTGAGGCTGCATCAGTGCAGAATAGAGCAGGACAATCACAGAATCATAGAGCCACAGAATGGTTTGAGTTGGAAGGGACCTTTAAAGATCATCTAGTTCCAACCCCCCGCCATGGGCAGGGACACCTTCCACTAGACCAGGCTGCCCAAAGCCTCATCCAACCTGGCCTTGAACACTTCCAGGGATGGGGCATCCACAACTTCTCTGGGCAACCTGCTCCAGTGCCTCACTACCTCATAGTAAAGACTTTCTTCCTAATGTCTAATCTAAATCTCCTCTCTTTTGGTTTAAAGCCATTACCCCTTCTCCTGTCACTATGGTCCGTGATAAAGAGTCCCTCTCCAGCTTTCCTGTAGTCTCTGTTTAGGTACTGGAAGGCTTCTATAAGGTCTCCCGGGAGCCTTCTCTTTTCCAGGCTGAACAACCCCAACTCTGTCAGCCTGTCTTCACAGGAGAGGTGCTCCAGCCCTCTGATCATCCTTGTGGCCCTCCTCTGGACCCACTCCAACAGGTCCATGTCCTTCTTATGTTTGGGGGCCCCAGACCTGAACGCAGTACTCTAGGTGAGGTCTCATGAAAGTGGAGTAGAGGGGGAGAATCACCTCCCTCCACCTGCTGGCCACTCTTCTTTTGATGCAGCCCAGGATATGGTTTACCTTCTGGGCTGAAAGCACACATTGCCAGATCATACTGAGTTTTTCCATCAACCAGCACACCCAAGTCCTTTTCCTCAGGGCTGCTCTCAATCCATTCTCCATCCAGCCTGCATTTGTGCTTGGGATTGCCCCAGCCCAGGTGCAGGACATTGCACTTGGCCTTGTTGAACTTCATGAGGTTTACACAGGCCCACCTCTCAAGCCTGTCCAGGTCCCTCTGTATGGCATCCCTTCCCTCCAGCATGTTGACTGCACCACGCAGCTTGGTGTCTTCAGCAAACTTGCTGAGGGTGCACTCAATCCCACTGTCCATGTCACTGACAAAGATGTTAAATAGTGCTGGTCCCAATACCAGCACCTGAGGAACACCACTCTTCTGCTCTCCAGCCTCTCGTCTCCCAGTCTGTACACATAGCCAGGGTTGCCCCGTCCCAGGTGCAGAAGGGGAAAAAGGAATAAGCAAAGAGTTTCCTGCATTCTGCTGTCCAAGCACACATGAGATCGAGCAGAAATTAACATGCATTTATTATGTGAATGGATGGAACCAAGGGTAAATGAAATGAAGAACCATCAACAGATGTCACCAGCCCAATACCATTACTTTTCACTAAATGCATGCAGAGTAGTCTTAGGGCTAACTATTTGTTAAAACTGCCACTGCCTGCTTTCCAGCCTAATATCCCATAGCCTCTAGTCCCTACAGAATCAAACAAATGCCACAGATGTTCACAGCTGGAATATGACATTGTGTTATTTCTGAATATTTTTATTTAAGTCATCCCACAAGCATCTCTGTTTGAATTTCCTCTAAACCATGTTCAATCCCACCCCAAGCTGCCTCTCAGTCCTGGGTCTGATCAGTGTAATAACAATAGAGCTGAGTAAGAAACATGCTGTTGAATCTAGGACATTTAAAGATAGGATTGTTTGGGAGTGTGCATACCAAATCACATGGCTAATGCAAAAACATTACCCAGGTAAAGAAGGTCTTTCTCATCAGAAAACAATCATATGGTTATTGTGCAAATGGTGTCATACAGGTTCAGTACTTCCAAAGAATCACTTTATAATACCAGTTATACAATACACTCAGCTACTTTCTTCTCTACTTCATTTACTTTGTTTTCAAATAAGCACTTTTATGCTTAGTACACAAAATCTTACTTGCCAGTTACATTATGGTTTTCATGTGTGTCACAAGCATTGCTTCAAAGAGCTCACTGCCTGCTTTTCAAGAGGATGCAGTTAGTGTGAGTAAGAAAGCAAAGGGAAGAGAAGATCTACACTGAAAAAGATCATTCAGCTTCTGCCTTCAAAGCAAGCACACAGAGGTTCAACCAGAAGTGAGGGTGTCCTGGTTTCAGCTGGGATAGAGTTAATTTTCTTCATAGTGGCTGGTATCCGCCCTGTTTTGGATTTAGGAGGAAAATAATGCTGATAACACAGCGATGTTTTAGTTGTTGCCAAGCAGTGCTTACACAGAGCCAGGGACTTTTCAGCTTCTCATACCACCCTGCCAGCAAAGAGGCTGGGTGTGCACAAGAAGCTGGGAGGGGACGCAGCCAGGACAGCTGACCTAAAGTGGCCAAAAGGATACTCCATACCATATGGCATCACACGGGACAATAAAACTGGGAGAGTTGGCCGGGGGCGGGTACCACTGCTTGGGGACAGGCTGGTTGTCGGTCAGTGGATGGTGAGCAATTGCATTGTGCATCACTTGCTTTGTATACTCTTTTATTATTATTATTATTATCATCATTATCATTATTATTTTGCCTTTCTTTTCTGTCCTATTAAACTGTCTTTATCTCAGCCTACAAGCTTTATCTTTTTTTCTTTTTTTTTTCACAATTCTCTCTCCCATCCCACTGGGTGGGGGGGGAGAGCGAGCAAACGGCTATGTGGTGCTTAGCTTCCTGCCAGGTTAAACCACAACAGAGAGTTTCATTTGTACAGACTTCATGTCTTACTGGCTTTGTGGAAATGGTAAGCGTTAAGAAGGAATATCAATGAGAAAGGTGCAATGACTTATCAAACAACCTGAAAGGATATTCTCCAAACATAAGACAATATAGAAGAAGGCACAGACTATGTTTATGGATGAGTGGGAAAAAGTGCATTAAAGAGAGGATTACGTTACAAGTAACCAGGCTGGAGACGTGTGGGCAAACATGGACTTACACAGGGCCATAAGGAAAAGAGCAAGATCCAAAACTCTGCAGCATGGCAACAGAAGGGGAAAAAAACATCACTGCCATATTGTCAGTGGATGGGAACAGCATGGGGAAGGTATTGAGAAAATTGAAAGAAGGACAGGTTCAGGCCTGCAGTGTCATGGAGAGCCAAGGTGCCTCCTTGCAGTGATTCTTCCACTAATATGTGAACATGTTGGTGCAGTGATACCCTGGAAAGCCCAGTCAAATTGAAGTATGTGTGATATAGTGAATAAATAGCACAAGGTATTCTTTTAGCACTTTATTGTGCCTTGATATTGTTACCTCGTTACTGCAAGTATGTGTTTCACCATGCACTAGCTTTCATTTAAACCCAAAATGATAAACCCTGCTAAAACTGTCTGTCTTTTGAAAGGAGAAATTGAAGAAGATAATGAAGAAACCTTTAAAACTTTGAAAATGCATGCAGCACCAAAAATCCATTACTGTCTCCTCTATTGTATATGCCCCTTATTTCTTGACTGGCAAAGGTCACTTCTTTTAGAAGATAAGACACTGAAACAAAGGTAATAGCTGGCTTCAACAGAACAGGTACTTTGTAAATCCCACGTTGATTTTGATTCCCCCCGACATGAGAGTTGAAAGCTTTTTAAGAAATTCTCCATGCCAAAAGAGCAATCATTAGTAGCAGCAGAACAGAGAGAGATACCTTTTCCAACCAAAAAGAGACATGACTGGAGAGTTTCAGGATGTTCTCAGCTAATCCACAAAATACTTTTATAATCTTGTAATTTTCACATTGTTTCAAAGCTGAGTAAATAATCTACTGAGGCAGTTTAGACCTTTTTCTTGCTCACTGTATACAAGCAGTCTGACCGCAGTTCCTGCAGTTCATTTGGTACTGGGACTGTGCTTTGAGTGCTTTCCTAAAGCAAGTTGTCATTAGCAGTCCTTTCAAATTGTTTAATTGATTTCCTTTAAGTGATCAAACTCTGCTGTGGCTTTGGTGCTTCATTACCTGTATCAAACATTAGTTATCTTACACAGTGGCCTTGTTCTCTTATGTTATGGCTTAACTGTAATAAAGTACTGCTGTAATTTATTCGTTTGTAATTTGGTAATTCCCATGTTGTCTCCCACAGACCTATCCCCTGCACCATGGCTCTCACAGCCTTAAGTCGTATAGATATAAGAACAAATATACACCCTGAAGAAGCTTTACCACTGAGTTTAGAAGGCATTTAACTTGTTCTTAGGCCTTCAGCACAACAGGGACGAAATATTCTTTAAACTTCAATCTTTAATCAATATGAATCAACTCTGAAGTTTGTCAGAATAATCATCTCAAGCCATAACTTAGTTTTCAGGTGTAGCCACAATAAGTTAATGAATAGGTGCTGTACATCACAACTTCAGCACAACAGAAATATTTGTCAAGAATCTTTTCAAGAAGTAATTTTCTCTAGGAAAAGCTGAAGAAAAGTGATAATGATTGAATTTGTGGAAATTGTTGACCTTTTCAGGTCCTGGTGTTGTGGTTATCCTAGCCTCCCACAACAATGGAATTTTTGCCTTAAAATGAATAAGAAAGGGAAGACCCCCCAAAAAGGTGTAGACTTCCAGGCCAAAACAATCCCAAATTGAAGAAATTAAATCAGCAATATAATCAGTATATAAAATTAGTATAAAATCAGTATACATTAACTAAGCTTTTTCCAACTGTTATTGTCCTTGCTGACAAATATTGTGTATTGTTTTATACCTTTTCCAGTCCACAGTAACTCAGCATCACAGTGCTCTTCCCCAGTGCAAGTGGGGAAAAAAATTAGCTTTGTGTGGATGCATCCACCATCTTATGTGCATGAAAATAACTAACAGACGAGTATTTATATTTAGGATTATAGTTTTGCATAGACAAACAGCGCATAAATGTGTGCCCTCGGTATCTGGGTTACATACTTTAGGAATTGGGCCTAATGTTCTCTCTCCGTAGGGAAAAAAAAAAGAAAAAAAGAAAAAAAAAAAAAAGATTCTAAGAAGCAATGAGAAGATGAAAAATAAGCCTACTTTGAAATATGTCAATAATGATACAGAAATGCATGCCAGAAGCATTTTAATTGCATTTGGGATAAAGTAAAAAGTACAGAAGATGTAAAAGAAAGTGCAAGAAATAATGGGATGTATCAAATAAGAACCAGGAATAGCTGTGTTGCAAGTCAGAGCAACATGTAAGCTTATTTACAAATCAAAGGAAAAATATCACCCCCAGATTCAGGAAAAAGCCTTTTCCAAACCTGCCATTAATTACGTGGTGATACATGTAGCTGCCAGATTTTAATGATCTAGGCTAGATTCCATAGAACTGATATGCCTCTATTTGTGACCCTTTGTGGCTAGCAGAGAGGTCCCAGAGGCTAGCAGAAGCCAGGCTTCTCTCCAGTAATCTAAAACTGGTCATGACTGCACACCTACACTGTGTACAGCAATACACAGCTGAACTGCAGCATGAGTTTTGCAAACAGAATAAACAGGTACCATGATCAAGGCAAATGCATGCAACCATGATTCTGGTTTCTGCAGTGGTCTGCAGGGACCACTGCGCAAAGCTGGAAGATTCCCAAAGATCTTTTTGAAGACTGAATCAGCTCCACAAATGCCTCGTGGAAACATCACAATCTCACTTTTTTCTTTTTTGCTTTTGGTCTTTTTAGCGTTGCCTGTACTTCTTTCTCTGTGGTAGGTCTGGCAATGTTTGGAACTACAGAGAGACTGTAGAAGGTGTGATTATCTTATATCAACAACTGCAAAACTGGAAGGAAGCAAAAAACAGCCTACAAGAACAGGTAAAAGCAAAGCTCAAGGGCAAGACCAGAATTTCAACTTATGTCCTTGAGTGCTCAGTATGCCTTGAAATCTTAGATCATTACAGCTGTCTCACTGAAGGACCTTCAAAGCACTGTGTATATTCCGTCACACGAAAGAAAGGTTTTCAGTGTTACTTTCTGTTTGAGCAAGAGAAATATGGTATATATGCCTTATACTGGCAAATAAACAGAGGTGAAAAATGGCTGTAGCACAGATGTGCATGAGAGCAAGCATAGCCAAATAAATGAAAGGGAACCATTGTAGCAGTGATTCATGTGTAGCAAAGGTATTCTACCCATCTGCTTGTTATTCTGTAAGGCAGCTCAGTTTGTCCAGATATATTGGCTTATTCACTTACTGTTTGCTACAGGGGACTTACAGCATCCTGTTCACCTGTTTATTTTCACAGTGCCAATACTGGTAGACCCTTTCCAAATAGCCTTAAAATGATGGTCCCTACCAACAGACAAACCTGCTACTGAAAGCTGGGGGAAGAAAAGCAACAGAAGGGTTTCATATTAGTCAGCTGGACTGCTCAGCACACCAGGAAAAAAAATGGATGTATGAAGACTTCATGCAAGAAAACTGTAATATTTGCCATTCACTATTTTGTTATCTACCTGTTCAAAATTTTTCAGCAGCCCAATCAGGAAGACTAATCAATACTTTGTGTCCTAGGTCTGCCAATTTCAAGAGTAGAATTCTCATTTAGTTTCATTGGATCCTTGTTTTCACCTCACTGTGAAAAGGAAGACCTCAGAGAACACCACGTGATTTGCAAACCTCATCCTTTGGCAAATAAGTATGAACAAATACTTCTCACAGTTCCCAAACAATTTATGAAGATTTGCATTAAGTGCAATAAGTAATTCCGTTTGCATTCTTCCTGGTACAAACTACTTTTTGAACCCTGGTAAAGATATACAGAGAGTACATGCCCAGACAGAGTCAGTAGATAAAACCTGTGCTAGGGTGAAGTGAACTGACCTTCCTTCTGACTCTCTAACAATGTTGTGCTACAGAATGTGAGAAGTCTTTTATGAATATCTACCCTTCTCATATTCTCTGTGAGGCCTGAGCCTCAGTTTATCCATGTAGCTATGATCATATTTAGAACAATGCCATGGAGAAGAGATACTGTCTCATGCTACCTGAGTTCAGTGGCTCCACTGGTTTCCACAGTCAGAGCCTGACAGCTTAATATTTCCCAGTGGCTTGATGGGCTCACAAATAGCACAATTCTTGCTCTTCTTCCTGACCTCCTGCATGAACCAAAGTGAGTTTATGACATAAAGCTGACAAGTTTAAAGGAGCCAGATCAGAGTTTGAACAGTGTTTTCACTACTTCTAATGTTCTTTACTTTTTACTAGGGGCTTTCACAGGCCATAAGGAATGGTGCAACATTTCTTGCTCTAAGGAGACCTTAGTTAATAGCTTTCCCAATCGTCAACATGACACTGATTGCAATGCTTTTGCTGGAAACTAAGACCATATCCTTCTTTTTTTTTCAGATGCATCTTAGCTTGCTGCCTAGAGACCACAGACATCAGTTAGTTAAGAGCCCTGTCACAGAGGAGGCAGTGCAGCCCACATCCCTGCTAGCATCGGCGGGGTCAAACCCAGTGGGGTTTCTGTGGATCAGGCTGAAAGATTAGGATCAACAGAAACACTTCTCTCAGATTAGGCAGTAATCTTTAATACTACTGCTATTTACAGATGTGATCATTTGGATACACATATTCTGTGATCTTCTGCTTTGCTCTAAATACAACTAAGAAAACACTAAAAGAAGCATGTCCACTACTATTAATCTGAACATTTTAAGTATTTTCTCAATCCTGCTTGAGGCCTTTGGGTTGGTTCTCTGAAAATGTTTGACTCACCTTGTTTTTCTGACTTAAGGCTCTGGAGAAATTTTAAAAACCCAGGAAAGAGTGTTCCTGGCAACCAAGCCTCCATTTCACCCACACAATTATTTGTGCCAGAGTGCCTGCATGTTTGTCCAATCAATGAGTAGAAAAACCATTATAAAATGCTTCTGATCAATAGCCTGTAGGCACAGAGCTCATAGGCACAGAGCTTAAACACTGAATATTCATTGTCAATCAATAGAGTAAACATTCAAAAACACTTGCTGAAAAAACTCAAAACCCCATCTGAGTAAACCACAGTCTGCTCACAAATACACTGCTAATGCTAAAAGGAACATTCTTCCAAACGCTATGCTTTACAGACTGTCAGTTCCTTTCCAACTGTATATTTAAGTTGATTAACACTTGCTGTAAAGTACAGAAGTTTTCTGGATTTAATATTTCTTTTCAGATCAGGAAAAAAGAAACCTAGTTAAAAGACAATAATGAAATATATAGATCTAAAAGGGGGGGGAGGCATGCATTTAAAAATACTTTGACATTTGGACTGTCACATTTTTTAAACCAATCATGTGCCAGGATCAACAGATTTGTGCCATTCACGCAAGCATAGCAAGAGGCATGAGAAGGAATGATATTCAATTGTATTTGTATATTTTCCTATTGAAGTAAGATGCCTTCTCAGAGTTTTAACCCAGGAGATGGAAACTTACTTTGCAAACAGTATGTTAAGCACAGTTTATTTTTGCAGTATTTCTGGAAAAACATGTGAGAAGTCATACATGGATAATGTAGCACCACGTTTCACTTGCAACACTTAAAATGTGGGTATCAAGACTTTCAAAGAGACACTCATCTTGCAAGTAAACAAATTACTCATTTTTTTCAATGTATTTCAAAGAAAAAACACTTTCACACTTCAGCAGTACAATCCCTAGGGACATAAGGATGATTTAGCAATACCTGGATAGTGTTCAGCTGTATATATTTCTCGGTGCTTCTTTAGTTTGCTGAGCCATATACTGTGGTGCACTGTTTATAATTTGCACTTTTATGACTCCATCCAGATGAGAATCTCAAAGTATTTTTCTAACAAGAATGAATTAATCCTTGCAACTGAAGCAAGGAGAGGTTCAGTGACTTCCTCAAGGACACAAAAAACAGCCTTGATTCAACTCTCAAGCTCCAGTCTGGTACATGGCAAACTACTAGTGTCCAAAAGTTCCCTAGAAGTTTTCAACAACATTCCTCTTTACAACCCTGATTTTGTTAAGATGATGCAACTAAATGAAAGAGTTGTAGTTGCAGAAATGAACTAGCTCATAAATCATACAGCTGGGCCAGGAGTCAGATCTCTCAGTTCCTTCTAGTCATCATAGTAGATTTTCTGACTGGAAATTTCTGGAATTTGTTAGGCCAGCAGAATGGTCTGGCATCCCAAGCTATATATCAGAGATAAAAATCAACAGCAAGTATCACCATATTGTCACATCATTGCCCAACTAATATGAAAAAGAACAAAACTAAATTGCAGAGAAAGAGCTGATAGCTTTGCAGGAGGAATAGCAAATGCCCTTGTCAGAGATGCGGCATGCAAACCTAAGCCATCATTTCTTCTTTTAAGCTAAGTGGACAGCTGGAAGATCTAAGACTAACAAACCAAAACTCAAAACGGAAGACACGTTACCTTTCAGAGAAAGCTTATTCTTTCCTCCCCTTCTCTGCAAAGAATTTTTAAAAGCATTTAAAATAAACAGGCATTGATAACCGAACTGAAAACAATGCAGAACTTTATTCCCTTGTGTACTATTTAAAGTTCCACTTTCAGATTCTCATGCAGACAGCAGGGAAAATCTTCATTGTGCAACAAAATCTGGTATTAGCTGTCCAGATAAGAACTAACAGGGTTATTGCAGGACCAGGGAAATGATCAGTTCTCAGAGTGCTTTCATTTTTAGTTTGTTCTCAGCTATTTGTTGCAAAGGTATGTTATTCAAACAATAAAATATGCAAAACACATTGAAGGACATGCAGGTAAAAGGTAGGATTAACTGAAGGAGGTAATATTAATTTAACTGTTCTTGAGTATCCATTGCTTCAGTAAACAGCTCATTCTTCAGAGCTGCACTGCAGCAACAATACAGCAATTCACTTTTTATCTCTAAGCTCACCCTATTTTTAGTTTTTTTTTTTAAGAAAAGATTAATTTAATATCAGGAAATACCAATTTCTTCCACCTTGCCAGGATTATAAGGACTGTTGGCATGCATAGCACGTCTTGAAGTTTCTCTCTTCTGCATAGATGATAGGCTGGAGTATCAAAGTTTCTGATTCACCTCTTAGCTGAAGATGTTTTCAATGTTATGTTTAAAACCTTTAAGCTTCAAGGCTTGATGAAGCATTAACACTTCGCTAAAGCAGAAGCCCTGGTGCTTGAGAACAAACACTGGAGTGAATAATGTGGTGTTAAAGATCATGCTGGAGATTTTAACAGAAACCGAGCATATCTACCTCATTACATATTGAAACCATTTCTTCTCACTTAGTTGCTTTTATCTATTTCCATATATGCAGCGTGTTTATGAGACAGTGTGGGATATGCTCCCTGGTCAGAAGACAGATATAACTATTAACTTGAATGGAGCTGGATAATATACACAAACTGAGGATATGACCTCTGTTTTCAGTGAAGTGACACAAGCCTCTCCAAATGAAAGAATACACTTCATGAGAGGATAGTTTGCTTAGCAGCAGGAAGCCAATTAGAACAGATTCAAAAGGTCAAATTACCTAACTATTTTCTGATCTTACACTGAAATCAGCAGAATTATTTGCATAGACAGAAAGAAGGAGCTTTGCTGTGATGTAAGATCAGACTAAAGCCCATGCTCTAACACAGAATTCCAGCCCTTCCCTAGTTAAATGTTTATTACATTACTAGAAGCCCATTTTAAATCAGCAAGATTAATTTTATTTCATTTTAATTAATTTAATTAAATTTAAACTAAGTTTTGATTAATTTAATCCTGGTGCAAAATCAGAATCAGACCCCAAATCTGTAGACAGTGAACTCAATATTTTACCTCATGTGAAAAGAAAATAAAAACAGAGTTAGAAGATTCTTCTTTCATGTAGGCTCTGCAAAGGATGCTTAACATGTACAGGACAGCAGTGAGCACAGCAGAGAAGCAGGAGTCCATCACATAAAAGCCAGCTGCGCAGCACCCCCAATCTCCCAGAAAAAGGTTCCACAAAATCTGAAAGCATTAGGATTTCAAGCATAAGCTTGCCAGTTGCTGTGATAGCTCAGCCAGACAGCATTTCCATGGGAGATAAACTAGTGCCTCACTAATATATTGACCACACTTCCGTGGCATTCCTAGAGGAGCTTTTGTGGTAGGAATTGGAGGTAAAATACTATTTATTTCAGAAATCTGCTTTGGTTCTCATAAAATCACTGGACCCTTTTAATACACTTTTCACTTCTTAAGAGACATATCCTTTCTTATCCTGTACCAGCAATTCCACCAGATCTACAGTGGTGCATTCATTTCGAGTTTCTCATGTAAGGGGATGCAGAATGCGACATCTGATCCAACACTTTTTGCAGTGTGCAGTAACAATGGCAATTGCCCTTTAATAAGGTTACCTATATACATTACTGGGCAATAGCCCTATAACCATGGGATATGGTAGCATGAAGAGCATCGCCATGAGCAGGAAGGGCTGAGGTACCACTATCCTATCCTACTGTCCCAGCTATGTCAACAATATTGTCTTTTTAAGTTGCAGAATACTGCATCTCCCTATAATGAGATTCTGATGAAATGAAATTTAGACCAGTGTTGGTTTCAAATATTTCCACTGTGACCAATGTAGTTAATCCATATTTAATTTCAGGGTAACAAGATCAGGATTCAGTCTCCAGGGTTGCTTGTGGTGTGGTCATACCACTTCTCTGTCATGTCAGAGCCACATATCGCCAAAGAGAATAAAGGCTTGCTAGAACATTGTACTGGGTCTGGCCGGGATAGAGTTAACTTTCCCCACAGCAGCCCATACAGCGCTGTGCTCTGCACTTGTAGCTAGAACAGCACCGATACCACACCAGTGTTTTGTCTACTGCTGAGCAGTGCTGGCACAGCACCCAGACCCTCCAAACCCCCCAAACCCAGTGGGCTGGGGGTGGGCAGCAGTTGGAGGGGACATCACCAGGGCAGCTGACCTGAACCGACCAAAGGGATATTCCATACCAAATGATGTCACACTCAGCAATAAAAGCTGGGAAAGGGGAGGGAGAAAGCGGGGTTCTCGTTATGAAGATGTCTGTCCTCCCGGACAACCACTACGCGTATTGAGGCCCTGCTTCCCAGGACATGGCCGAACACCGCTCGTTGACGGGAAGTAAAGAATTCTTTCTTTTTGCTTCTGTGTGGCCTTTGCTAGTATTTCTTCCCTTTTTTTTTTTTTCCCCCCCCTTTAATTAAATTATCCTTATCTCAACCCTTGAGCCTTTTTTTTTCCATCATATTTTCTCCCCCTCATCTTCTGAGGAGGGGGAGTGAGAGAGCGGTTGTGGTAGAGTTCTGCTGCTCAGCTGGGTAAAACCACCGCAGACATTTAGGAAATGTGCTTTAAGCTGTAAAGCAAGACTTGGCCTTTTAGACTTTCCTTCTTCTGAACACATGTGGTCCTCTTATTACTGCTTTATATGTGAAATTCATTCTGAACCTCAGTTATGGCACCTTAGCATTATGCTCCTCAAGCTATATGGAAGATTCAGAATTAAAGACACAAATATTTATGCAAGAAAAAGGGAGACAGACGGACAAAGAGAGGCACAACACTCACTCTTAAAGTGCTATCTTGTGCCAAACACATTGCGCCAGATGCTGAGATCAATTTTTCTATGATATTGCCAGCCATCTTCAGCATTTGTTTAGGATATTCAGTGACAGTAGGTTAAGGCCAAGGGAAGAGAAAAGCGGATCATGTACTAAGTGGAATATCTGATATTTTTCAGGACAGCAGTCACCTCTCGCTGTAATGAGCAGAACACATGCTAATGTGCCATGGTGCATTGCAGCCAGGAGAAAAGGTCATGTTTAACAGAAGGCTGCAGAACTCACTGCAAACAGAGCATGTTATTAATCACCGCAGTGAGGCCAAAAGCATTTTCCATGAGTAATCATACTATTTCTCAAATACAGTTTGTCATGTTAAAACAATATTCCACCAAAATGAGAGGCTATTTGTGCCACTGTGGGACACTTTGAAACTATGACTAGCAGTTTTGTGGATTTGTGTCAAATGTTCAAATGTGCAGAAGACATGAGTGATATCCCCTTCGAGTTTTCCCATTAAATGAACCCCTGTGACAAAATATTTAAACAAAGATGTGTTGATAATATTTGGGCAACTATTTCAGGCAAGCGTGCTAAAGATCTTGTGCCAATTACATCATTGAAAAAGGCACCAGACAAACAGAACAAAATGATTTTATCCAACAGTTCTTCTTTACTATTTCACAGGAAAATAATGATAATGCAGCAGGTCAAAGAGCAACTACGTTGAAGTATTATGGTGAAGAGAAATCTTTAACACATACTTAACCATTTTTATCTCATTTATTATTCTGGGCTTATAAGGCAGTAAGGTACCTAGAAACAGGTTTATCTTATTCGTGAGTATGGAGGTAGTTTTAGTACTAGCTTTGCTTAATCACTTAAAGCAGAGACTAGCATTCACATAAATTTCTACAAGTTGATGCGATAAAGATATTTAGCAAAATTGACTTAATAAATACAACAAGATCATATCAAAATTTTTCCTAAAAAATTCTAACTCATTTGTCATAAAAAGTATGAATGTGCCAGTGTATTCTGGGGACAAAAAAACAGACATTAATTCTTAGTCTGATCGTATTATAACCACAATCACATGAGCAGACTGAAAGCAAATGTTGCTCAATGTGTACTAGTGCCATAAAAGTATGGAAGCTAGGCAGAATCTGCCACTGAGGGAGCCGCAGAGGGAGCTGAGTAAGTTTAATTGCAAAAAATCAGATAGTATTCCACATTTCAGATTACTGCTTCCTCCACTAGCCCCTGCTCTTTCCTTACAACCTACTGTATTCATTATTACAAAGTTCAAAGTCCTTCCCTCTTTTCATCCCTGAACACAGCAGCTCCAATGTGTGCACAGTTTCCAATTAGGATTCAGCTGCAGACAACAGATCTGCTGGAGACAGGGAGAAGGGGTGGGGTCTTGCTGGAAACATCAGCCTCTGCTTCAGCATCATGTTTCCATGCCAACAAACAGAACATGAGGACACGCTGAAGTAGCAGGCTTTGTGAAGAAAAAGTACTATTTTACTTCACCTGCCCTCTGAAAGGATCATTACAGGGCTAACGAACATTTACACACAAACAAAAATGATTTAGAAAGCATAAAGGTAGCTTCCACCTTACCCTCCACAACCTCTCTGTGTACACCTGTCCAGGCACTTTCCAGAGCACTTAAGAGAATTAGGCATTCAAAGTACCTTTGCTTCAACACTAGTATGTTCACAGAGTTTGCTGTGCCTAGGTCAGAACTGTTCTGTGGTTAAATTGTCAGTGTCTGGCCTCTGGGTCTCCTGACCCAAAGGATTTCAAAACTTTGCTCCCCAGGTGACAGCATGACAGCAGGGTGCTCTTTACCATTCGAGTGTGCTGGCTGCAGGCTAATCTCTTTCCAGTCTGTTAATTTTGGGGTTATCACAAGCCACTGTTGCAAATGTCCTCTGCTCCCTTGCCAAGTGCATTTGGTGCTGGCCACAACAGAGCATTACGCAGGCACCAGAAGTGAGACTGAAATAGTAGGCTGCAATGTAATGCTAGGTAGAGCTACATAGATAAATAGGTATCTATCTCACATCTCCAAAACTGGTCCTCTTCAGCATCCAGCACAGGATGGAGCACATATCCCTTCATGCACCAGCTATAAATTGCTAAAAAGTCTGGTCCACTGGAGCAGCATTTTCTAAGGCCTCACAGCACCTCCAGACCTCTGCTGCTCACAAGGCTAGCCCTTGGCTTTGACTAAAGATCCTTATTTCCTTATTATTTACGTCAGTGATTTGGGTCTTGACTATTCCACATCTCTTGAGCCTGGCTGCTGAGTCTCATTGTGGTCTGAGGCTGAGATGCACTTACATGCCCAGACTTTTGACCCAGGTAACGTAAGCAAAGCGAAACATATTCTGAGATAGAAACGAGAGTCTTAAAATGTACCTTGGGAGGAATTTGGAGTTACAAATTCAAAAGCAGGATTCACAAAAACCCTGGCTAATTGCTTAAGTAGTGACATCCAAAAGGTGGTGAACATCCCAACGGCATGTCTAGATTTCATAGGACAGGGGAGACATCCCCAAAGTCATATGGCGACGTTCTTCATCGCAAGTCAAAAGTGCTCGGGCCACTTCCACTGTGGCTCAAGTAATGCTAACATCTTAGGCTACTTCTGGTCCTCGAACTAGGTTTTTTGGCAGCAGTTTTGCTCATGCATTTTATTCAGTCATTCTTTCGGGGATCTGCAGTTGGCAGCTTCCATACTCGGGGCATCCACCTTTCCCACAATCTTCTGGGTGCTGCGTACAACAGAAGTTGTGAGGAGAGGACCACCACTTTGTCTGTGGTCACAAGAAAAAGACAGTGGGAGGCAGAAGTGGCAGCAGCAGATAAGACTTGAAAGCTGTCTCTCATCCGTCTTTCCCAAAGTAGTGCCCAGAGTATATCACTCTGCTTTTGCAGTTGTTCTGCTCCTTCAGTTACACAAACAGCCAAGAGAGGGGGAACCTTCCACCGTCACGACTGAGCTACTGGGACATAATGCCTTTGGTTTCCTGCTGCCTGGTTCCATGAACTCATGCAATAGCTGCCCAGTGACTTCAGCTCAGCAGAAGATGTGGTGCAGGGGGAAAAGAGAGCAATGCCTTAGTGTCACACCTAGCCAGGTGAGGGGGAGTGTACATTCCCCATAGGTGTACATTCAATCCCTCTCACACTGAGGAATGACTTCTGTCTGAGGTTCCCTACCTTCTGTGCAACAGCACTTGCTGTTCAGCCATCATAGAAAAATTGGGTGGTGGGTCTGCCACCTTTAGTGGTACCTCATAAGAAATGAATCGGAGTCACTGACCATCCTTATCCATAGTGACCGTGATGGAGCCGTCCCTTTCCTTAGGAGCTCCTGACTCAGGGCCAAGAAGTTTGTGAGAGAAACCGAATTTCAGATCCACCTCCCTCTGTGCTGGTATAGGATTGGTGTCTCCCCACCTCCCTCCCTTTCCTCTCTCCACGTGCCATGGACTTACTGTAAAGTCCATCCTAAGCAGACAACCCTCTCCCAACCATTCACTCTGCAGTATCTGTTTGGAACGAAGATGTTACCTAAGCTGCAGTTGTGCAATACATAGTGTTGCCAGCATGTTCTTTGGGAACAGAACTGAAGTGTTTTGAAAAACATAATCCATCTCTTCTCATAAAATCATACAGCTCATTTTACTTAAGGACTGTACATTTGTGATAAGCTAAGTAAGAGATTATACAGGGTATAAACAAATACAATGTAAAAGAGACTATAAACTGGTTGTAAAGTACGGAGCTATCTAGTTATCCACTGAGACAGTATATCTCTACTGTAGCATCAGCATAGGTACACAAACAGGTATCATGAGGTCGCACAGCCTGAAAATCCATCACTACATTTTAAGGGGTTAAGCTTCATATGGCCCACTTCCCATGGAACTAATAATGGAAAGCAATGCCTAAAACCTATAATGGAGCTATTCTGTTTAACAAATACCACTTAATTTCAAACAAGATGGTAAATACATCCAAACTGATTTTCAACGCCATTTCCACATCTTGTGGACTTTTATACAGCAATAAATTGGGCACAGTGGTAATTTGTCCGCTAAGTTTGTACCTCCTACCTACTGGCTTGGTTAATGATCTGAGCTCTGTCTATTTAAGCCTCTGTTTAATGACATCATTCCCTGTATTGGTCATTAATACCTTTACAGTTTAATGCAGCATGACAAATGAACGCAGTGCATTTCATACAGTTGCAACTACAGTAATGCCTCATTGGGTATTCCTATCAAATGGAAGTAGAACAAGCAGACAGAAATGTGCTAGAAATGCAAACAGGCTTAGGGGAAAATATTCAGTGTTCACAAGTTGCACACTGCATACTTGAAGTATTTCACATTTCTGTACTCACTTGAACTGAGTTTTCCAGGCAGTTTAGGTCACAATTGAATGGATTCCACAGAAAAGTCTTCAGATTTAGCTGACTGCTAACTTTCAATTTGGTGCTGCTGTAGAGTTGCTTCAATTCGACCATTTTCAATGACATAGACAGTGGGATCGAGTGCACCCTCAGCAAGTTTGCAGACAACACCAAGCTGTGTGGTGCAGCTGATACAAGAGAAGGGACCTGGACAAGCTTGAGAGGCAGGCCCACGTGAACCTAATGAGGTTCATAAAGTCCAAGTGCAATGTGCTGCACCTGGGTCGGGGCAATCCCAGACATGTGTACAGACTGGTTGAAGAACTCATTGAGAGCAGCCCTGAGGAGAAGGACTTGGGGGTTCTGGTGGACGAGAAGCTCGACATGAGCCAGCAGTGTGTACCTGCAGCCCAGGAGGCCAACTGCATCCTGGGCTGCATCAACAGAGGCATGGCCAGCAGGTCAAGGGAGGTGATTGTTCCCCTCTGCTCTGCCCTTGTGAGGCCCCACTTGGAGTACTGCATCCAGGTCTGGGGCCCCCAGCACAAGAAAGACCTGTTGGAGCAGGTCCAGAGAAGGGCCACGAAGATGGTCAGAGGGCTGGAGCACCTCTCCTAGGAAGAAAGTCTGAGAGAGCTGAGGTTGTTCAGCCTGGAGAAGAGATGGCTCTGGGGAGACCTCACTGCAGCCTTTCGGTACTTAAAGGGGGCTTATGAAAAACAAAGCTGGAGAGGGTCTCTTTACACGGGCGGATAGTGATAGGACGAGGGGGAATGGTTTTAAACTAAAAGAAGGGAGAGTTAGATTGCATGTTAGGAGGAAGTTCTTTACTCAGAGGGTGGTGAGGCACTGGAACAGGTTGCCCAGGGAAGCTGTGGATGCCCCGTCCCTGGAAGTGTTCAAGGCCAGGTTGGATGGGGCCCTGATCTAGCAACCTGATCTAGTGGGGGGCATCCCTGCCCATGGCAGGCGGGTTGGAACTAGATGATCTTTAGGGTCCCTTCCAACTCAAGCCATTCTATGATTCTATGATTTGAATTCACACTATGTTAAGGGCTACAGAGTCTAGAAGTTGTTTTACATGTAAGAGTTTGTTGTAGTGAACTGCCTAGACTTTTTTTGCATGTCCTCTCACATACATTTCCCACTATGATATTAATTATGAAATGAGTGCAAGGGCAACATGTCAGCAGTATAAGGAAGAATCAAATTTCTTTTCTCAGTATTAGTCCATTTCTATATTTGTTTTTTGCTGTCTGTTCTACTGCCCTAGTCTCAACAGTGACCTCCTATTCTATTTATGTGGCATTTCTTTATGTCTTTACTAGTATTTAATGGTTATTCATCATTTCTTTGCCTTGATGTGAATCAGGGCTTAAAGCTTTGTTTAAGGTGTTCTTACTGTACTGTAAGACAGCCAGATACAAGATATACAAACTCATCTTCTTGCATGTGTTCAGCTCCCCTCTCCCTGGGAACGATTCTTAGAGTCGTACCTGGTTTAACTCATCTTCCTTCAGCCTCCTATCCCCATTACTCTTATCATCTCCAAGGCAGAAACCATCTTTTTCTCCTTTTCTTCTGCACCAAATCCGTAAGTTCATTAATGCTCTAGCTTCATCTCTCCAGTGCTGCTAGAACAACTCTTTTCTTCCTGCTAGCTGGCTCAGTAATGCACTAAATGTTTCTCATCTTCCTTACCACAGTACCCATTAACCATAACTCTCTCTCATATACCCCTCTGCTGTGTTTCCAAAATACCACATTCAGAATCTGATTCCCAAGGCATCAACCTTCAAGTACATTCTTTCCTAAGAAAAGTTATTCTCAAAAAAAAGCAGGTATAATCCCAGTGGAGGTGGCTGTTCTGTCTTTCACTGTCTAAGAATAAACTTCATTATGCAGTGAACAACTTGTTAGACAACTGAGTGACAGATTTATTGAAAGGTTACATTTAAAAATTAGGTGAAGGTGTTATAAAGCTAAATATAATATAATCTGCACACAATTTCAGAATTCCAGAAGATCTGTTTCAGCAGTGCTTAATATAGATAGCTTGCAACTGGTTAGTACATGAATACAAGTTCTAATAAAGACTTTTTTTTAAGATATTATTTGAGAAATTACAATGTAATGCACAAGAGCAACACTGACATCATCTAAGTTCACTAGGTAATCTTAGAAGCACTGTAGGAAACTTTACCCTAAAAAGAGTCACGTGAGTCACATAACAAGCCTTTTAGGAGTTGTAGAGGCATTCATATTGCAAATAAAGTATCAGCCAGGACTCACTTCACTCCTTTGTCCTGAATGACCAATGAACACACAATAACAAGAATAAAGCAAACAACCAAGTGAAAATCACAGTTCCTAAAACACCTGCGAGATGTAAAATCCCCTGAAAATTTGCAGGACCATTGCAAACATTTGACATTTTGCCCAGCTATCTGTAAGCAATGGATACTAAGTGTGAAGTTCTGAGTCAAAAATAGTTCCATTTCTGACAATAAAATGTTTATCAAAGTCTTTTTTATATGATTCTTATTTAACTGTGAATTATAACCATTAGGAAAGTACTGCAGGTAAAAGTAAAACACGAGAGGTGTGGGTTTCTTTGGGTTTTAATAACAGATTGCAAAAAGACATGAAAACAGAGATTGCAGCAAATTTTGGCATAAAAGCCAATCTTGCAATTCTTAGAGGCAGAGTTCTGGCCAAGAAGTCAGCCTGAGCTTGGGTTCTGAGATAAGGCACTCAAAGAGACTCTACTGGAGTGCCCAGAATTAACCCTGGTACAGCAAAAAGATTTTTCAAGCAAAGACTTACTCTTGAGAGAAGTTTATAGAAGAATGTCCTGACACTAATGCAGTAGACAATATATTTTTTCTTTAACCTCAAGAAGACTTTAGGCACTACAGAACTCAAAATCAGAAAGTTCATCTCAGCCTCAAGGAAAAGCAAACAGAGAAGCTGGAAAGGCTGCTTTAAAATCACAGTGCAACTGGGGGAAAAAAAAAACAATCAAAACCCGGAATGCAATACATCTGTTGGTTCATTGTGCAATAAAAGAACATATTTGCTTTATATACAACTTAAAGAATCACTGCTTATTTAAAAATGAACATTTTTTTTACCTTTTGTATGGAGACAGTTTTTGAAAGACGGGCAAATATTTTACTTCACTAAATGAACAATCAAAATTCTAGGAAATGCTCTGATGTTGGTACACATTTTGCTTCTCATTCAGTTAATATCCACTTACGAGTTTTAGGAAACTTCCATCAGGTTACCATTCAACTGCTTTCAGTTCTTTATGTGTTTCTCCCAGCACATACTTTTGTGGTCTAACGGGTACTACACAAAACTTTTTGGAGAAAACTACAACAGAATCACCAAGAGCTCCAAGCAGTCTTAAAGAGCACCAGGCACCAGACTAACAGTAGATGGACGGGAGGGGAAATTCCACATTATGTATTTTCTTCCAACTTTTTCATTCCTAAACATCAAAGTGTTCAGATAAATTACAGACTGCTGCACCCATAGTGAATGCCTTTTTTACAAAGATTAGCTCTCTGTGCTACCCAACCCATGCATGCAAATTACATAGGATAAACTTTTGATAAAGTTGTTTTCTGCATTCCTGTCAGCACCATTTTAAAAATGTTTAGGTCTGTATCATGGATCTATTCTAGCTGATTGGTCATGAAGCTCTGGCCTGATGTCACAGAACAATTTAGGTTGGAAGGGACCTGTGGAGGCCATCTGGTCCAACTCTCTACTCACAGCAGTTTCAGCTTATGCAGGGTTGGTCACAGCTATGTCCAATCATATTCTCAGTAGTTCTAAGAATGGAGTCTCTCTGAGCAAGCTAATCCACCCTTGAATCTCAGGTGGCATTTGACCACTCTCAGGGTTAAAAATAAATAGACAAATAACCTCATCAGAATTTCCCACATTCTAACTTGTGTCTGCTGCCTCTAGTTTTATCACAGCATATGTCTGAGAAGCATCTGGCTCCATCTTCTCTATTCCTTCAAATTAGGTATTTGTAAACAACAGTAAAATCTCCCATTTGCCATCATCAAGCTGAACAAACCTGCTCGATGAGCCTCTCCTTGCACAGCTTCTGCTTCAGCCACCTGATCATCCTGGTGACCTCCACTGGACTCACTGTACTATGTCAATGTCTGTTTTATTCTGGGAAGTCCAGAACTCGACATAGCACCCCAGGCATGGTTTCACATGTGCTGGGTGGAGGGGAATAATGTTCTCCCTCAGCCTGCTAACTACATCCTAGCTGGTGTGCATTTGACCTTCTTTACTGCAGTAGCACCATATTAATTCAATGGTTCTCTTCTTCCAGAACAAGGAGAAGATGTGGAATAATGTCCTCCCAGACCTCATCTCCAATAAATATTTGTTTAAACCTTGAAGCTCAATGTTTTAAATCCATCCAAAAGTACTTCTCCTTAATTAGAGCAGTTATGGATAGCCAGTACAAATACCTACTTCATCATCTCATAAGTATTACTTTCTTAACCTCAATATCTTCCTGTGTCTGAAAGTTCTACAGTTTAATCAAAAGTTGCATGGAAAAGCATTTCCTTTTATCAGTCCTGAATTACCCATTTTAATGTAATCATGTTTATTCTGATCTTCTAATTTCAATCAATTTGATCCTTCAACTGAAGTTAACAAAGAATTGATAAAAGAATTTGGTATAAAACTGTTTCAAGGCAGTCCCTCTAATTGTGTACATTGTCCTTTCCCTGGAGAGGAATCTGAATTCTCTTAATCTCTGTCATTCCTTCTCCTGCTGAAATGCAGAGTAGTGTCCTGTCTAGTAGTGTCCTGTGATAAAGTATCAGTGTGTTTCAGCATTGTTCTCATCCTAAATCCAAAACACAGCACCTTACCAGTTACTAGGAAGAAAATTAACTCTATCCCAGGCAAAACCAGGACAAGTAGCCACAAACTACTACTATGTGGCCATTTTGTTTTATTTTCCTGCATTGTCCATAACATCACAAAGTTATCTGTTAGTGATGCATCATTATACTCCTACAGATGCTCCTTACTGTTTGACATTAACTTACAGGCAGGAAAGTATTCCTTTCCTTATTGCACTGTCATGAGGATTAGCCAGTACAGTTACTGCAGACATTGGCCAATGGAAATTATCTCAAAAAGCATCCTTTGTCTGGTACAAAACTGCTTTGACACCATGTATACTCATCTTTAGAGATAGTAAATCTCACGGTCACTGAACCCACAAACTTTGATTTTCCCTCTCCAGAGGTTATTATAGATTTCCGTTGGCTTGCACATTAAGGAAGTCAAGACTGTATTTTCAATCGATTCCAGCCCTGTGGCATCCAAAATAACAATCTTAAAGAAGTGCATTTTAAAAGATCCTTTGTGGGCCTTGTTTGCCCTGTTCACATATTTTACCCATAAATTATAAAATACTGTGAAATTCAGGGGAAAAAAAAATTGGTTTAAAAGCACGGATCCAAGGGAAACTAAGCATTCTGCAATCAAAGAACCTCAAAATGTTGACGTTGCCCAGGACAGCTCATAATGTCAGTCTGTTAGAGAGAACAGCCTTTGCATTTCTTCATTACAGGAGAACGTGGCTTGGCCCAGACAAAGTCCCCATCGCCTCCCAGAGTTCTAGCAAGTCTTCTGACTCTTGAACTACCATCCTGTCTTCTTATGTTTTTTCTTCAATATAACAGAAGTTTCTCTAAGAAAGAGGAAAAACTCACTAGTTATTCATTCTGCATCCAAAGCAGGGTCAGTGTAGGGTTCATTAAATAAGGTTTTCAGTGACAGAACAAAATACTGAATGAGTGCAAGTTTCTTGAGCCATATTCATTTCTGTGCTTTGAAATAGTCATGGGTCTTGTGGGGAGAGAAAATACAGAAATGGTCCACTGACAAAATAATGCTCATCTTAGAAAACACTCCTTCAATGTAGCTGCATTTTCCATGGAAACATATCAATACCATTGAACAGCTTGACTTGAAAGGCAGTAAGATAGCCAAGAGCTTATTTGTACCATCTTTGGTTTCATTCCAAATTTCTCACAAGACAAATAACACTGATTTTTTTGTTTGTTTGTTTTGTTTACTTATTCTCATTTTGCTTGCCCAGTAAGTCCTGCTGTCTCTCCTCAGAAGCCTGCTGAATTTTTTCACCTTCATGTCCCCCTGCCATTCACATGCATTTGGAATTTTTTTACTTCACTCTCAGTGAAGAATGAAGAAAGTATTCCAAGACGTGTAATCTTTTTTTTAATTATTATATTTTTATTTATTTTACTGTCAGGAGAATCCCCGTTCTAGTCAGCTCTAACTATGAGCATAACATGAAGGGTAAAATAGCCTGCAAGGACAATTTCATCTAGTTTACTTTATCAGAGGTTTGACTTTTCGCTTGGTGTTCTGTAACTAGTCTGTACTTATTCTGACACTCAAAACACATACTGGATACTTGGAGAAAAGACCGTTTTATCAGGAAGGTCAGAATTTGATAGTTTGGAGTTAATGTAGTTTCTCTCCTTCAAGGTTGTACCAGAGGATGTGATTGCTAGTAGTTTCCAGCCAGTGCTGGATGAAAATAGAACAGTAAAAGACATCCTTAACAGAAAAAACGTGTATATTTCCCTTCCCATGTTTCAGCCTCAGCAACTTAGCAAATCAAAGATTTTACCTACTTTTTTTTTCAGTCTCCTCTTCTATCTACCCCAATGTGAAAGGGTAGTCTTAAATTTGCACAGTGATTACGGCTGAGTCACTGTATCAATGCACAGGAATAAAAATTACAAACTAGTGGCTTAAGGTTTGAGACTTCTTTTAAATATACTTTTGAATTACCTCCCAACATTTTCTCAAGTGGGACAAAACAAACTGCAGCAAGCATGGTAGTAACTCAGCACTACTTTGCAAGCCAAGCTTGCCAGAAATAGGATCTTTTCTCTGTATCAAGAAAATCTAACAGCCTATACCCATGGGTATATAAGAAAGAGTTTAAAATGAAATGGAAAGAGATTATGCAGAAAACATTCACACAGCACACTACAGATGAAAAATAACAAGGAAATGACTGTTAATGTAGTACCAGGAATACTATCTTTCGGAAGATGTGGGAGAGGATCAGAATAGAGGTAGCCAAAGGAGTCGAGGCTAAACAAAGTCAATTTAGCCTTTAGTTTGCAGATTACTGGAAAGTGACATGAGAGCAAGTAAGATCAATAGACCTACAAAATCAGGCCAGGTTTCTTCAGATACCATCTTAACCTATTCTTAGGTTAAAGCATTACTTATGGTGACATAGCTATCAGAAATCACTTCTGAGTTGACATGCAATCTTATCATTTTAGTAGAGTTGAATGTATAAAAATTGATGTAGATACAATGCTTAGGAAATTATTATTTTCTAAATCATACAGAAAATGTTTAGTGTTGCTTCCAAGCTTTGTTTCTACAGGTATAAAAGGTCAGCATATATATTTATGACATATAAACTAGAGAGACATAGGATTACAGAATAAACGATTTTTAAAAAAATGAGACAATTTTGCATGGAATTTAGAGATTCATGCTTTTCTTCAGTTTCAAGTCCCCAAGAGTTTCATGCTATAAATGCTCCATTGTAATTGCAATTACCCAAATAATTTGTCTTTCCTACTCTTGGTAAAATATATATAT
>VXAL01016226.1:73081-88014 GCA_013399475.1 Chauna torquata | reverse complement strand
TTTTGAAAAATATATATATATATGTATATATAAATATAACTTTTGTTACCATAATTTGCTATTTTTTACTATGGAAGCTTCTTGTGTTCCATGGAGATATTTCAGTTCTGCTCTCTTCTATCTGGAGACTGAACAATTTCAGGAAAACTATTTGGATGGTTTCATTCCAATACTTTCAAAGTAACTGGGTAGTTCATACTAATGTACCGACACCTCAAAGTTGCTTGGAAAATTTAGATGCTAAAACAGGTTCCAAAACAGATCAGTGCAGTTGAGGTGCTTCATGTTGTCAAAAGAAGAGGAGGGGAAAAGAAAAGAAAAAAGATCCATCCAGAGCTAGTAGAGAGTGGCAAGTCTGTATATAAATAAATACCCTGGCACTATGCAAGTGATATAGTCTGCCAAGAGCATATTAACAGCAACAGGGCATTATTTATAGGCCCGGAGGTGCAGAATGGAGTAGTGGAACATGGGAGGAAAAACTGGGGCGACATGACAAAAATGTGGGTGGTGCAGATGGGAAAGGAAACCATCCCTAGCATGAGGGATTCAATGTAGAGAAAAACACTTTCATCCAATCTTAAAAAAAAAAAAAGTTATCAATAACAGCTAAGTGGTTCTCCATTAAGGACTCACTAACAGAAATGCTGAAAATCTCAAGGACATTTAGAGCTTTCTATTCATCATACTGAGTTTATCTTTCTCCCTGATAAGTTTTTTACATGCATTCTGAATAAATCTGTTGTCAACATGACTGTTTTTATCAACAGAGACAATTTAACTTTCTCCTTGTCACACAATTAAAACAATAATCATCAGCTTCATGAACAGAAGTCCAGAATAAAGACCTTTTTATTCACTGTCTTCAGGAAAGACATGCATAAAGTGACGTTCTGCTCATGGGTCCTGTAATCCAAGTAGCTGTGTATGTAGCAGATGTATGGGTCCATTCTAGGCAGTAGCAGTTTAGGAGAGACACTGGAGGGAGGGAACTTTTCACATCACAAATTACCATTTCCATCTTTTGTTAGGCAATTTCTCCTATGTACAGTACAGAAAATACTTCTGTACTGAACTCCAGAATCCACTTCAAAAGCTGTACTCATGGATTAAGATCAGTAGATCTATGTCATAATTTTAAATGTGTTTGATCTGGTGGATTCCAGATAAGATCTCCAGCTCCATCCTCTACACAGGCACTGAGCACTTGTGGAAGGACGCTGCCTGTTCTCGGCATGCTGGATTCCCACAGGTTTCAGCCCTTGACCATTCAACCATTAACTGAAGTACTTACCTTGGTCTTCCCCTAGATATCATTTTACAAAAGTTAAATACCAAGAGACAGGGAGGGAAGATGACTGTATTGGGCTTTCATGGCAAAGTTTTTGTAGCAGGGGGGCCACAGGAGTGGCCTCTGTGAGAAGAGGCCAGCAGCTGCCTCGTGTTAACTAAGAGCCAGCTCCAGCCAGCTCCAAAAGGGACCCGCTGCTGGCCAGAGCTGAGGCAATGGGTGACACTGGTTGTGCCTCTCAGAGAGCAGATTTGTTGTGGTTTAAGCCCAGCAGGCAGCTAAGTGCAACACAGCCACTCGTGCACTCTCCCCAAATGGGATGGGGGAGAGAATCAGAAAGGTAAAAGTGCCAGAACTCATGGGTTGAGATAAGGACAGTTTACTAGGTAAAGCAAAAGCCATGTGCACAAGCAAAGCAAAACAAGGAATTCTTTCGCTACCTCCCATGGGCAGGCAGGTGTTCAGCCACTTCCAGGAAAGCAGGGCTCATCACGTGTAATGGTTTCTTGGGAAGACAAACGCCATCACTCCGAACGTCCCCCCCTTCCTCCTGCTTTACCCCAGCTTCTATGGCTGAGCATGATGTCATATCGTATGGAATATCTCTTTGGCCAGTCTGGGTCAGCTGTCCTGGCTGTGTCCCCTCCCTCCTTCTTGTGCACCACCAGCCTCCTCGCTGGCAGGGCAGCACAAGAAGCAGAGCTCTGTGCAAGCACTGCTCAGTAACAGCTAAAACATCAGTGTGTCATCACCATTATTTTCATCAAAAACCCAAAACATGGCATCATACAAGCCTCTATGAAGAAAATTAACTATCTCAGCCAAAACCACGACAATATCCACCCCTTACTCCATACCACTTATGTCATGCTTAGGTCCCACACTTTCTAACACATCCTTATTAATCACCACCCTTCAATTAATAAACAGATATCATTCCTTTGGTCTATGGATCACCCCTATGAAATGTCCATAAAATGTCCACTGAGTTCTTTTAGTCCATAACTTAGATTCGATCTGTTATGGTGGTCACTCAGGACAGGAAAGGTGGTGTGTTGTGTGGAGTTACCGGACACCAAAGCCAGCTCAGGTTGGGTCACTGCTGCACTCGCACTGCTTCTTGTGAGGCTCCTCCTCTGTTGCTTGTCGAACCAACAGGGAAGAAAACACTGCAAAACAGCAGCTGGGAGAGAGGAGTGAGAAAATGTGGGAGAAACAGCCCTGCAGACACCAAGGTCAGTGAAGAAAAAGGGCAGGAGGTGCTCCAGGCGCCGGAGCAGAAGTTCCCCTGCAGCCTGTGGTGAGGACCATGGTGGAGCAGGCTGTCCCCCTGCAGCCCATGGTGTACCACGGTGGAGCAGATTTCCATGCTGCAGCCTGTGGAGGAGCCCATGCAGGAGCAGACTCCGGGCCGGAGCTGCAGCCTGTGGAGAGGAGCCCACGCAGGAGCAGGTGATCCGGTGGGAGCTGCCACCTGTGGGGGACCCAAGATGGAGCAGTTTGCTCCTGAAGGATGGACCCCATGGTACGGACCCATATTGGAGCAGCTCTTGAAGAGCTGCAGCCTGTGGGAAGCCTACACAGGATCCATTCGGGAAGGACGACATCCCGTGGGAGGGACCCCACATTGGAGCAGGGGCAGAGTGACCATGAAGGAGGTCTGACTGCAGCCCCCATTTCCCATTCCCCTGTGCTGCTCAGGGGGACGAGGTGGAGGAGGGGGGATGGGAGGAAGGTGTTTTTAGTTTGCTTGTAGTTTCTCACTGCTGTAGTCTGTTATCAATAAGCAATAAATTACATTAATCTCCCTATGCTGAGTTTGGTTTGCTCATGGTGGTAATTGGTGAGGGATCTCCCTGTACTTATCTCAACCCACGAGCTTTTTCTTCATCATATTTTCTCCCACATTTCCTTTCAGGAGGGAGAGTGAGAGAGTGGCATGGTGGTACTTAGCTATCTACTAGAGTTAAACCACCACAATGACTCATCTCTACCCTTGTTTCTTCTCTGCTCACTCTAATGAAAACATGAAAACTGATAAACCCAATTCAAAAGAAATTTCTTTCATCCTGAACCCACATTTTTCTCAATTTAGGATTATTTCCTCAGATGGATTAGGTTGCTAGGTATTGAAAAATTAGGATATTTATTCTACCAGATTAAAACAATCTGAATGTAAATGTATAGAGCACAAACACAAACACACAAGCTACTTAGCTAGACAGTTCTTCAGCATAAAATAAAATAGTTTGATTATCTTTTCACCAGGCTTACTCACATTCCCGCTCTGCCAAAATCCACCAATTTTTAAGCTGGTTTATTACCTTTCTTCTTCTAATTTCAAACACAGGTGTTTTGCACATATTTAAATACTACTCAGTGACCTTAGCACACTCTGTCCTCATCTCCTGCCTTTAAGACAGGCACAACTGAAGTAGCCCCAAGAGACATAGTAGCCAAGGTCAGCTTCTATATTTCTAACAAAAAATGAAATGGGAAAATAAACTTGGATTAAGCTTTGTAACTTTCATGGAACACTTCTCTTATATCCTTTCTGCAGCTGCGGAATAAAATTGCCAATGAAAAAAGGATCCAAATACCACTTTTTGGTTGTGGTAGGGTCTTAGGGCTCAAACTTGTCATTATTGTATTGCTGTCAAACTGACTAACTGCCAGGGTGAAGTTATGTGCACGTTCCTTAAGAAATCCAGCTGTTTTAATCTGGAGAGATAATTGATAAGTAATTTATTTTGCAGCTTAAATTCCCACTGACCTCATTAGGCCCTTAGGATTTGACTGGAATGCCAGAAAAAGGGTATTTCAGTATGCTGAGATCCTTTACTGAAAGGAAGCATACAAGGTGGGAAAATAAAGCAAAGCTGACTTTGTAAAGTCTTTCTTAAGTTAATGGCCTTTTTAGCTTAGGCAGAAATCTGGAAGAAGCAAAGCTTCCTACCCACACTGCGGAGTACCAGGAGAAACGGCCAGGCCAACACAGGTAACTGCAACTGTCCTAACCTCCAATGAAAATTTAAGTGCCAAGAGGTCCAGGCAAACAATGAAATGTACAGTAAAATAATTTCAGTAGGCTGTTACAAAAAGAAGCACTTAAAAATACATAGGCCAAAACTGGCCTGATGTCTGTCTACAAACCTAAATTCTGGAGCTATGCTCTTCTGTTCAAGGATTCACAACAAATTTGAGAGAAAATATGTAAAATATGTCTTCACCTTCATATTCCAAATACACCACACCTCTTTTGATCCAGTTTTTTTAGAAACTGAAATAAACTGTGGAATTATTTAGAAACAAACTCTTCTGACCTTTCTGTAGTTAATTTTGCAGGGAAGACCAACAAAGTTATCCAGTTAGAGAAATCACACAATATAATATGGCATTAAGAAATTGTTCCAAAAATCCCAGCAGTGGTAAGAAAATATATATAAACTAGTAACTTATACACTGAAAATATTTTACAGTAACAAATCGGCAAAAAATTCAGGATGGTCTCAAACTGTAAGTATGGCTAATTAAATGATATTCTACAAGGCATGCTAACTGGCTTTCCAAACTTGTACTTTTTGTCACATATACGCAAACTAATAAAAACACACTGCTTGCTTCTCCCCTCCGATTCATGAAATATTTTTATCGAGGTATAAATATGACATGTATTTTCTCTCTTCATTGGCAGTACATCAGCATACTACAGAGAGAAGTCTTTCTCAGACCACGCATTTATCTCTGAACCAGCAATATGAGAAAAAGAGTAGTTACTTAGACATAAATGTTATGAAGCCCTAAACCCACTTTAACCAATCATTTCTTCTTAGCTTAATGAAGACAACAACACTTCTCATTAATGAAGGCATTATGAAACACTTGTTTCCCATCCTGATTTTTTCTAGGATTCTGGTATGTCATGTTAATTCAACCCCTCCTCAGTTTCCGTGCTTACAAAAGACCATTTTTATCAGCTTTGTAGGATATTGCTGCAAGATCAAACCATTAAGCAGACACAAATCACAGAGTCCTGCTGGAGAAGATAATACAGACAGACAATGAGTTATGCCCTGGTAAATTCATGATTTTGAAGGATATGGGCCTGGCAAAGAGCAAAGTCAGCACCCTGAACTTTAGAAGAGTGAACTTCCAGTTGTTTAAAGAATTAGTGGATGAGATCCCTTGGGAAATTGTCCTTAAGGATAAAGGAACTGATCAGAGCTGACAGCTTTTTAAAGACACTTTTCACAGAGTATAAGAGCTCTCGATTCCCTTATGTAAGAAATCAAGAAGGGAAGGCAGTAAACTAGCATGGCTGAGTAAGGATCTGCTGGTCAAACTGAGGTGTAAGAAGAAAATGCAGTCAGTTGAAGCAGGAACATGTGGCCTGGGAAGAGTACATGGATACTGTCCAGATGTGTAGGGATGGGATCAGGAAAGCCGAGGCATAGTTAGAGCTGAACTGAAGCACGACCAGTAGGTCAAGGGAGGTGCTTGTCCCCCTCTACTGTACTCTCGTGAGACCCCACCTGGAGTACTGTGTCCAGCACAAGAGAGACATGGACCTGTTGAAGCAGGTCCAGAGGAGGGCCGCAAAAATGATCAGAGGACTGGAGCACCTCTCCTGTGAAGACAGGCTGAGAGAGCTGGAGTTGTTCAGCCTGGAGAAGAGAAAGCTCTGGGGAGACCTTACAGTGACCTTCCAATACTTAAAGGGGGCCTACAGGAAAGATGGGGATGGACTCCTTATCAGGGACGGTAGTGACAGGACAAGTAGTAATGGTTTTAAACTAAAAGAGGGTAGATTTATATTAGATATAAGGAAGAAATTCATCACTACGTGGGTGGTGAGGCACTGGAACAGGTTGCCCACAGAATTTCTGAATGCCTCCTCCCTGGAAGTGTTCAAGGCCAGATTGGACAGGGCTTTGAGCAGCCTGGTCTAGTGGAAGGTGTCCTTGCCCATGGCGAGGGTTTTGGAACTAGGTGATTTTTAAAGGTCTTTTCCAACCCAAACCATTCTATAAGTCTATGCTATTACAGCTATATTAAAAAAAAAAAAAAAAGCATTGTTAGCTACAGCAGACAATTAGTGGTAGAAACAATATACAAATATTTTGCTATGTCTATCTACACAGAGAATTCTTCACCCTTTTAACATTCCTCTTCTCATTCCATTAAAGCTCATGGAAATTTTCTCCCTTGATTTCCAAGGAATTTAATAGCTAAATCCAATTTAATAAGTTATACTTTTTTAAATAGTTATTTCTTTAAAAATAAAAATAAAAAGAGTATTTCCTAAAGTGAAACAAGAGACAAAATGAACTAAGATATCCTTTAAGCTCTAAAGCAGCATCTTATAAACCTGCCTGGCTGTTTTTGTAACATGGAATCCAAGTTAATTTGTCCTGAATAGCCATCTGAATATAGGTTTTTAGGCTTTGTGGATTGGATGAGTGATTTTTATCCATTACATATTATTGGAGTTAATTTTCTTGACAGCTATAACAAAGACATTAACTTTTCATTTGTCCAGAGATTGCTATTCACTGGTATGTCCAATCCAAGTTTTAGAAAGTCCCAACAGACAAATTATATACAAAAGGAAGAGGGAAAGTAAATAATAGATCACTATAATTTCCCTAGTAGTCAATAAGTATTACTGTAATAACAAGGAAAGAAATCTAGCATTAAAGATGGGAATGGCAAGGACTTGGGAGTGGCAAGGATAAAGCCTTCACAAACTTTGGTTTGAAACAGGCACTACATCAGGATGCTCCAGTCAGGTGGACCACCATAGCTGCCCTGGTAGCATGTAATGTACAAGTGAACATCACAAAAAATAGCCTGGAGCGCTGCTGGAGTAAAATATCTTGGTAGAGTCCTCTCACCTGAAAGGAGTGGGGCACAATGGATAACAGACAAGATACACAACTGAATTCCAGGCAGCAAAGAGAACAATCTCTTGTAGCAGGAAGCACAGGGTATGGCACAGATGTCACCTGGTTACTTGCTCAAGGCGAGCTTACGTCAAAAAGGGATGGCTCACTTCTCAGAGGTAAAGCCTGCATTAACAAGTGTAAAGGTCTGAGATCTAAAATAAATGAAGCCCCTCATTTTTCAAAAGTAGAAATGTAACTATGTGAAAGAAGAGGCAGTATTTAGGAGTTACAGTCAATTCAAGCAAAAGCTGAAATTAACAGTCAACTAAGAGAAATAAGGGACTTGGGAAAGCCTGGCCTTCAGCAGTGACTGTGTCTATGTCTATATTAGAAGGTAGATTCAGTCTTTAAGACTTTAGAGAGATTTTGATTTCTTACTTGCCAGTATTTCTAGCCTTCCAACTTCATGCTTTCACAATGGCCAGCCCTCCACCTAGCTCAATGAGCTGTCCTCAACAGAAGCCAGACCTGCCCTGCTGACTCAATCACTGTCAGTCAACTGCATCAATACAAATGTGTAATTCTTGTGGCTATTAAATCTTGAATTTAACCATACAGAAAGTGATCAATGTGATGTTTATGTTCCAAATATGCCCTTTTCAACTGTATGTTTACTTATTTTTGGAGATATTATTTAGAAGCCATCAAAAAGCTCGTAATGGCAATGAAATGGGACCAGAAAGACAAGGAATAGCAAGAAGGAAGCTTTTTCTACTCTGGTCTTGGTCAGGAGCAAATTATTACACCAAATGTAAAGTGAGTGGGATATAGATCACCTGTCTAATTTTACGTTCATTCTGGGTGTACGTACAAGACATAAGAGTGAAATAAGCCTAAAATATTATTTTAATTAGGTCCGCTTTTGTTAGTAAGAATAAAATAGTTATGAACATACAGAATGTCCTTAAATAACTCTGGTTTACTTATCCTCATCCTCCAAACAGAGCAATTCCAAATCTTTGTAAAATGCTCCTTGAAACATACACAAAGTAAACAATTTTTGTCTTTAAACATCTCTTGTTTGTAATCTCTCATTTCTGAGACATGCTGGATTAACATGAACATACTGGACCTTGAAATGGAAAACTTGAGAGGTTTCTTCTAGCCAGTCTGCCTTCCCTATGGCAGAACCTCTTGCATCTGTTCCAACATTAAATTCTAAAGTGTGGTTTAAGCACCCAAATGAAGCAGAATTATCCATAACATCTTCATTGAGAGTGAAGGGGCACCCACTCATGCCAGTTCAGAAACAGATAAAAGGAAGGCACAAATATACTGGCTTTTAAAGATGCCAGTAAAAGGCATGGCTTATTAACAGAGAGAAAATCCATGCAACACTGCACAGCAGTACACTGATAAATCACTTCAGCTGGCATTAGCCCTGCAAGTATGCACAACTTCTCCTCTTGAATGGAAACCTAGGTATTAAATAGAATAATTCCATCACATTCAAAGTAGGCATATGTGAACAACTCATTCAAGCAATTAAGAAAACCCAGGTGGCTCATGTTTGTTAGTTTAAAAAACACCTTCTCATTTAGTGGTATAAATCAAGAGTAATTGCATTAAAAATTAAGAAATCAAACCAGTATGTGAAGAGACGCAGATCCATTTAAAGTTACATAGAAAGCCAAATTTCAGTCTCAAGGGAATCTCTGACACTTCAACAGTAATTTCAATGTCAAAAGAGAAGGCAAGTCAATGCATAATACAATGTAGTATAACAGATAGGGCTGACATACTAAGCTAACAATGCTTAAATTACATTGTTGTAGCTTTTGCAGAGTGCTTTATTTTGCAATACTGACTAAAACAAACCATCTCCATTTGAAATGTTCACCATTTCTACAGCTGAAGAGTTTGAGGTACTTGTTCTGAACTTTCCTATCAAAAGTGAGATGTTAATTCACAAGTCATCATTTACTAAGGAAAACATACATTCTATCAATAGTGCATATATTAATCAGGAAGATTCTTTTATAAGCTTTAAGACTACTGTATGGCTGGGTTTTTGTTTTGTTTTGTTTTTTGTTGTTGTTGTTGTTGTTAATGAACTATCATTCTACTGTCTAGCAATGTAATCAGAGAACTGTGTTAAACAGTTCCCATTCTTGTGACAGGAAACCAATTTATCAAGTAAATCAGTGTTTCCCCAATCCCTAGCTTCTTCAGTAGCTCAGTCAGGGAAGGAGACTATAAGAATTTTCTTATTATGAATTAACTAAGACATAATTATATAGTTTTCCCCTGTGTATGAATAAAAGCGTTCCCAATACATTTTCCAAGATAGTATCTCTTCATCCCAGACCTCATTTATATTTATGACATTATAAATGTTCTTTACAGCAGCTACAATATATTTATCAACAGAAACCTTGAGTTTATTTAGATATATGCACAGAAATGTGATCCACTCTGTTCTTTTTTCTTCACAAGCATAGACAGATCTCTCTTTTCTGTTTGACCGCTATGGCATGATGCAGAATCAGTGGCAGATTGTTGCTTTGGGTCAGGCCTACAGGACAGAGATATAAACAAATCTGTCCTGTTGTCAGATAATGGGTAAAATTGTTCTTGGTAAAATAGGAATTAGGCTGATATTTCATTCAGTATTTTTAATATTTATGTCCCATCTTCTTAATTTTAAATTCTCTGATTCATCATAGAAAGCCTAAAACAGCTAATAATGCAAAATCTGTCATCTTTAAGTCACATATGGAGTATCCAGGAGTCATGAGCATCACAGTTCTTGTCTTGTGACTCATGTCTGCACGATTCTTTCTAGTATTTGAGAAAGTTTTGGTAAGGTCAGAAAAGCTTCAGAAAACGTGAATACTTGAAGACTCGCTGTCAAGGACCTAAGTGCACCAAGGCTTTGCAAACTCTCCTGCCTTCCTGCTCTGTACATCTCCAAGGTGTGGCTGCCTACCTTCAAGGCCACTCTGCTATGGCACAGTGTATAACTTGGGACCAGACTGCTATGAAAAGACTTGTAAGAAGCCTTGCTGAGTCTCCCACCCATCTTGGTCCAGGAGCCGCTCAGGTGCTTGCCCTTAAGCAAGGCATGTGCCCAGCCTTGGACCTTGCTGATCCCGACTCACTGACTTGCCTTTTTGGCCTGACATGCTTCTGCCCCATCACTGTGGACTGATGATCTGAACTCTTGGTTGACCCTGGCAACCATCACTGGTCCTGCTCTGCTCTTCTTGGTCACGTGCTGTGGTACTGTCCCTTTGTCAGGAAGGACACTTGCCCCATCAGCGGAGTTGTCACCTTTGCTTCCATTTTGTTTTCCCTTGCAGAGAGCAGCTCTCTCCTTTTGTTCCTTGACTCTTGCTCTGTAGCTTCTCAGAAATGCTGGTAGCTTCCCACACCCTATTTTATCCATCCTAATTAACTTGAGGCAGCTGACAATGACATAATGAACTCTACATCCAAGAACACAGGTTATCATCTCTAGAGAGCTAGATACAAGTGGGGAGATTTTTGGAACTCATTAACTCCATATCAAGAAAATATGTCAATTTGATCAGAATTAACCGTGTAACTGGCAAGATAATTGCACATTATTTGAGGTGTTTAATACATGGGTGTAAGGAAGAGTTTGCCTGGCTGAATTATGCATACCATGATGGCTGCTGATAATTTTCTGGGGCAGATGAAAACAGCAGCTAGCAAAATCTAGCAAAAGACTGAGCCAGCAAGGAAAGCAATCTCCTAATTAAACAAGTTAATCTCTTTCTCCCATTTACATAAAGAAAGAAGATAGTAATCAAGATGTAGTCTTACTGCTGGAGCAAGTGAATGCCAGTGTCACCAGTTTCTCAGAGTAAAGTCTGTAGATGATAATTATTGTTAAAAATTGATTAGTATGGTTTTTTGCAATGTATATACACAGCATGTGTGCCTCAAGACAAGCTCTTTATCTGCTGCTTTTTCATCTGCTGTTTTTGTATGTAGCCTACTTACTCACATTTTGTCCTGTAAAAAATGCATATCTTTCTATTTATTTTCACTTAGCAGGTTGAAGTGGGTTTTCTTGAATAAGCAGCATCCTTTTATGAAATGATGCAATAAAAAAAAAAAAAGTCTTCATACTAATTTTCTGCATCTAAAGAAAGCTGTTGAGAATGAAGCTTTATTCCAGGTAAATCATTTTTAAAATAAAATTGATTAGCAGAAAGGTAAAAAAAAAATTAAATTGCAAAGACCTTAAACCATAGCTGGCTGACTGGACAGGGCAGTCCACAAGCAGTGTTGAAGTGAAAGTGAGGCTGGCTAAATCCAGAGGGTTCGGATTCAGCTTGTGCTTTCCTATTGACTTCAATACACCATCCAAATACTATTAAAGTAGTGGGAAGATGAAACTACTGAACTGACTTTAATAGGTTTTAGATCAAGCCCAAAATGCTTAAAACACATGGCCATAAGTCAGAGCTCCACATTCTGCTCCCAGCTCTGCTATTCACCAGCAAGGAAAGATGGCCCATCTTTCTTTGCTATTGATTCTCAAACATGAATTGCTTTCTTCAGGGTTTTTGAGGGGGGCTTTCCACATCTACCTGCAGATTCCAAAATCCTTGAGTGAAAGGAGATACATACATGCAATGTTGGGATATTTGTTTGGGAGTTTACATTAAGGCATATGCATTGCCTATAGTACTTGCCCATACAGCCATGTGGCATGGGAGATGGAACTTGCTGAGGAGAAATAGAGTACACCCACAAATTGAAGTGTTCTTCAACTTAAAATGAGTTTGCCAAAGCAAGCCCTGCCTATTTTGCTTCACAGGAATTGTTAGGCTTTGTTTTTGTTTGTTTGTTTTTATTTTTGTTGTTGGTTTTGTGGGTGTTTTTTCTTTTTGTTTTATTTTGCCTGAAGGTGCCTTCTTTAAATATATCAAGACCCCAGTCATAACAGGGATTACAAGCAACTACTTTGTTCTTGGTTTCATATTTATTTCCTTGTTTTTCTTACACACCAACTCTTTCACCTGCACTTTAAAAATAAAAAAATTCAGCAAAACTTTGATTTCAAATGCCAGCCTAAATGATTACCTCATTGTTCAAGCACAGGTTGCAAAAAACTGATGGTCTAGAAGACTAAAATATGAAGACTCTGCACGATCATAACTTAGAGGACTTTTTCTGGGCTAGTCAAATTCACTGCAACATCCCTCATAGCCACGTGTTTATACAAAGGACAAACTTTCAGGAAAAAGAAAATTTGTGTTCATTTTTATTTAGATTTCTCAAGTCTGATTCGAAGGAGAGCTCCCCACAAGAGTGTCAGTCTGTCTCAGAAGAGGGATAGAGCTGGGATGAATTAAACTAGAGTGTTAAATACATTTCTGAGTAGCTTTGCCCTAGCATGTACTTCATCACAAAGCACATCAACAGGTGTTTGAATTCAAGCCTGAAAATGGTCTGAATAATAATCCAGAGTGGAATTCATAGGCTAAAAGTGAACCACACACTGAAGTGCTTTGCTGAATGAAGTCTTGGTGAAAATGGTAATTTCATATATTTTTGAAGTACTTGAAATTTATTCTAAACAGTGCTGAGAATCTCACATACTGTTAAGATTGTAATTAGATTATGCCGTGTATAAAAACAGTAAATCAGTCCCTGACCAAAGGTATGGCAGTCTAATTAAACAAAAGAAGCAAAAATGAGAGAGAAAAGAAATATAGAGAGGGAAATTGAACGGGAATAGAAATGAAAATTTCTGATTTTTAGATTATCAACAAAACCATATTGAATCTGCAGGCAAACTTTACTAGTTATTCCAACTGTTTATGGGTAGGCACAACGTACAGACAAAGCTTATTGAGATTTCTCACACTCTCTTACAGAATTCCATGAAGTCAATAGGGTCCCAATGCTCCTCCAAGAAATGTAAGCTTTTGAAATAATTCTATTTTATCTCTACCTGAAAACAAACAGAAAATCAGTAGCTTTCATTATGCCTTGGGCAAGAGTTTCTTGAATTTTTTGAAAGAATTTGAAAATAGAGGAGGCAGATGATCCTAAAATATCATGTCAACCTGTAAATTAAATACATGTGCTTAAATGTAGGATTCTTGATGAAGTATTTAAAAATCTTTTATACATACATAACATTTCATGTTGAAAAGAAAATAAATATTATAATATATTAAAGGATTAGTAACGGGATATTTATTGAAATTGAAAATCTGCAAACTCCCTGATTGCCAAATTTCAGAAATAAGCAATGGCAATACCCAACAAGTTCTTGGCCATAAAGAATTAGGCTACTCACCTAGCAAAACAAGTAGAATGCTCTTCACAGGCTTCTCAGTACTCTAAACATGGCTTTTACAGAGGAAAATGAGTTTGCCAGAGAGAAGCCCACTAGACACTAGACAAAACAAAAGCTTTATCCAGTGAGTGCTTCATTGCTATTGACAATGTCAGTATTTACTTCTTGCCAGAAAAAAATGAATCATATCAAGTCATTCCAAGATCAACAGTATCCATTACTATCTGGCAGAAGAAATACACCAGTAAGGTAGCTCTTCATTACTCATGGTGTTTAACAAGCACTGCAGTGTTAGTTCCTATCTCCTGGCCAAGTTCCAGTTCAGGTAATTGCCTCCTGACTCCCTAAATTCCCTTTGTAATTCACTTATATCAGATACTCTTCTGCCTGCTCTAAGCTGCCCATGCACTGTTAAACACTAGAAGTAACTAGTTTCAATGAGTGAATTATACAGTGAGCCAAAAGCTCATCTTCTTTCTCAGACTAGAATTCACAAAATACCCATACATGATGAAACACAACTGAAATTTTCAGTAGAGTGCACTGGCATGCATGAAGCATTTTGCTAAATGTGTAACTCAGTATGTTTAAATTAATTCTGAATTTCTTGAATGCATCCTTTAATGTGTACCTAAGTGTTTTGCTGGCTTGCAGGCCTCAGCCAACAGGATCACATTCAAAATGAATTGTGGTATATTTAAATGTACTCCACTGGGATATGAGTAGGTTGTATCATGAGCCTAAAAGCACAAACTTTCTTCCAGCTTTTTAAAGGGTCTGACCAAATTTTGGATTTTTCTCTTCTTTTCCACAAACACAGGAAAAATCAGGATGTACCAAAACCTCCTGCTGTAAAGCATCAAATTCTTAGCATCTCTGCTCGCCTGCTCTGATCTTTACCAGCAATTTCTGTCACCTCATCCTCTTGGAATATTACACACAGAGCACTCAAGGTCAGTACCACAACTCCACTGGAACTCCCTTTGAAATTAAAAAGAAAGAAAAGAAGAACAATGATTTTATTGTAAGGATGTGGAAAGTATGTTTCCCAATTTACTGTGAAAATTACATGTATAACCCTAGAAGTCTGCATCTCCAATATTCATAATCCTTAAAGACAAGGGAACCCTAATGTAACTATGTAAANAAAAAAAAAAAAAAAATCACTATACCTCTTTGATTTATTTCTCAAAACATTCAACTATGGAATGTCAGCCACTTTGCCTGTTGGCTAAACTTCAATACTTCCTCCCGCATAAAAGAATGAATGCAGGATTTGTACCTAACAGGAGATCTTCTCACTTACTTTGACCTTTAAATTGCAATCACGAATGAGTTTTCCCTCTTGCATTTTTTACTGGTATTGTTTTGTTGTGTTTTGTTTAAGCATTTTAATAATAAAATTTTATTTAAT
>VXAL01016226.1:46131-68736 GCA_013399475.1 Chauna torquata | reverse complement strand
AAAAAAAAAAAAAAAAAACTCAACTCAGACATTCAGCATTGATACAGAAGTCAAAAGGAAAAAAAAGGAAGAACTGTCCTTGAAAACAAATAAGATCTACCTGTTACTGTTGATTTTACCAAATTCCTCTTTTATCTTTCAAATATTTGATAAGTGATTTGTGGTACATATGAATTGAGAATGTCAATTTCCTTCTCTCACTGTATTTTGCCATTGAAAGAGTGAAACAGCTACCCAAGACATATAAGCAAACAAAACCTTTGCTTACTGGCGGCAAAGGCTACATCCAGAAATATCCTTTTACCTGAACTATAAGATCTGTAGGATCTTATGTAAGAATATAGGTTCTGGTAAGAGCTGTAAGAACTATAAGATCAGAAATCAGCAAAGGTTATCACATGCACTATCACAAGGCTATGCCTACATCAGAATATTCAAAATTAAAACATTTTCATCAGGTTGCAAGGCATGCCTGTACCTCAACTCCATCAGATTTTTTGAGAATCAAAATTTATGATCAGAACAGTTTTGGTGAATCAATTAAATGGTCCACTCTCTTAGTTATTAATGGTACTCCAGAGTACAAAACCTTGATTTACAAAAAAAAAAATTAAGGATTAAGTACTCTGGGAAGCCAGTCCTTGATCATTTTCATCAATGTCATTTGAAGTGATTGGTGTTCAACACTTCTGGGAAAAAGAAAAGCCTTACCAATCTCATGCAGCTGTCACTGAAATCAGCAGCAAATTAACGATGTATAATCTAGAGCTTCAGAAGTTCAAATGGCATTTTTATATCAACATCTCCTTGGAAGGAAAGAAGAGTTCAGCTCCTAAAGTATGAAAACATTCAACCCATTGTTGTTGTTGTTTTTAAGAACTGGGGGTCACATACAGACAACTATTTTAAGACTTTTTGATCTTGGTTTTGTGTTACAAAGAGGGGCATCATATTTACCTTCGATACTCTCCAAATACCTTACTACTGTTACTGTCTTCTTTCTTGTCCCCCTACCTAACCTCCTTTCTGAACTAAACAGAGAATCTCTTCACAGTTTCTGTTCACATAGAGGTATTTCTATGTCTACAATATAATGATTTAAGTTTTCTTCTTAGTGAACCGTTTGACTTTCACAATAACTTTATTGTGGTGGGATAAACAGGGATTAACAGTACGTTTGAAGTTTATTCTACATCAAATTGTGTCATTATAGTTCTGTACTGTAAAAGAAAATGTGACAGTATCCAAGCAGATTCCTCCTAGGACTCATAACCACCCCAAACACAATTGTTCTTAGCGGTTTCTCTTTCATCATGAAATAAGATCAGGCCAGTTTTTGGACACAAAGATTACAGACAGTTGATGCTTTTTAAAATGCCTCTAAAAACAAAGAAAGGGAAAAAAAAAAAAGATTTCACTGTACTGATGTCACTGTTACTGCTAGCTTTAAAAGATATTTAATTGTGGAAAAACATGTTAATTCATTTTAGTAACTGAAGATGTGCACAAACTCAGTGAGTCTCAGAAGGAAATCTCTATATGCAAAAGGAGGGAGCTGATCCCGAGCTTGGTCTCTGAGCAAAGTTGATTTTGCTCTCTAGAAAAAGATGTCTGCTTGGGCTGAAACTGGGAACTGCTGACCAGGCAGCTTAACTCCGTCTGCTGAGAATATGTGTTTTTGGTTTAAAAACTACTGTTAAACTTACAGCATTTACAGTAGGAAGTGAACCAGCTAGATTTTGGACACCTACTGCCACTTGAGAGAGACATAAAAATACCTTTATATAATATTTGCTGTTATATACTATTCCTATTGATTATGGCAACACACTGTGAGAGCTTTATGAAGTGGAATTGAATTTGCCTTACAATATACTGAATACTGATCATATTGTAAATACTGCTGCATTGTGCTATTCCTGTGAGATGAAGACAAACTCTTTTAATCTCGCAAGGGGTAATAAAGTTTATCAGGTTCAGAAGTCTGAATGCTTTGCATCTATTCCTCTTTGCTGCAGCGTATACTCACACTCTTGCCTGGCAGCCAATTAACTCGGCAGCCCTTGGGAAAGAATTTCTCTCTGCACACATGGACATAAAGACTCTAGTCTCTTTAATATACTTCAATGTGAAAAATATTTTAAGGTTAATGTTAAATAACTTTCTTTATTAACTATTTTTATGGCTTTTATGTTGTTTTCCATCTGACCATATTGCTACAGTGGCTGCACATTATGGAGTGCTTCCGTCAGCAAGGGTTTGATGCACACCAAGGGCAAGCCTTTATTTAACTCATTGCATTGAGACTTTATATTAAAGGCACCTTGGTGGAGAGGTACTCCATAGAGTTACACAGACTTTTCAGTGAGCAAATCACAAAACAAAGTATATGTAATTTGGTCCAAGTGCCAGAGGTTCTGGGATAATTACCTCTTTATTAGAGTAGGATGCCAGGTATGAAACACAAAATTTCAACACACACCAATTCCGGAATGCACAAACCTTTCTGACAACCAGGTGCGTGGGCCAGGTTTGCTTGTTTAATTACATTTACTTCGTATGCAGACTAAGATCATTAATAAAGAGAAAACACTTCCTCAGAAATTGTTAGATATCATATTATGCATAAGAATTTAGACAATCTGGGAAGAGATTTACAACTACAGTACTTTATATCTAAAATTACCTTGCTGTTGAGCTTAAAAAACACCAACAGAAAGAGTAGCTACAGTAAATACACAAAAATATCCTCATTACATTCTACATTCTATGGAAACTTCTTTTTTGAAAAACAGGGCTACTTTAAAATTCATCACAAAGACCTGTTACTGTTTTTAGCAGGAAGGGGATTATGCTGACTACATTTGATCAGTTGGTTGTTTGGGGAACTAGCAGAAGCCATACCAACTCCCTTCCTCTGGGACATGCCAGTGAGAAATACACAGTTAACAGCAAGAGAAAATGACTGTGCTGCCCTTTGCGAGATGGGATGGTTGGACAAATGAAGGTAATTTATCACACATACCCTAAACACACACCTAGGACCCAAGACATACTTCATTTCTCATCGGCTGCTGTTGCCTTCCATTCCTCATGCAGCTGCTCAGCACTTCCTGGGAAATTCCACACCTGCGCCTTCTTCTTTCAGAGTTCTTCAACTCATATCTCATCCTGTCTCTTTTACTTCTAAATATCTTTTGTTTCCTCTCTCTGTAGTTTCTTAGGTCGTTAGCCCCACTGACTCCTGCCTACACTTTATCCCTCTCCATCATCAGCTCCTTTTCATGCTCCATAGTTGCCTGAAAAGCAAACAAATACCCAGCAAAGCTTTATGCTTCTATTTGAGGTTTAATTTTGTCTCTTGGCACCTACTTTTAATACATGGATGCATCCTTTTCACCATATTTACGCTCCTTTCTTTATCTGACTTCCTCTCAATTTTTTTCCTCTCTCCCATCTTTAAATGTTCTTTGTCAGTATATTCAACCATAATTTGGTCTCAGCGACATTAAACAAAAACAACCAAACAGGAAGACAACGCTTACTCAGTCTCACTTCTCTAAACACTTACTCCCATGTTTGCCCCCAAAACAGGTAACTTATTTTGCTATGTCCCTCCAGCTTTCTCCTTTGATTCCTTTTAACTGTCACTAATAATTTCTGTCTAATTCACTGACTGGATCTTGTAACACATTGAAATAGCCTGAAATCCTCCTATAATCCAACAAGTGCCTGATAGATCCCAGACAGGGGTCAGCACTTTCTAAGAGCAAACACTAAGTGCACTTCTATGTCCTTCTCTTCTAGGAGTCATCAGAAGTCTTCATCACACCTCACAGGACTAGGTAGTCAAAGAGGTTTTTATCTAAACCAGGACATCCCAGAGCACTTCCAATCCACCAAGCCATATCTGCAGATATGCACAGATGTTATTCCTGCCTTTGCCAGGGAAGGGACAGGAACTGCAGGATGAGGAGAATGTCAGCCTGGATCACACCAACACGTGTACCTGCAGGTTGGTTTAGATGTGGTCTGAGTGTACATCAAAGCTTTCATGTTTCTTTTGGATTAATATAACACCATGGCATTAACCAGTCCTTCACGTATACCTCTCTCTGTGTACATACAATGAGAACTATGAGACAATAAAAAGAACATTCATAAAATACTACGTCTGGTTGCCATGTCAGATTGTTGTCTGCTCTCTTGCTGTGTCTGATTTCACTAATTCAGGCCTCGAACCTGCTCCAGGGTTTGTGGGAATTGGCTCTTCTGCAGCCCCATGGTGGAACTTTGCAGAGACACAGGAAACTGATTGCATATATCAACTTGGGGAATATGGGGTTTTAAATAATTGGATATTTAGAGCAAAAGTGAACATGTATATAGTTTATAATGTATTGCATATATTTAAAATTGCTTAGGAATGGCAAGCAGAGACCATCAGCATCGGTCAGCTGAGTGATGCTTTATTTAACCTCCTTCATAACGTAGCAGACATTTTTAATAGAGGGGAGATGCAAGTATCTCATTGCCAGTGGTCATGGACTCTAAAATAATAATTATATTCTTTGCCTTTCAAACTGATTCTGACCCCATTTTATCCCAAATACTCAAATAATTTTGAAGCCAATATTAATCTAAAAATGTATGCCTCTGAAATTAATGCATTACCAAATAATAGGAGTCCAATATATCTCAAATTTAAAGAATGAGTTCCCTTGAGTAATAAAGCTCCAGCAACCACCCACAGCTAATTTATTTTAGGTGTATATACATCGTTCAAATTTTATAATATCCCAGCAGAACAAGGCAATCTTAACCTTCACTAGATTATTATAACTTCCGAATTGGTTGCCCATCTTGCTTTGTGCCTTAGGGAAGTTTGTATCAAATGCATTGTTAGAGTAGACAAACTTCTCGAGTGGGATTTGCTTTGGTGAAAATGATTAAAAACGAGGATGGCATTAAAGCTTCAGTAATGTATTTTTAAACTGTAAAACTTACAGCTGTAATCTTGACTAAGTAACTGACTGAAACATTTGAGTGGATACCTGAACTGCTCCTCTCACAGCATCCCCTCCCTCTACATGGAGGTGCACCACTGTGAAAGTGCTTAACAGTTGTTTTGAACTTGTGTAACAATATATTATTCTATAAAGTATACCATGTTACTGACTTTATATTATTTATATTGCACATATTAAAACACTTTCCAAATCTAACAATGTTCTGTGATCTCTATGCATTTAAAAAAAACTTTATATGCTGTCTTTTGCCACATTCACAAGTGCACACTGCTAACCTCAAATGCCTGCTTCGCTCTGACATACCGCTATATCAGCAGGACCTTCTGCTGGCATCACAGGTTGCCTCTCACACGCAACAAGTTACCAGAGTCAGTATTTTAGCGCACACGCATGAATTTCTGTCACTCTTATTGCTTTTGTTGAAACTAACAAATTTCACACAGTTAAGTTTCTTCACATCTCTGTAAATACAACACTTTTTCATAGAGTTACAAAGTTGCAGAGTTAGGGAAATCTGATAAATGCATGTGTATACCTTTCTCTTAGACTTTCCACATTTGTAAAAGGGTTGTTGTTTTGGAGGGACAGGGATAGTTTTTAATTAAACTAATCAATTTCATGGTTGATTGTTTGTATCAGCAGATATGTGTAAAGGTCAATGCTACTCTCAAAAAAGTGTTATTATGTACAGGTTTCCAATTCACTGGGCATTATACTGATGCCCATCATTTAAATATATGAAACTGCATCCTGCAGAATCACAAGGGGGAGTTCCAGGGACAATGGGCACAGGTGCAAAAAGACAGGATTTGCAATCACATGGCACATAGATGACAATCGAGTGATCACATGTAGCCAGCATGAGTTTATGAAAGGCAGGTCCTGCCTGCCTAACCTGATCTCCTTCCATGACAAGAAGACCCGCTTAGTAGATGAGGGAAAGGCTGTGGATGTTTACTTGGATTTTAGAAAAGCATTTGACACCATTTCTGTTCTGGTTTCAGCTAGGACAGAATTAATTTTCTTCGTGGTAGCTGGTATGGTCCTGTGTTTTGGATTTAGGAGGAAAATAGTGGTGATAACACACCAATGTTTTAGTTGTTTCTGAGCAGTGCTTACACAGAACCAAGGGCTATTTTTTCCTTCCTATGCTGCCCTGCCAGTGAGGAGGCTTGGGGAGCACAAGGAGCTGGGATGTGACACAGCCAGGACAGCTGACCCAGACGGGCCAAAGGGAAGTCCCATGCCGTGTGCTATCATGCTGAACAATAAAACTGGAGGAGTTGGGGGAGGGGCTGCCACTGCTCAGAGACTGGCTGGGTATCAGTTGGCTGGTGGTGAGCAATTGTGTTGTGCATCACTTGGGTTTTTTTTATTCTTTTCTTTTTTTTATTCTTTTCTTATCTTTTTCCTCTTTCTTACTAAACTGTCCTTATTTCAGCCCATGAGTTCTCACACTGTTACCTTTTCCGATTCTCTTCCCCATCCCACTGGGGGAGAATGAGCAAACGGCTGTGTGGTGCTTAGCTGCCTGCCGGGTTAAACCAGAAGAGTCTCCCACAGTATTCTCACAGAGAAATTGGCTGCTCATGGCTTCTACAGATGTACTGTTCACTGGGTGAAAAAACTGGTTATTTAATATCTTTATCAATTATATTGATAAAGGGATCAAGTGTACCTTCAGTAAGTCTGCAGATGACGCCAAGTTGGGTGGGAGAGACGATCTGCTTGACAGTAGGAAGGCTCTGCAGAGGGATCTGGATAGGCTGGATTGATGGGCTGCATCCCATTGTGTGGCACTCAGTGAGGCTAAATGCTGGGTGCTGGACTTGGGTCATAACAACCCCATGCAGCAACACAGGCTTGGGGAAGAGTGGCAGAAAGTTGCCTGGCAGAAAAGGACCTGGGGGTGCTGGTTGACAGCCATCTGAACTTGAGCCAGCAGTGCGCCCAGGTGGCCAAGAAGGCCAATGGCATCCTGGCCTGCATCCGAAACAGCGTGGCCAGCAGGACTAGGGAAGTGATCATCCCCTTGTACTTGGCACTGGTGAGGCCGCACCTCGAGTACTGTGTTCTCTTTTGGGCCCCTCTCTACAAGAAGGATATTGAGTGGCTGCAGCGGGAGCAGAGAAGAGCAACAAAGCTGGTGAAGGGACTAGAAAACAAGGCTTACAGTGGAATTGGAGTTGTTTAGTCTGGAGAAGAGGAGGCTGCGGGTACACTTCATCACTCTCTATAACAACCTGAAGGGAGGTTGCAGTGAAGAGGGTGCTGATCTGTTTTCTCAGGTGACAGGAAAGGAGGGAATGGTCTCAAGCTTCACCAGGGGAGGTTTGGATTGGACGTTAGGAATAATTTCTTCACAGGGAAGGTGGTCAAGCATTGGAATGGGCTGCCCAGGGAAGTGGCGGAGTCCCCATCCCTGGAGGTATTTGAGAGAGGTGTGGGCATGGCACTAAGGGACATGGTTTAGTGATGGGACTTGGCAGGTCAGATTGATGGTTGGACTTGATGAGCTTGAAGGTCTTTTCCAACCTAAATGATTCTATGATACAATGATTCTATGACCTGTTCTCATCAGGAGGAGGCACAGCACAGAAATATATGAAATATGACTTTGGAATAACTAGCCTCCCTAGGCTTCAAGTCAAACCTCAGGTTCAGAGGGAATTTATCTATCCTTATTGTTTGCATTTGGTAAAAGTAGCACAAAATACTGAGGAAAGAAGGCAGAGTTTGCAGATACCGCTATGAACACAATGAGAACTTCAGCAGGCTTCCTCTATGTTTATAGTTCAAATTTCTAAAAGGCTGTCTACACTATAATTTGCTTCTGTTAACTTTTAAATCACATAAGCTAAATTGGTGCAAACAAATATATGGAACCTCCTACTTCCATTAAAGCCAGACTTTCCCTGTACATCAATTCAATTAGGAGCAGTCTTTCTTAACTATGTCTATCACATTGTTTTTACTTTAACCAATGTAATGAACTAGTGTAAATGTTCATGCAGACAATCCTATCTTACCTTTCCCACTATCACTGATCAGAAAACAGCAACATATTCCTAAACGAGTGTTTCTTGTAACATTTTGTCAATGATAACTTTTGCAGAACAAAATTGTGCTATGTGCCTTTACCTGATAAGAACTTTAATTTTATTATATATATCTTTAATGAAATTTTGAAAGATACCCATTCAATAATTCTTGATAACACATTCCCTGAATACATGCAGATAAGTTTTCCACACAACATCATTTGGAAATATCAATTATAAGGATGAAAGGATTTTTTGTTTGTTTGTTTTGTTTGTTTTTGACTTTTCTTGGTCACAAGAAGTTGTCTTCACTGTGGAATTTTGAGAAGGTGATGAACGTGGTTAATGTCCATAAATATTGATGGTCACCCAAACAATTTCAACATTTCATAGAATACTCTGAGTTGGAAGAGACCCACAAGGATCATTGAGTCCAATTCCTCAATTCCTGTCCCAAACTGACCCAAATGACTCCTCATTCTTATAAGTGTATTTATACATATATGTTTTTTATATATATACATATATATATTAAAAAAACCCCTACTCATTAAGCCCAATTTCTTGTGTTTATCTCCCCCTAGGATAAGCTGTCAAGAGACACACAGGAAGGTTGAAAGATTCTGCTTTGGCCAGTACTTGGATCAACCGAAAACACTGAAAAGAGTCTAAGGAAAAAGAAATCAATACACTACTCCTCTCATGAAAGATGTGAAATCAGGCGCTTGCTGTCTCTTTCTCAAGAAGCACAAAAAGGGACCAAAAGATGTTAACAGAACACAACCCTGAAGTCATTAGCCTCATCAGGTAGCAGTGCTATTTCCTTGCTTATACAGATTGCTGCATGCTCTATTCAACACATTCCATTTTCATGGAATTCTGATTGGTGAGTGGTATGGGGTCTCAGCTGGTGTGCAAAAACATATTTTCCCAAATTAATCTGAACTAGGTATCTTTTAGAGAAACAGCTACTCTTGAAAATTTCTGGTAATGGAGAATACACCAGGTGAAGATTTACTCTCTGATTTTGTTTTTTGTTTTGTTACCCTGATTGCAGCTTGTCAAGTACTGTGACTGTCTCCACTTCGGTCCTGTATTCATCTGCTCTTAAATCCAGCTGTTACATTCACCTTCAAGGTCACACTGCAAGCCCCTTTGAGCTGGTCTGTACCCTTAAATTTTTCCACAGGATAGAGATTGCCATGCCTTAATGTGCTCAGTGCTCTTTGCTACAAGCCTGATTTTACACTTGGCAACACTAAACAATGTCTACTTGAGGCCGACTTATCAAGTGATTCAGCATTACTCAGGATCTTTCAATTTGTTCTCTTTATCACTGACCCACTTCTTCCAAATGTTAGTCATCTGCAAACAAATTTGTGATGATTTTGCACTTTCTCTTGCAGGTTAAAACTAAAAAAATGAAACACTATAAGGTTGAAAAGCAGTCCCTTTAGGGATTCCACCAGAAACACAGAAGCATAAAAATGATTGTATGTTTACAATCATATTTTGAGATGCATTAGCTTGTTTTAATCCATTAGCAAGGGCCATGGTAACACTAGTTTTTAATCAAAATGGCAAGGACTACTGAGTTTAAGCCTTTACATATATCTGTTGCAGACTTTACATCAATGCCTTTATCATGTCAACCTTAAAAAGGTGATGTTTAACTTGCTAATGTCTATTTCCCCCAAACCCATGTAGATTAGCATTCACTATATTCCACTCCTTAAACACTTTATTAATCAAGTCCCACATCAATCACTCCCTAACTTTACTTGAGGTGGATGGCCAGACTTAACATGACAGTAAGTGCATTTATCCTGTGAGAAAACCTTAGCATTACTTCTGCCTCTGGAATTCCTGTTGTGTTCTAAGATTATTTAAAAAAAAAAAATAAATGGATCCTTTTTAATACAAGATTTCCCAGAGTTGGAATGACCTTTTTTTTTTTTTTTGAATTAAGCCACTTTCTTCAATCATTTTCTTAAGCTACACAGGTATTGTAGTGTAAAATGTGTTCCACATGACACCTCCAGTGCTAGTTAAGGACAGTTTCCTACATATCAGGGATAGATCTAGTATAAATGCATTCCTTAACAACTATCTGCTGATTTGCTGCCAGCACTATGTAGTGCATTTCACTTGTTGGGATTCAATTCTAAATTGTCAAGATCGCTTGCATCTGAGCTGCATGTGACAAGAAGGAACAGTTTGACTGCTTTCCCACTTGATCCTTTCTATGCTTATTTCTATTGCCTATTATCTCAACCCCTCCCATTAGCATTTTGCCAATCACGGAATCTTTCTCCTCTTGTCTTCTGGTGCCAAGGCTGTTCTCATATCCTTCCTGCTGATTTTACAAGGAATGTGCCCATGTGTTATCTTTTCACTCTAGTTCTATCCTAAACATTTGCCATCTACTGAAATAAAGGATCCAAAATATGCATCCTTCCTTGTCGCTGTCTTGGAACCCTCTCCCCGCCACAACTCCAAAGCTTCCTAAACCCCAAACCCTTCATGTAAACCACTTGTCTAATCATGAGTTCATATCCAAGAATTTCTTTCTGCTTGCTTTCTTGAATGAATTCATGACCATTTTTCTCTATATTGGCAGCTGATGCCATCTTAGCACCAATGAAGTCAGTAGAGCTTCATCAAATTATACCACAGGTTCTCATAGTCAGCATTCATTACACATCTGACACATTATTTAGATACTACCCTAAATGAAGTTACTGTTATACACTTTAGCACCACAGTTTTAATCAAAGAAAAACATTCATATTTCAATACATTGCCCATCATCTTGGCATCCCAACAAGCACATATTTTTTTAATTAAACAAAGTTAAACTTCATTTATTTCAAACAGAAAACAAAGTAAAATCAATATGATGTAAAATCCTTTAGTCACTATTATAAGTAAAATTTTTCTCTCAGTATTATAATAACATTGTGAAGCAATTTCCTTCTTTTGTGCTATAGATTGTTTCACTTCTTTTAATCAAGCCAGTCAGATATCCAGTGGTTATTGTAGCCTAACAGAGAAAGCCTGAAAACAATTTTTCTCTCTCATTATGCTGCCCAAAGCAAAATATTTAAAAAAAAAAAAAAAGAAAGAAAAAAAAAGGAATCATCCCTTATGGAAGAACACCTAGCCAAAGCTGAAATCCACCTTTTCTTCATGTTACCCCAGAGCATACTGTGCTATGGGCAGGCCAAAGTTTTTGAAAACTACATGCTTAAGGTTGGCTTCTGGAAAAAAAAAAAAAAAAAAAAAAAAAAGAAAAAAAAAAAGAAAAAGATGGCAGGTGTTCATCAACTTTGAAAATTCAGCCAGGACTGCTTTAAAAAGTGAAATTGTTCAGTATTTCTAAACATCAGACCACTTAAATGCAAGGACCTAAATACACATTCAGGAAGCAAAAGATCTGCATTGTCTGAAGACAAAAGCTGAGGTGAAATGCTACTGTCTTCCATGGTAAGAGTCATCACTCAGGGGAATGGGATAGAAAGGGTAACTGTCTTCACTGGCCTACTTCGTTTATAACCAGTATGAATCAATGGACTGGAGTTAAACACTTAAGTTTCTTTTATTGCTTTTATGGGATACTCATGCACACAAGGTAGATGTCTCACGTAGCCTAAAACAACTCACATCGACACCTTCCAAGTGTTCAGACAGCTATTTATATTTTTAAAGTACACAGTTGGTTTTAATAGCAATAGCAGTAAAAAAGAAAAAAATTAAAACCAGAACCTAGGAGTGGACCTCCATTGTTATCTATGCTCATATCCAAACTCCATTGATTTCCATGGCAATTAGGCACCTAAATGCAAATCTGAGAACCTGATTTGCAAAGGTACTTAAAGCTAGCTAGTGTAATAATTTTGAAAATCCCAGTAGTCCTTAATCTTCACATTCAGTCGCTTAACTGTCTCATTACAGTTAGCCCAAATTCTCAGCCTAAATTGAGCCTATGCTATTAAACACACTATGCTCTTAAAAGTTCTTCATTTCAAGATCACCTGGTTTAGCCAACTTATAGTACTTTATCCCTGGGTTCTCTCATCACAGAGGGGCCTGTTGGACAGAGTGGAAATCCCACACAAGACACAATAATAGCTTGTTGGTAAATAAGGGCATGGAAAATAATGACTCTCTGAAATTCAGACACACCTAAAAGCTCCAAGAAAGTAGTTTTCTTCCAGAAGAGTTCAATGGACTTTACTCTAGGTCTACTCTTCAAATGCTAGATTGTATTTGCTGAACTACTGAAAGTCTGGTTAGATCATACAAATCTGATGGTAAACAAACCAAAAAGTCCCCCAAGAAGCAAACAGATTTCACTGCTATTTGTCAAGTTTATTGAAATGCAGGTAAATCAGAATTTATAACAGTCTTTAATTCTCCAGACCCTTTCCTCTCTGATGTGGTTCTAACTCCTTTATAAATTACCTTCGGTCATGTGTTGTACTCAGGCAAGCATTGGGCCTGCAGGATTAAACTCCCATTCCATTTTGCTGTCTCAGACAATTCCATTAAGGAATTGACTCACTAATCAATGAGTGAGATAATCTATTAAAAGTCAAATCTCTCTTTTACCGAGATTATATATGAGATATGTATGAGAAGTAGGAGCCACTTGTACGAACCTTCTCAGTATGATCAAATATAAGTGGGGGGAAAAATAAAAATTAAAAAAAAAAACAAAAAAAAACAGAACACTCCTTTCACTGTAAATAAACATTTAGGATTATCCAACCATAAGCCTCTGAGAACTAGATTCATTGCTGATCACTGATATTACATAACACCTCACTGCTGTGATTCTAGCCAGCCTGAGCTCCCATTCATATACTGAAAATGTTACAAAGCTTACACACTGGCAGTCTGAATTCCTCCTGCATTCCTAGGCCTGATGTTTCCAGTGACCAGGCCTACAGAGCTCCTACTCAGCAGGCTACGCTACGTACCAGAGCCAAAGCTGAAAGTATACCTGCTAGCTGTTTCAGCTATGTCCTGCACTTCAGAACAACTTCCTGACAACAACAAACACTAAATATTAACAAAAAGCAAGTCTTTCACTGTTATAAGAAGAAAAAAAAAAAAAGAAAGAAATCGAAACCTGTCATGCTCTTCCTAAATGTTTTGATAATAACACCGCTAGAAAATAATTCATCAAACCTTGATTTGCTACTAAGAACTTCCAACACAGACCGGTCAGATCAATTAAACTAGCTTGGCAGCCACAGCAGCATTTTGGCAGCTAGTTATCACTCATTTGTGGTCAAAACTACTTATATTTTGGGAGAGGAGAATGCTATCAAGAAGATGGAAGTCAGACCCATACCTGAAAACAGGCTTGGCGGAAGACCAGCTTCAGTAACTAAGCAGAGGACCACTGCTTGCTTCGAAAAGCAGTCAGCGACTGTGGCACAAATTTCTGTAATAAATTCTCCTTTAAATGTATTTGCAGTTTAATTAAATTAAATCTACAGTTTAATTACGACAGGAAAAAAAAAAAAAGCACTGATCTGGGCCACAACTCCACATGAAATAAAACAACTAAATTGCTGTTATGTTTTTTAAATGAGGTCCCTAAAAAATACTCAACAGAAAAATTAAACTTTTCTTTCTGTAATAAGCCTGTGAAATACATCAAAAATATATTTAAAATAAGCATAGCTTCATTTGAGTAAGAATTCAGGATAAAATTTGAAAGTTGTATGGTAATGTTTGAAATAAGGTATGGTTATGTTTACTGACAAATAAAAAGCTATTTGAAATGTGAAAGTATTTTAAAGTGATATCTAGGTTTGGTGTTTTGACTTATAGCCTTTCATAGAAGTTTCGATTAAAGAAGCCTTCATTCACATAAATAATTTTGCATGAAAGATGACATAAATACTCCGATATTCCAAGGTTTTCAAGAAGACTCAAGCCTACATAACTCCAATTAAGAGCAAAGGGAAAAAAAAAAAAAAAAAAGCTTTTATGGGGAGGTGATAGCAATCACTGGAGTTCATTGATTTTACTGTAGCTAGCTGACAAATTTATGTGAAAACATTTACAGTAAACCACAAATATAGCTTAGAAGCAGTCCAAATATACAAGCCAAAATGAGACTCTTTAATAAAAGACAGCACCTCTAAAAACGAGCATCACTGATGCTCTGATAGGCTAAGTAAAATCCTAGCTAATTTCATGCACAACTCGTCCTCCATAGCTTTGGGCAGCACATGCCCTCAGGAATATCAATAAACGAGAACAGTGTATTTTTGACTTGCGTTTGCCACCTTTATGCAATTGTATGTTCTCTGAGGTCTCAGAACCACATTATCAGATCTAATGAGATCTAATATCAGATCACGCAAATTAACCCTTCCCTTATCTCACAGAAGAGAGATGGGCTCATCTCAGAAGGTTGAACAAAGGTGTTCAACTAACATTCCTGCAAAGGTGGAGGGGAAATCTATTAAGGAGACACCCTATACTGAAAATGAGACCGCTACTAGCCAATATACTTATTGATAATTTATACTCCAGTTAGGCACCTGATGTGCAGGTCTTAATGCACATGAAGATATGTAGAAAATATGACCTGCACCTCTTCTTGTCATGGTGAAAACAACAACAAAAACTTCTGTCTTGCTAACCCAGAATACAATTTTTTGCTTTGCTACACAGATCTTATTATACTTTACCACAGCTCTTATTATATTTTACTAATTAAAAGGAGGTATTTTATTGTTTCAGATACTCTTCAGGACAGGCTGGATATTATACTGAGGAAATAATTTACCTGCAGCTTGAAAAGAAGCTAAATGTCCTCTATCTTCTGTTCTGGCAGTGGAAACTACAGTCTCCCTCACTTCATATAGAAAAGGCCTTTGAATGAGTGGAGTCCATTTTCCAGATAATTCCCTGAACATACTTAATTTTCATAAAATTCGTAAACTAAATATTAGTCTATAGTACTTTCCATGAAGGAGATCAACCAAGGCAAAGCTGCAGACAAGCTGTCCTGTGTCATTTTCTGATGTGTCTTGTTATTGGGAGTCTCATAGTTGTCTCTAGATAAAAAGCGTATGTTTGATTTAGCTTTGTCAGTCAAAAAAAAGGAGCAAGGAATTAATGAAACTACGATAGCATGAGATCAAAATCAGGTCTTGAAACTACTACAGAAATCACAATTGGTCCTGTTAACGAAAGTGATCTATATACAAATAACTTACCATGTGAATTGGCATGGCTCATTGCAATCCCAATTACCTTAGTCTACTTTGTCTGATACTGATTGAATTTACTGAAGTCGAGTCAGCTTATACCAGCAAAAGGTCTTGTGTATGGCTACTGCTTTAGCTCCTTTTTCAGAATGTGAATATTTCAGACATGGTCATTATTTGTTTAATTTGAAAGAGTATCATATGTTTTAATCAGTGTTTAATAAAAGCTACCTCATCTTGTCTACCCGAAAATGACTTCAGTTGCTAGGAATAAAAAAAAAAAAAAAAGGAAAGAAAGAAAAAGCAAATCTCAAAAACAGATGTTGGCAGATAGAAAGGAAAAATTTAAATGTGTCAAACTGCAGTCTTTAATAAAAATAGCTGTTCTCCAAAGCTACCTGCATTTCATTTCTTCCACCTTGTTTGGCATTTACAGCTACCTCTTCAATGGGCTTGGCTTTGCTTATGTCAAAGAAACAACTTCCTTTGTTAAAGGCTAAAAATAAAACATTACATTTAAATTGGGACAAAGAGAAAAGTCACATGGCAGACTTAATACCCTACAAATTAACTTGAAGTGCAACTCCATGGAGAACTGAAACTTCAATATGCCTGTTGCTCCCTAAAGTAACTATACAAAACAGTATGTCATTTCTTTAAAATATTTATTGGACAAGAGTAGATTCAGTAAGGTTCACAGTTCTCATTATTGTATGATACAGAATTCTTTTTGCCTGAGTCATGAAACAAAGTGTGATTACTGATGCTGGTGTGAAATTTCCCAGGCAGAATTTAACATAATTTGCATAAGCTTTCACAGAGGTCTAAATACAAGAACAAGGTATATTGGCATGCTTCAATAATATCTACAGAGGCATGCCAATCTTATTACAACTGAAGGTCATGTACCTAAGCAGGAATAAAATTATTCTATATTATTAACTAATGGTCTTTGTTTAAAATATTTTTGTATTTCCAAATTTGCAAAAAAAAATCTTCTTACACATATTGGTAATACCTGCAGATCCACTACTGAGTTTAGTCAGTAATTACTGAGTCAGTCATTACTGAGTTTAACAGACTATTGTATAATAAGCAATTTTATCTGTACCGTCCCTCTCCAGAATCTATTACTAAATACGCTCTAAAAGCAGTGCAGTCTGGTACTATCCAAAACATGAGGAAGAAAAGATCATCCAGTCATTTTCTGGTAAGCAGCAGAAAATATGCCTGCAATTAGAAAGTTCTCCATATGAACAGCCATTGGTCTTGACTTACTATGCATGATTATTTCTTAAGTGCAAATTTTCTGAGACCTGCAGAGGGGACAGCACCAAAGTCTGCATCACAGTGCACTAGCCTCGCTGGCACCACACTGCACCAAAGCTAAGGAAGAAAATGCCAAATGTACCTGGTGAGGGGCAGGAGATGACATATCTTACTGCCTTAAATTGAACAAACACAAGATACTGTAGTTCTCAAAGTCAGGCACAGACAGGTTAGGAAATGAAAGAGATTCATCTGTAGGCACAACCTTAACTCAGCCCTCTTTCCCCTTACACTGGCATTGTTCATAGGGAATCAACTTAAGACAGGCCATCTGTCTTCCTATCACATGTCAGTACCTGCTACTACAGACAATCTTCGTTGAAGGACCCCCAAAATAAAGAGTTTGAAATTTAAATCCAAGGGAAAGATGACCTGAGCCTGCTAGTATGAAGGGAAGGATGACCTGCTAGTATCACTAGCAGCAGCAGTTCCAAGTTTTGCCCCGGTCCACATGCACATGCAGAGCTGTCTCAGTGATCTCCTTCCCCTCCTCTGTGCTCCATCATCCACATCCAAGCAGGATTCCTGCCTAATGCTTTCACCACCCCACCCACACCCCTTAGTTCCCCAGACCAGCACCCCATTCCTCCTCCAAAAGCACAACCCCCTTTCTCTGGAGCAAGACCCCAGTCTGGTCCCTTCTGTGAATGTCTAAAGCTTTTCTCCCTCTGTCAGCCTGCTTTGACCTTCATGGTATAACCCAGCTGGCAGAAGAAGCCTGAGGACAACCAAGGTCCTCAGGTAGCAGAATATGCCATGGAAGCTGGGGCTGCTCCCATGTGCAGCAAGCCAGGCATGATCAACCAGCTGCAGGTGCCTCAGGGTTAGCTTATACAGCTCTTCCATATTCCAGTGAATCCGTGAAAATAAAGGAGGATTCCTGAAAATATAAGGGAATAGATGGCAACCTTTCCAATCACCCTGGCGGCCAATATGATAGCAATATCTAATCAGGAGTCAGCAAGGTCGATGGTACACTTGTGAGCTCAAGCTTTCAGCAGCCCTAGAGCAGTGCAAAGTCGGTCTTAACTTGTAGATTGCGTTTCCTACAAAAGAATCATTATTCTGAGATCTGATACTACAAATAGTTAAAATAAAAACAAGGTATTTTGTAGGTATTCAGAGAATGGTCTATTTTTAGTGTGTTTTGCTGAAGCAAACTTTCTAGTTAACTTTGTAGCTAGACTTCATTAGCACAACCTCCATGATCAAAGTCTTCTATAGTGCTTACATGTGAGAGAAGTGTTTGACTGGTTTCTTTCTGTCAACAACACTACTCCATTTCCTTCTGTCTCCACATTGACTATGTTCTCCCAAGCTGGTGTCTTGATTTGTTGTTTCACTATAATTACTCTCTGATAGACGTGCTACCATTATTCAAAAAACCATTGAGGAACCCCTATAGCTTGTTTGGACATTTGTACTTTTCTCAGATGTTTATACTAATGTTAGGTCTACCAGAATTTTACCAGAGAATGGTTTCTATCTGCCTCAAGACTAACGGGTATTTGATTCGCCAAACCAAAAGGGATCTTTTTATGTTCTCAAAGCTGCTACAAGTCCTTTACTGCAACATGGCTCCACCTGCCACTTTCGTCTCTTATTTATTATGTTCTTCTTTCTACATGAATTGTTAGATACAGCTGCAAAAATGTCAGTGACACTGAGCATTGTGACTAGCTAATGGTTTACCACTTTGCCTGGATGCTTATTTTCTATAATTTCATATCTATGAATTAGCATTTATCTTGCTGATAGGGACTATTATCCAGTTGAAATTTATATTCTGCTGAAATGGATCACTTAATTAAAACCGTAGTGCAATTCTTATTATGTAGAGAAGTATTTCCCTCTCATTTACAGTACACGTAGTACTGTTATAGCTACAGGAACAGCGAGGTATAATAATATACTCTGGAATAATAATTTGCACTTATACAGCATAAAGGTGGTTAATATTTTTTAAAGAGCGCCACAGTATACACCATTGAACTTGTTTTATTCAAATTCTACTAAGTATCATTTGACACGTCCATGCATTTTCAAATAATATTCTGACTAATCACATCAGATCTTTTCTGACCAAAATTTTGAAGGGTCTTTAAGGAAAAGTCCAGATTCAAAATTCTAAAAATATTCAAATCACATAATTATTGTTTTTTTCTACCTTTAAAATTGTGGTTTTTAATGAACAGACTGCACGATTTCAAAATTAGCTGTTTCACATGCTATTGAACTTTGTATTTTTCTCTTGGACACCAAAGAAAGGCAAAGATTCCCATTGCTATCAAAGGAATTTGGCACAGTCACATGGAGACAATGGATTTTTTTTTCCTTACTGACTGTCCTGAACTTACAGCTGCCAAGATAATTTCTAACAGTGCAGATATTACTTTAACATTGCACTTTCATAACAGCTAGAACTATCACAGAGGTGCTATGTGATTTCCAATGGGGGAAATATTGACCTTTATGACAGAAAATAAGAGGAGTGATAGAGAATAATACACTTGCTGTAGTAAAATAAAGTACTTGTACAGTAAACATCAGAGCCATGCTGTGGATCATCCCTACTTGAAACAAAATGCAATGAAAAACCTCTTTTTGATTAGCTTTGGACACAGCCTCGTCCCTCAGTCATAAAAAAGAGTATTTCTTCTTTCATAGCTATCCCCAAAAGTTCATTTTTAGAACCTTCTTCTGGTGAATTTTATCAATAGAAAGTAAAAAAAGAATCCGCATATAATAATTCCATAGGAGTATAGGCACTATCAATAAATGAAACATACATAATGTATTTTATATATTTTCTAAAGCCTCAGGTTCATCCCTCTAATAGTGAAAAGTGAGAGAGTTGAGATCTAATATACAGTTTGTTTCTCCAGCTGAGCTATTAACTCAAAATCTCCCGGAGTTTCAAAAAGTGCTGATAATTACCCTTCTTTTCTTGTCCTACTCCTATCATTTCTGTGTCTGGTGTTGACTTGGAGCAAAGTGGAGATGCTTCAGCTTTGTTGAGGAAATGTCCTTATTCCATTACCAGCTCTTTGAACCACCCAGCTTCCTGTGATCTTTTGCATCAACTCTTCTCTAACCCGCAGAAAAATAAGGACTGTAATTGTTCTTCAATGCCAGTGTAGCTGTTACTTCATCATTGATACCATTACTACAACATAACTAAATCTTTCAATGGTATCTGGAGGGGAGACCATGAATTATTCAACATGGCAAAGGGGAAAGGATCTATCAAAAGCCACGACCTCAACCTGATCTCTCAGTTTTTACAGTAAGGGCAAACCATTTCCCTGTTATTCCATTTGTGAGTAGGCAGCAGGCCACTCATTGGAGACCCTCCCTTCAATACAGAATAACTCTTTCCTTCACCTAAATTTCAGGCCAATTACAGTTTAACTCCAGCATTTTGACCATGTCAAAGAAGTAGCTTTTAATTATACCTTCTATTAATATAGGGTGAATCTAAGGTACTAGAAGAGCAATATGATGCAGAACCTCAAAGAGCTGATGCTTGAACTTCTTTAGAGTTAAAAGCAAATAAAGTGTTTATGAAAAGTCTTAATGTGATTAAAACTGTCATTGCTAAGGAATAATTTTCATATCTACCAACTAGATTTAACAAGTACCAAAGTGAACATAAAATTCAGTGAGTACTTTTATTGACTTAATGGTAATAAACCTTTTATTTACTTAGTCTGTTAAACTAAATTGATTTACTTATATAACCTATTGAAGGAAGAATTAATATATAGTAGTAGCAGATAAACTATTGTTCAGCTGCAAGATCACTTGTGGATTATATATTTTTAATAAAGCCAGTGAATCTTCTATGAAAAACTTGCAAAGAGAAAACACAGTACTAATACTTTAGCAGAAAGTTATTTCAGAACATTTCACATGGTTTCAGCAATAATGCGTCATGAGAGAATGCACAAGAAGTTAAAGGCACTTCTAGATTACATATCTGTTTTTAAAAACACATTGTGACTATTTGTGTTGCAATCATAACATAACAAGAAGTCTTGACTCCATTAGGGGAGAAAAAGGGTGAACATACATCAAGTTAACTGAAGTGCTAATAGTGTGGTGCTATTTAACAAGTCCAACAGGGCATCGAACTTCTAGACTGTCTTACAGATCTTGACACATGAAAGCTTCAACATCTCTCTTGTACACTAGAATTTTACCTCATACTAGTTATGCCAGTATGAGATAGCTCATTTTATCTCATGCCAGATAGTTTACATGATTTATATGATCTGAAGAGAAATAAGAGTTTCAGATTACCTGCTAATCCAAGATCAGATTACCATGGTCAATGCAGCAAAATTTAAAACACCAGGTCACTTTACACAGAGCCAAAGCCATACTGAAGAAGGAGGGAATTAGAGGAAAAAGTGATATAGAGAACAGCTCATCCCTTAATGTCCACATACATTGGCACAGGAGTTAGGTAGAATGTAAAAAAACTGCAAGCAGTTGAGTAGTAAAAATGATTTTGCCAACAGTTCACCTAGTTGTCAACCTGCTTTTCTGCAAGGATACCCGGTGCTCATACCCACCAGAGGAGGTACTGAGGGGTGCTCTTGCTACTGCACTTACATCAAAGTTAACTTTGCAGGTAAAATAAGAATTCTTTGTTTACTCATTTTGATAAGCAGTGCTGCCCACCAGTTGGTGGTCACAGTGACCTTCAAAATAGCGATGTTTACCATTACAAGGGAGGAACTGAAAGAGAGATATAAATCCATAGTTTTCCTTTCTTCCACCTGTTTGATCACTAGCTTCTGCCTTCTATTCATTCCTATCCCTTGGTTCCAGCAAAAAGTATCATGTAAGTAACTGCTCAATGTGTCATCATCTCTGGACTCAAAATCTGATTAAGGAGATTCAGCTACTTCCTGCTGGGCTGAATAGAGACTAATTGAGTTTATAGCCAAGAGTTTAGAGGTAACAGATCTTAATACTACTCCCCAAAGTTTATGCTGCAGGGCCATATACATTTCCTGCAATGGGTAAGTGAGCATTGCTGGTTATCTCCTTGCGCTGTAAAAGCACTATGCTGCAATATCTGAGTTGTAAACCTTGCCAAAAATGCTTTACATTCAAACAATCCTTCCTCACTGAAATGAAATAACCTAGGTCAAGAACCCAGCTTCTACTGTGTTGATCTCCATACAAGTTATTCAGAACTTCTTCATCTGAAGTTTGAAATACTGCAGAGCTCTATATTTAAAAGTTACACCAGGAAAGTGTTTGGTGTTAAACCTGAATCAGCATTTCCCTGAACCATGTATTCACCACAGACTATTATTTTGAGAGTTATCAGCTTTCCAAATTAGTCAAATTGAGCCAATATGTTTGGCAACATCACACGGGGAAAACTCAGATAACTTTACATGTTTTGATTACATTTTTTACATTTACATTTTTCCTTTGCAAAATAATCTTCAATTAAAAATTGATCTAGGGGTTGAAGAAGGACTGAAATCCGAAGTTGGGGAGGGGGCAAGAAGGGTTACCTAACGTGGAGATAAAATGGCTCATTTACAGTTAAACAAAATGCACCCAACTGACCTGGATGTAACTAGTGGTTCCAGACAATACTGTAGATCACAAGTTTAGCATTAAAAAATGCCATACCAAGGAAGCACATTTATTAACACTTTGCCTCCAGACAATACTACAGTGTGAGGAGGGGGTGGGAGATTCCCTTTCTGATAATATTTTAATATTGGCCAAAGTTAGTGTAGTTGCAGTTATGAAAATATTTTAAAGTAGCTTCTATCAAAAAACTCTATGTCCATCTGCACAAGGAGGGCTTGTCAGCAAAGATGAACCAGTATAGCTAATTTGTGATTGCTTACTCTAAGTCTGATCTGAGCAGTTTGTAGCCAACTACCTAACAGATTTATTTCACTCTCAAAATACCATTTCAACTTTTAAAATAGCATT
>VXAL01016226.1:0-33752 GCA_013399475.1 Chauna torquata | reverse complement strand
ACGATCAAAGACAACAATGCCAACACTTGCAAGAGATTTTCTTTCAAACACTCTGTTTCTGACACTCAAATTCTCTACATCAACAGTCTTTTTTTTCTAGCAAACTGTAAGAAAAACATTTTAAGGGGTGTCATATGTTTGTAGTATGGTTTGTGTTTCCTGTTTAGTATTATATTTCACTTCCTCTTGCAAGTACTCACACAGGTTTCTCTCTTGTGCAATTTCTTTCTTCACCTCTAGAACTCAGCATTATAGAGAAAATACCATTTTGCAAAGTATTCTCCAAAACTGCAGCCAGTTAATGCAGTGTTTCTGTCTTTTGATAAAGACAACCAAGCCACTTCAAGCCACATTCTTAGGAAGTAAATGTACCAGAAACATTTAAAAGACTTCCTAGAAAAAAATGGTGAATGTTAAAAATCTTTAGCTTCCGGCATGCAATAAAAACAGTTTCCCATCAAAATAGCAGATTTATGCACTAGTCACATAGATGTTATCACCAATTCATAAGGTACATTCCCAGCTATATTGAGACTGACAGTAACTCTCTCATTGGCTTAATGAGGACAAGCTTTTCCTTCTGGATTTTAAAGGTAGAAGGGACCAATTAAAATGATCTAGCTGAGCTGCAGAACACCAACAGCCATAGAAAGTCACAAGTTGTTTCTATGTCAAGTCAAAGTAATTCACAGATGAACTAGCACATGTATCTGTCAAAAAGTATCCAGTTCCATTTCAGCATTTTGCCCAGGGAACTATATCCTTTTCTGCCTTCTTTTTTTTTTCCTCTCAACTAGTTGATCTTTGCATGTCTTTGTTTCATAAAGAAACTTCCAGAGTCAGGTAGCTTTCCCTCACACAAGAGATTTTAGGCATCAGTACTAACTTCTTAACCCTCTTTTCAGTATATTAATATTTATAAACTGTATTTATAATTTAAAGAAGAAAATCTCAAAAATATGCTGCTTAGTCATTGGGGATGAATAGAATGACTCATAAAGACTTAGATGGTAACACAGTTAATACAAGTTGTGCACTGTACCAAATGTTCCCTTACCTGGGATCTAACAGTCCCTGAAATTCTGCTTTCTGTGAAGAACAAAACTGCTCAACGTACCTTGTGTTGCTTGGGTTATAAAGCTGTTTTAATCATGGTGGTTTGGTTAGACTGTATATATAGGACACATGAATGAGCACAAAAGACACCGTTTCATCCATTTTCCAAGCAACCCATCATCTCAGGCAGTGAGTCACAGTGCAGGCTGCTCACAGCTGAGTGATGATGTACAGAGATTTCCTGCACAGCTATCATCATCATGAGGGAAAGGTTTGGTTTCACCCAACAAACATTTTGAATAAATGGTTTTCAAACCTTAAGAAAATGGACATTTTCAAACATTTCAAAATACTCAGTTCTGGTGCTGATATTATTAAACAATTCTTTCAGCAAGCACCATTTATACCTGCACAGCTCATTAACACTCCCCCTTGTTGGCTTAATCGTGGATGAATGACAGGTCCAACTCTTCCTGCTATTCAGACTATGCTATAATAGAAGCATAGGATCCCCTTTAGGGTCTGTGGTCATACACACTGTAACAGGGGCTTGTGAAGTCTTAAGGTATACCTGTACTGCTAAGTAAAAAGGCAGACAAGGAGCAAATTTGAATGCTGGACCTTTGCCTATTTGCATTGCTTCATTGTTAGTTCAATTTTAGATGTGTTTTAAGATGCACCAAAAAGCTCTCTAGAGTTTGCTATCCAGGGAGAATGCTCTAAGCTGTGTTATCATAAGCCTGTCAACATCACTCAGCCTTAAAGCCAAGAACTACTGTCTGCCTTCTTCCATTTAGCAATATAGTTGTACCTGTAGAGGGACATTTCTGGTTGGGATGGAAGCGCAGGAAAACCACTGTCCTTCATTTTGCCTCAGTCATGACTAAGTTGATTCCAAAAGAAATCTTTACAAGGTACTTAGAAGAACAAAACCTAGCAGTTTTGATCATTTCTGCTAAATGGAGAGAGAGAACTGTGAAACATGTTTGAGAAAGAGCCTGTGCTGCTTGCAAGGTCTTCATGCTCAAGGGGAAAAGCCAGGCAGGGGGGGAAGGAGTTAAAATGCAGGTGAAGGAAATAAAGGCTCTGATTGAGTTGGTTTGGGTTTGTTTGTTTTAATTTATTTTTTTGTTTGGTTTGGTTTTGGTTGTTTGTTTTTTGTTTTGTTATTGTTGTTGTTCTGTTTTGTTTTGTTTTCTTTATGTTTGTTTGCCTGTTTTTATTTAGGGGGAGGGTAGGGGATTTGCAACACTTCAGAATATGTCCTGGTTTCTCTCAGTTTAAAAGATAAAAGATGAATTACGTATCTGGATATTAGCTGCTACAAGCTTTTCATATAAAGCTTGAAAGACAAATGTCATTAATTTTGTTCATCACTTTAAATTAGCTCCAAGCAGTGAATTAGATCGATGTGAATCTTGCAGTCTCCCTCCCCCCTCACTCACTTTATTTCTTTCTCCCATCTTGTGCACTACAATTGGGTTTAAAAAAAGTAACAAAATAGACCATACAAATCACCCTAAATGTACAATACTGAACTGCAAAAGACTTCTCATTCACATCACTAATTCAATTGTTTCATACTAACTACTTACCTATTCCAAAGCTAATTTAAAACCTAATGTTGATGCCTGAATTTTTATATTTAACAGCAGCATTCAGTAGAAGATCTCCCCTTTTTTCTTTTTTCTTTTTTTTTTTTTTTTTTTTTTAAAGCAGAAAGATTCTGCAGCAGCTGTCAGATCTGTGGTGTCTAAGATCAGTTTCCATGGATATAATTAGCTCTACATTCGCCTCCATCAGCACAGCTTCTTGGCCCAGTATGATTAATTCTCCACTGTCAGTGTACATCACAGACAAAAGTATGCCTTGCATTCACTTTAAGGAGAACTCAGAGAAAAAAGGGTCTCTTTGCTATCCTGTGCCACAGGTTTTAAATCCTGTCTGCTCTCCCTGTGCCTGTTTATTGCCAAGCCTTTACTTTTGCCATGTCTTCCATCTATCCTTGTATTTTTACTGATGTCCATAGCTACAGTTCAAGTTACATAGTTTATCACACCCATTCATAATTCAAGTCAGCAGTATCACTGGTGCATAAAACTTAATTTCAGTGGTCATTTACAATGAATGCAAGTGAAGTGAAAAGGGTACATCTATAACTCCTTCTCAGAAGCTTCTGTCCAGTCTTTCACTCCTTTATTTCCAACCGTATCACTTGGTGAGGAAAACTAATGCTTAACTTCACACAAATATTAAATAAATTCATATAGTTATGAAACATTGTTCTAATCCTCCACACTCAGCAAAAGAGAGTGAAAAAGAAAGAAAAGGCTGATGTCAAAATGACTTTCCACATAGACTAAAATAGAAAGATGAGAAGACTAGTTTCCTAAAATCATCAGTCTAAAAGAGGATTTTGATGAAAATCTTCACATGCTGCGTGAGTATACAGAGAATGAAAATGAATAGCAGACAATTAAATAGATGGCTCTAATATCATTAAGAAAGGGGGAAACTTCAAAAAGGCTACCCAACTGCAGTCTTTGTACTTTTCTTTCTTTCCTTTTACATAAAACTCAAGGAGGATGTAAAAATATGAAGTTACAATAAAGAAGTTAAACAAGATGTAAAGAAGAAGGAAATCATACTATAGAAATGGACACAGAAAAGTAGAACATTAAGAATAAAATTAGAATAGAGGCAGTTAATTGTCATACGATACCCCATTTATTGCTCATAAACACCAACTAGATACCGAATGATAAATTGGTAGTCATAGATAGGATTTTAAGTCTTTTCTCTTTCAATTATTTTATAAAGTTCTGGGAGGAGTAAGTTTCCAGGAAATTTCAGTACTGAACATATTGCTCAATACCAGAACCTTTGTATGGGAAGACACATTTGGATATTCAAGATACAAAGCAAACAGCTTCAAGTCAACATGAACTTCAACTGATTTCAGTTACTACTAAGCAGAGAAATCCACCAATGAACTTCTTTCTGAACTTTGCTATCGGCTACATATCTCTCAACTGTAGAAAAGAAACACAAATTCTTGAATAACAAAAGCTCCTCAGAGGTGTATTCATACCAGGCATGGGTCTTATTAGTTCAAAAGTATTGTTTGGCAATTAAAGAAAAATCTTGAATTGCCCTAGAAATAATAATTAGTGATCAAGAACTGAATTCTCTCCCTTTCATGACAAGGAGAATAAAAAACCATATTTATACAGTTTATTACACCTTAATATTTCATTAAAAATGTGATTTTAACCCAGCAAAGTTTTTCGACGGGAATGATAGGGAAGAGGTTAAATATGACATGAACCTGTGTTGAAAGCCTAGCTCTACTGAACTTGGCAGTTTTGCTACAAAGTTCAACCAGGGAAGGCTTTCACACATATTTTATATGTGTATATCCTGTACCATATATCTTAGTCAAATTCCTGCTGCAGCTATTTGCATGTATAATCCAGAGCCCATCTGAAAGACTGGTTTGTATGTACTTTGGAAGAGGATCTGAATAACATCCTATTTTAGCCTCTTTATTTTAAAACAAAGAGCAAAGGAGAATGGAAGTGAGGAATAACTAAAATTCCAGAAATGAGAGGCAACTTATTTTATCCTGCCATGCCATTGGTTTATCAATCTGTACTCTATGTAGCAAGCCTGACTTCATTCACTCCCATAGCCCAGTAGGAAGAAAGAAGTCTGGATATTTGAATTCAACACGAGACCATGGGAAATGGAAAACCTCAAGTCAAAAGAGGTCCAACAGATTGCTTCCCCACATACACATTTTAAGTATACTGTCATTAAGGTTAACTCTACAATGTGCCCTGGAATGGGAGTGATGTATTATGTGTGAGTATGGGCCTATGTAGATTAAAATTAGTCAGGTTTTCATTAAATTAAAAGCTATGATAAGATCAAGCAGCTAAGAAAGGGTGATAACGCTATCTTTCAAACTAAATTTCAGAAATTCACCTCAGTAGAAATTTCCTGCATCGGAATGCTGAAGGTAATTGTACTGATTAAGAAGTTAGGTGGTTCATTTTGAAATTAAAAAAAAAATGCAATTGTGAGGTTTTAAAAGTAGAAAAAACAGTTTCGGGCTGAGAGCAGTTCACATGGCATCTGACAGTGATACTCTAGCTCTTAGTGCAGTAAGGTAACTTTTGCAGGTACCAAGGAAAGTCGTAAGGCAAAAATTACACCCATGCTTTCCATACTGTCTGTAGAGCATCCACCAGGTAACACATCATCCCAAGGCAGCATCACAAGAAATACAACATCATACACTGTAAGGGTGTGTAGAAGGAGAGCATCTGCTCCTTCAAGGGTACCTGGTCAAGGACCTTTCCCAGGGCAACAAGGGATAAGAAGAAAGGGAGGCAGTGCTGGGAACCAAGTCTGGTCACTCACACTAATACAAATCAGAGAGAGCAGGTGAGAATGTAGGAATGTTTATTCCAGCAGGGTGGTCTGGTGGAGGACTTCTAAGGTGGGAGACAACCACAAGAAACAAACCTGCCAGTCACACAGATTGGTGGACTAACAAGCTACAGGCACCGCTTCCAGGAAGGATGAACCTTGCAGCTGATAAGACTGTGAACCAAGGGGCTCTGGATTGGGAGGGTGCAGAAACTGCAGAGCTCTGCAAACTCATGGGAGTGTGCAGGGGAAAGTGGGAGCAAGAGGAACAAAGAGGGTGAATAGATAGACAAGACTGTAAAAGGGTCAGTTGCGTGTAAAATGGGGGTGGTCAGTACACTTGTCTGGTCGAGCTCTGCACCTGATCACTGCAGTGTGTCCTGTATTCTTATTTCTCTCATTAAATCTTTTGACTCTCTCTCTGCGTATTTGCACTCACGCCTGTGTGTATGCAAGCTGCAAGGTTACGTGCCAGCTACTGGCAAGACCTGGATGCAGGTGAATGAACCTCAGTGCCAGCCACTCGAGTCAGAACGGGGTGTAGGCCTCCCGGCCTGTGGTGTCAGCTACTGGAGCAAGCAGGGGGGCCTCAGTGCCAGCTACTGGAGCGAGCGGAGCTCCCTACTGCCAGCCACTGGGGCAGGAGCGGTGTGTGTTCCCAAACCAGCTACTGGGGTGGAATTGGTGTGACCATGGGCGTGTGTGTGATTTGAAAGGATAAGCGCCAGTGTACTGGGTCTGGCCGGGATGGAGTTAACTTCCCCACAGCAGCCCATACAGCTCTGTGCTCTGCACCTGTAGCTAGAGCAGCACTGATACCACACCCGTGTTGTGTCTATTGCTGAGCAGCGCTGGCACAGCACCCAGACTCCAAACCCCCCCAAACTCAGTGGGCTGGGGGTGGGCAGCAGTTGGAGGGGACATCACCAGGGCAGCTGACCTGAACCAACCAAAGGGATATTCCATACCATATGATGTCACGCTCAGCAATAAAAGCTGGGAAAGGGGAAGGAGAAGGGGGGGCTCTCGTTATGAAGACGTCTGTCCTCCCGAACAACCGCTACGCGTATTGAGGCCCTGCTTCCCAGGACGTGGCCGAACACCGCTCGTTGACGGGAAGTAGAGAATTCTTTCTCTCTTTGCTTCCGCGCGGCCTTTGCTTGTATTATTTCTTTTCCCTTTAATTAAATTGTCCTTATCTCAACCCTTAAGCCCTGGTCCATCATATTTTCTCCCCCTGTTTCTTTGAGGAGGGGGAGTGAGCGAGCGGTTGTGGTGGAGGTCGCCTCTTTAGCCGGGTAAAACCACCACAGCCAGCTACTGGGAAGCCAGTGTGAGTAAATTTAGTGCCAGCTACTGGAGCGAGTAGGGTCTTGGCATCAGCAGTTTGAGGAGCCATAGCTCTCTGGATCTGAAACAGCCCTACAGACTCTGAGCCCAGAGTGCCAGCTACTGGGAGGACTGGTGTGAATGGAGTCGGTGCCAGCTACTGGACTCAGACTGGGGGTGTAGTGGGGGTCTTCTACTCCCAGCCATGGGATGGGAGCAGTGTGTGTTCCCAAACCAGCTACTGGGTGGGCACCGGTGTGAGGCAAGTGCAGGGCCCCGCACTGGCAGCTAGAGCAGGGCCATGGGTCACAGCCATGTGCCCGGTTCTGGCTGCTGGGGGGGGCAAGCACCTGTATCTTCCCCAGCCTGGTGTGTGTGTGTGTATTCACTAGAAAACATTAAGGTGGACTAGCCAGCAAGTAGCAGGAGCCTTCTGTCATGGCTGGCATGTCAGGAAGGTGGGGGGTCCATGCTTGTACACCCAGGGGGACTTGTGAATGCAGTGTGCACGAGGGACAAGTGTGTGGGTGCTGTGTGGTTGCAGTGAAATTCAAGCTGGACTAGCCAGCAAGCAGGTAACCCATGAAGTAGGTAAGGGGCCTGGGATCCAGGCAGGGGTGCTGGGCAGACAGAGGGGCAATGCCAGTATTTGAGGGATCCATGAATGTGCGTGTGCTTGTGAACCTGGAGAGTGCGGTGTGTGTGCCTGCACTCGTGAACTTGTACCTCTACCAGCCAGAGAGGAGGAAGGGGTCTCGGCTGTCTGTGTCTTACGTGAATCCTGTGTATAAGTGCTGCTGGAAGCAGTCCTTGACTAGGGCAGCGTTTGTGGCCAGTTGTGTCAGTGTCAGTGTCCTGTCTCTGGGGTAGGTGCTCAGCTTTGCTACCGGCTGAACCCACAAAGGGGAAAGCAGCAGCTGCGTTCCTCAGCCTGGGCTGAGACCCTGGGTTCCCAGGCACCGGGCTGGGCCCCAGCAGCCGGACAGGAGCGGTCCTGGGCTGGAGCGGCTGGAGGAGGTGGCTGCATGCTCGTTGCACTTCACCTCACTTCACATACCAATGAATATGCCCAAATCCCTTGTTTTTAAAGCTTAAAGATGCTTTTATGATAAAGAGCAACTCAAAATGGAAATGATGGGAAATAGTAAAATTGCTTCTCAGAGTCCCAGCACAATCCACAGCTAATCATCTACTGTCCAGAAAACAAAGGTCATAGCATTTACAAAGAGAGATAAATAAGGATTGCTCTTATAAAAAAAAAAAACACCATGGACCCTGACAGGGATGATGTTGATAGGAAACCGCAAAATCCATGTGCAATCTTCTGGGGAATTCAGGAAAGAGAATCTAACCCAGTGAGCATTTGCAGTTTATTTTGATTTTAACCCAACACATTTCACAGTACCATAATAACAACAGACTTCTGTTGTAAAGGGCTTGACTGTAATCTTGCTTGTCCATTTGCTAGAAGCCCTAAATTTGTCCATATGAAGCTGTCTTTGAAAACCTAAGCAGTTTTTTTTATCATTGGCAGAACTGGTCAATAGAAAAATTTAAATACTAGTTGCCTGGGAAAGAATTGGGAAGAGCTGTTGACAATTCTGCCAACAAAAATTGCCAAAATAATATTCTCTGTTTAGGAATCCCTGCTTTTTTTAAAAAAACTATATTTTTATTTAATCCTTCTGGTTATAAAAACAGCTTCAGAAACAAAGACTGATGCCAAAAGGGTTTAACTAATTACAGTTTTGAATGGGGTCTTGACATGTAGACAATATTCAGTGTCACAGTAATGATTCCTGCATTTTTTTTTTAACATGCAGTTTGCTAGGGTTAACCATTTTTCTTTTTCACTCTGCATATAGTAATCCCTTTGGAAAAATCTTCCTCACAGGCTCTAACTTTGCCTATAACAACCAATGGTGTAAATGTGTTACTATGTAACAGCTTGGATGACAGGAATAATTTGCTTAAACTAGTTTTAAACTTCCCCACAGGCATTTCTTTAAAAATCAAAATAATAATAAACAAACCGTGGGGGCTTTAGGAGAATATGCTTATCAACATTGTTAATGTGACAAAAGTGACAGAACTGTGACAAACGCTTATTTCCATTGTTACTCAAGGTTATTACTTGTTTCTGTCATCTCCAGTGATAGGGCAGAAGTCCAGTGCTAATACTCCAGAAACGCTGAATGAAACTATAGCCCTTACCCTCAAAACATTTATGATCTAAATGGCAATGAACTTGCTTAAACCCCTTTCTTTTTTTTTTCCCCTTGCCCTTTACCCAATAAACTTTTAATGGAAGGTGGCATAGGTAAATAGCTGTTAACTAAACATCTGCTCACGTGATCCAGGAGCAGGCTGACCTGATCACTCACAGTCAGGCATCACAATAACTTCAAACAGCAGTCACAGATTAACCTTATTTTTATGAACTTCAGCTTTCCTTTATATTTGGATATGACCCATAATCTCCATCCACTTTAGTTCTTTCTTTAAAACTAAAGAAAAATAATCACCCTAGTATTTTGAACTGCAAGCATGACTAAGCAAAATCTGTTTGCAGCTCCTGGTCAGACGGAAAAAAAAAAAAAACATAAAACAGAGAATGAAATCCATATATTAATAATCCAAATATAATTAATAATCCAAATTATTCCATGAAAGCCATATAATCCTGTGAATTATTGCTTACATATTTTCTGGCTTTCATTTTATATGGACATTGACCAGTAAAGTGATTTATACAGAAACATTTTTGCACAGTCTGCAATTTGCATACCATCAGTTTTGCTTCTGTCTTTGAAATAGGAGTGGAATAACATTGACATCTATGGTGTGCAGATCATGGTGTATTGGGCAGTCCAAGAAAAAATCTGTCAGAATCCCTAAAGTTGTCAAAATTTGTTCATGGGACTGTGCATACTGAAAATACTAGCAGTGCTAGTGCCACTCCAAGAGAAAAACAGAGACTTTAAAGTTAAATCATGAGAAAAAATTCTCCTCTCCTAGCATTACTAATGAAAACATGAATTTTGGAAATCATTTATAATTGTGGAAAGCAATATTGTTTTACTATCCTTTACAAAAGTCAAAAATCTCTCAATGAAATAGAAAAAATGAGAAGGAAAAAATTGTTTATCTATTTTGAGCTTCTCAGAACTGAGTGTGCTAAATTATATGCCTGTGTAGCATACAAGTAGGAATCAGATTGCTCTTTTATACCACAAAAACAAAAACAAAAAAAGTGTTTGAACTCTCTTTTGGAACTGGGACAGTGCTTGTGCCAGAAGAGAGAAGAAAAAAAAAAAAAACCTGAAAAAATCAGCAATAAGTAACAATTCCCCAATTCTGTCACTGGTGAGTGACAGAACTGCAAACAGGGCTCAGGCACCCTCACTTGCACACTAATGCCCAATATTGTCATCTTAGCAAACTTGCAGAAGTATTCATATCCATTAATACTGCTAGTTTCTGAATACCATTTCAACCCAAACCAATGCATGCAGCTACGAGTTATCTCTGCATTTGGAACGCAAATCTATCAAGAGATAAATAGGAGTCTCCAGCGAATGGTGCAGCATATTAGACATCCTATGCTGGAAAAGCAGCTCTCTCCCTTTGTGCAGCCAGTGAGCATAACACGTAAAGCCACCTGCGCTGTTGTACTTCCATGTAAAATAAAGAAAAGTGGATACCTCAATTAAAGCACTTTGAATAGGACAGGTACAATATTTGACATACATAAATCATCACAATGCAGATTTTCTTCCTCCAGAAATTGGGAAACAAAGAGGTAAGAAAGGCCACGATAATGAAAGGTTACCAAAAAGCTATTGAATTGGTGGGTTTTGCATCACCAGATTCAAAGCAAGCCTGTTCCGGCCTTGCCTCACGCATGTGACTTCACTCAGATGATGTCATCTTAGTTTCAAACTCCATTGAGTACCATGTACATTTTGGGTAATGAACATTTGTAAATAAATATATCTATGCACCACTACATTTAAATGGTTGTGGCAAGAAGATCAGAGAAACGAAGTAATCCGATTAATTTACCTGGATTTTGTATTTCAGGTATCACATACTTGAAAGAGTATTTCACAACCAATCCAGAGAGGAAATGTGTTTGGGTAAAATATATTTTAATAGATTCTCCAATGTGACAGGTGCCGTAACATTATACTATAACTGACAAAACATCCATAAATGTGATTAGAATCAATCTTTATATCAGAGCAAAGGACAGGGCAAGAGCCAATTAAAAAATAGTCAATTACTACATTTAGTCCAGTGAGCAAGTAATTCAGGCAATTTATCTTTCAATCTTCATGTTCTCTATCTAAACACCACTATAGATTTTCAAATATTTTCTTACTAAATTTCCTAACAAAACAGTTTTTACTGGGTACCTTGTTGACAGCAATCCAAGCTTTTAATGGAATGAGTCATAATTTTCTATAATCCAATAAATCTAAAAAAAAAGTAGCCCAAAATTGAATACAAATCTAAAAATTCACTTTGTCATTAAGGCTCCACAGCAACAGGATATCTAGAGACAACATGGTATCACACATTTTTCATATTCTAAGATGTTTTCAAGCACAAAGAACACATATACAAGCAACTATTATACCAAAACTGAAGTGTTGCCATTTATCTGCAATTCATGTACTTTGATACATCTGTATGATAACTGTTTGATCTCAGTATGGTTTGGTCACTAATTTACCGATGAAGCCATTTTGGATATAAAACATCACGTGAGTGGGGAAAAAAGTGGTAACCCACCCAACATAAATCTTTCTGTTAAAAAAAATAATAATAACAAAAAAATCCACAATTTTAGAAAACAATGTTGTTTTATGGAATTCGTACTTTGGGTTCAACATGATGTAAAGTTTTCTTCTTTTCAACCTGTCTCCAGCCCAACTACATCCTTCCTGATGTGGTAAAATCTGAATCTTCCTTTGTAATTAAAACAGTTTTTAATACAAGCCCAACTCTATAAGAATATATTTCGATATACAGATGTGCAACTTCTGCCTGGCAATAATATTGTCATAGGAAACCAACAGTAAGGAAAAAAAAAAAAAAAAAACCAGGAAAAAAATGAAAGATGCATTTTCAAATGTAAAGACTCTAATACACATGCTATTGTGCTGCAAGGGTCCAAATAATTCTGGTCACTTTTTAAATTTTCATGGAATTGGAAGTGAAGAGCTACATTTTCCCTCTCTTTGTTTGAAACAAGAATCCATTTCAATGTTGATAGTGGAGAGGAAGTTACTTCAAAAACTCTTCAGATTATGTTCTTTTCGCAGAATTTATCAAGTCACATTATACATAGTGTCAGGCATAGCTCCCTATTTATATTTGGGTGTCCTGGTTTCTTTTCTAGTCAGAATGCGTACTTTTTGTTCATAAGCTGCAGAAGCAATAAATATTCTTCACATTCCTTCTCTTATACCAAAATATAAAAACTGCAATAGTCTTGAAAATAAGTTCTCCTTACATAGCACCCATTATCTCACAGAAAAAAAAATAAAATAAAATCAAAAATAAAGCTTTCATTTTTGTAGAGCAAGTTGTGAAAATTTACCCAATGTGTAATAGACTCTTGTAATACAATTTTTCCATAATTCTGATTTTGATTCTCATGCTTAACAGGTAAGGCAACATAAAAATCAACACAAGCTTTGACTCAAACATGAGCTTTATGCCTGAATGTGCACTTTGGAGAAAACATAAGGAATTTTATAGAAAGAACTGAGCCAAAAAAATGGAGTTTACCTCCACTGAGTATCATACACAATAACCAGAATATCACTCCCAATACTCAATTTTGCTGAGCTTGCACAGAAATATCTTTCAATTTATATGACAGGATGGTTTGATTCAAGCAGGTATCATTTAAATATTTACAATATGATCACTTAGATAATATTTCAATCATTTCTATAAGCAATTCCAGCGGGATCAAACTTTAAAAAAAAAAAATTACTACATCACTGTGTCCGTGCTTGCAGACATACTGAATTTAATGCACAGCATGAATCATTTTTATCCCTATTAAGATTTTTAAATAGAAAGAAATTATCTAGGATTTTTAATCAAAGCAATTTGTTGAGGTTGCAGACAACTCCATAAACCAATAAATAAACAGCCTGAATGGGCAAAATGTCAAAAATCAGACTGCTTCAGCATCAGCATCTGCAGGCTGCTAAAATAATAATGGCTCTAGCAGGAATCAAATATTCAAACCTATCTCCAAAGGTACCTATGCAATACTCATATTTGTACAGGAAAATTACCTTTTCCATAGCCAATTGTTTGACTAGCACCAGCATGTCATATTTACAGTTTCAGACTTAGGTCTGCTTGCTTGGCTAAGAAGCTGTAAAAATCCTCCAGTTCACCTATCTAATACAGGAAATGCAGCAGGAAAACATGTAAAGTAATAGAACATAAAAAGCGACAGTTTCAACCAGCCAACTTTAGAGAGACCAATTCTGATTTCATTTATACAAGTTTAAGACAGAATCTCATTATATCTACATAATAATCCATCTTCCTGACAAGAAGGCTGGGTGCCTTTGCCCTCCCAGATGGCTGAACAGTTGCTGTAATCCTGCAAAGAAATGTTAACTTCGCTCTGCTGACTCATTCCAGCATTTGATTTACTTCGGCTCGCGATAAGAGGAGACTGTGTGTCTTTGAGAGTTGCAATCTGTCTGGGTAGCCATCAGGTGGGGAATGCCCTTAGTGTGTGGGTTACCTTGTTATTAAGCAGAACGGCAGAAAGTTTCACCATCCTCCACTGCCTCGGTGCTCTGAGCCTGTACTGGGGTGCAGCAGCCATGCTGCTGTAGTCAAGCCTGAAGGCAAGCAGGGAGTATGGAGGTTTGGAAAAACAGATGAACTCTCACAGCACACCTTCCAAACCAGCACACTGTTTGCATTCAGGCATTAATTATTGTTTATATTTGTCTTTAATCTGCATCTGTATTTTAAACGATCTACCAAAAGTGTGCTCTTACAATTAAGAGTAATCCTCAATTACTTCCAGCCAGTGTGTAATCTTGCCTGCCAATTAATTACAGAGTTCATGAAAAGTGTTTACAAATTAGGCAATCGAAAGGCTAAATATAGCAGAGTTATCCTGATGAGGCAAGAAATAAAAATGCCCTAAGATAATTTATGACTCTATTCTGGTGTCCACAACTGAAGGCTGAAAGGAATAGTGAATTTTCAGGGTGCCAAAATGATGTTTTATGTATAATAGAGCTCCACAAGTCATAAGATTTACGGTGCATTCCAAAATATGGGGATCGTAATGACAACAATAGATCAGTTCTTGTTTTACAAGTTACAAATGCTTTTTAAGAGCCTTTTTCCTAGCAGTCTTCTGACTTCATAACAACTGTAATTAATGTTGACAGAAGCTGTGCTCCCTAATTTTTCATGCTTTGCAGCAAGAAAGATGTACCATCAGTGATTTACAAGTTAAAGAAAAAGGGCATCTCACTATAAGAAGGAATCTGGGTGATTAAGTTCAATCACCTACAAATACATTTTTATAATTGTTCTGGTGAACATCTCATGTTCCTTCTTTGGACCAGTTTGATTTTTTTGCCCCTAACGGTCTGACTGTTGTTCTAATTTCTAACCTAAATATACTCATGCCAGTTTATACCCACTTGCATTTATGCCAGCATTGTATCCTGACTTAAGTAGGTATGATTTTTTTCAGAAAAGACATAAGTATATCATGGAGTTCATTGCCACAAGATGAAGTATAAAGGGATAAATTAGAAAGCATGGATTTATGTAAGAAATATATAAGCTTAAAATCTGATCAGATAAATTAATGGAAGTCTGTCAAAGGCTATTAAAAATGCATATATAACTTTCTGAAGTTCCCACACTTCAGACTGAATGTGTAAACTGGGAAAAGACACGATTCTGCACTTGTCAGTTCTTACATTATTGCCATAAGCATCCAATAGTAGCTGCTAGCACAGAAAAGGCACTGGGATAAATGATAACTCCTGGACCGCCCCTGAACAATATTCCTCATGTAAATATAAATCAAGCTAAAGACCTCATACTAGTCAAAGATTATTTTCTTGACTAGTTTTTTACACTTTAAATTGCAGAAAAGAATCCCCCTTCACTTTTGGTACTGAAAGACGCTGAAGGTCTCTGGTGTGGTCATTGCTAGATCCTGTGATGGAATACCATTTTCTTTTATAAGAAAATTAAGAATAGCAGCGATTAAACACTTTTTATCTTTTCTTTCAAGGAATTCCTGAAAAAGCTTCTAGAAAATAAATAAGATCAACCAGGAATGGGTCTATGATGCAAGCGTTCATTAAGTGATGACTTAAATAGCAACCTTCTGATTAGCCTTGGCCATGTGAATAAAGGTTTCCATTGGTTTAATTGACTTTTTCAAGTACTATACAAAACACTGAATCTGACTTGGTAGCACTTGATGTGACAGTAACAATAAGACCAATTTTTGCTCCTGATCCCTGCACTCTGAATGTATTGCCATGGAAACATTTATCCCTTTACCCAAGATTCATTCCCTTGAACATGTCCAGATACATAAGACTGTTGGCCTGTATGTTTTAATAGCAGCTGAGGGAGAGACTGGGGAGCCGTAGGAAAACAGACATAATGCTCATATAGCCTAGAGCAATATGTTTATGAAAATTCCCTTGCAGCGAACTATGCCTTATCCTGACTGAAGTAGCCTTTCAATGTTGCCCCTAAACTATGATCAACCATACATCTTTGAAAAGTATCAAAACACACTACCATACAGAGTTAGCAGACAGGCAGAAAGTCCTGCCAGAAAATTATATCTCCTGGCAGATATACTGCAGCAATGTCTGTCTTCTTTATAATTCAATGAGAATTTATTCAGGCAACAGGTGCAAAGGCAGCCTCTGAAAACTAACCAGTCCCAGCTGAAATCTCAAAAAGCAGTACATGCTTCTCCAGACACCAAGGCATGCGAATGATTAGGCTATGGCAGGATTAAGGAGTAAAGGTAACATATTTTCTCCTCTCAATTAGTATGTTTTATCATCTATAAATAATAGGATTTTGACCATGTTTTTTTCTTCCATAGAAAATAAAATACTAATGGATCACAAGGGCTCTCTAACTACAGGTTTCAAGCAGCATGTGTGCTTTCAGCTGTAGTCTGGAAACACTTTACTTTGTAATGAAAACACACTAAGACCAAAATATTGATTTCTTTAATATGCATAGCACTAGTCTTCAATTCCTATGAGCTTTACCTCTCAAAAGCAGTGAAGGGTATTCATCCAAATCTGAGCATCATACCTATCCCCTTGCCTGAAAATACACTTTCGTATTTTTAGTTACATATTTAGAGATATCATAGTTGCTCAGTATAATGGAAATTAGGTCAGCTTCAGTTTGCTTACAAATGTCTCCTGTTTTAGTTTAGAGTTTTCATGGGAAAAAAAACAGTCTTTGTTTACAATAAGTGACCATTTTTGGATTTTAATTCCAACTTAGTATTTTTATCATGCAAAAGTTTTTGTAATGTTTGTTATGTTGAAAACTCAAGCTTATTAGGTTAATTTTTTGAATCCCCAGAAAATGCATCTGTCCAATTCAGGATGTTTTGGGGCAGAAAACTCTTATCTGCATCCTATACAGGATTGTGTTCATGACTGGAACCTAAGCCAAAATGCGAAAAAAGTCATCTGCACATGAAGTAGCATATGTTATATCATGAATCGTAAAATGGTTTGGGTTGGAAGAGACCTTAAAGACCATCTAGTTCCAATCTCCCTGCCATGGGCAGGGAGACACCTTCCACTGGACCAGGTTGCTCAAAGCCCCATCCAACCTGGCCTTGAACGCTTCCAGGGATGGGACATCCACAACTTCTCTAGGCAACCTGCTCCAGTGCCTCACCACCCTCATAATGAAGAATTTCTTCCTAATATCTAATCTAAATCTACCCTCTTTTAGCTTAAAAGCATTACCCCTTGTCCTGTCACTACCGTCCCTGATAAGGAGTCCATTCCCATCTTTCCTGTAGGCCCCCTTTAAGTATTAGAAGGCCTCTGTAAGGTCTCCACAGAGCCTTCTCTTCTCCAGCCTGAACAACTCCAGCTCTCTCAGCCTGTCTTCACAGGGGAGGTGCTCCAGCCCTCTGATCATTTTTGCGGCCCTCATCTGGACCCACTCCAACAGGTCCATGTCTCTCTTGTGCTGGGGGCTCCAGAGCTGAACGCAGTACTCCAGGTGGGATCTCATGAGCGCAGAGTAGAGGGGGACAATCATCTCCCTTGACCTGCTTCTTTTGATGCAGCCCAGGATATGATTGGCTTTCTGGGCTGCAAGCATGTACTGCTGGCTCACATCCAACTTTTCATCCACTAGTAACCCCAAGTCCTGCAGGGCTGCTCTCAGTTCATTCATCACCCAGGCTGTATGGATGTTTGGGATTGCCTTGACCCAGGTGCAGGACCTTGCACTTGGCCTTGTTGAACTTCATGAGATTCTTATGGGCCCACCCCTCAAACCTGTCAATGTCCTTCTGGGTGGCATCCCTTCCCTCTGAAGTGTTAACTGCTTAACTGGTGTCATCCACAAACTTGCTGATGGTCCCTGCCACCAGTGAAAATATTAAACACTACCAGTACCCAAAATGGACCCCGAAGGGACACCACTCATCACTGGTCTCCACCTGGACATTCACAACATTCACAAGATAAAGATACTCAGCCAGATGCCAGATCCACACACCATTACGCAGAACAGAAAAGTTTCTACTGACTACTGTCTTTGGATGAGACTCATGGTTTTGAAACTGAAATCAGCTATATAAAACTCTAAAATGTGCTTCAATATCACAAAAGTTTATCTGGAGAATAATGATGATTTTGGAGTAACATGTCTGGCAAGATTCTGGAGCAAAGAAGATACAGCAATTTTCAAGACCAATTAAATGAGGAATTGAAACGTGTGGTTATATATGAAGTCTTCTAATATATAGAAGGTTTCAGAAGTTAAATAGCTTAATGTTTTGAAACCAAAAGAAAATTCAAAGATGCAGAAATCTGGAGAACCTTATCAAATTCAATTTCTGAAATGAAGAAAAATTACAAGGAAATTCACCAAAGAGGAGCAGATGCTACTGAATGAAGTGACAGAAGAAAAAGTGAGCTTATAACCTGAAGGAGCTTATCTCAGAGCCACAATTCAAGGCTCTAAGCACCTGCAAATTAGGGTCAGATTTAAAAGAATTTATCCGATCCGAGGAAGCCTAATACATCCCATTGGATGGATCTCTTCCTTCTTAAAACGTACCTTTCAGTGCGAAACTCTGAACAGAAGGAACATATGCTTCTGTTTTCGGCTGCTGAGCAGGCATTGGTCAGAGACTTTTCAAAAGAATATTTGTTGTTGTTTTTCTTTTTTAATCAGGATACCAAGATAAATTCAACATCAGTATCCTACAAAACAGGACTTTGGTCTGCAAAAAATCCCATAATGGCCTGTTTTTACATTGAAACATTCATATGTGTCATTTCAATACTATTTTTTATTTGAGACTTTGTTTTTGTACTATATTGTCATTGCTATTATAATAGCAAAATGCTATTATAATAGAAGTAAAATTACAAAGAAGCAAAATTAAACAAATATTTTTATAAAAAACAAACAAACAAACAAACAATCATTTCCAAAAGACTAAAAGAAGGTCTTGTATCCTTTCTTCTCTGAAAATCAAAAAATGTTTCATTCAGATTCAGAAGGAAAACAGTAATTTAGTACAGAATGTCAATCCTTGGCACTGCTCCACACGTACCATTCTTGCCTGGATTTCTGCATATGCTAATAAGAATTTCACCAAAAATGTACATGTGTGCCTGAATCAGAGAGTTAATAAATATTTTAGTGCTGGAAAAAATAGCCTTTGGACCCATAATGAGTTAACATAATTAAGTGAAAAATAAGTGATTCTTGTTGAGGCCAATTGTTGCCCAGCTTTGCAGAATCCATAGGAAATTATGCTGTGATGTGCCATCAGTTACAAGTTACTTTAATGAATTGTTTGCTAAATCTGACTCCTACCTACAAAGGTGCTTTAATTCATTATTTTGCAAAATACAAGCATCAAAGCTGTTTTAAGAGCTACAGAAATGTCAACCACTATAGAAGATAACTGCAAATTAAATTGGGAGTGGGGAAGAGGAGGAAAAAAATATAATGGATGTTTATATACAGCTGTACAAAAAAGCGGGATACTGAATCAGAAAGGCACATTTATCCCGTTGTAGGCTTTCTTTCAATGAAGTGCACTAACTCGAACTTACTCAATGTTAGATTTTGACTTGGCACTTGGGCTTATTTACGACAAATAGAGGTTTGGGTTGCTCTGAGATCAGGGAAACCTGATGTCTGCCATTCAGATACCATATATTCCACGCCACTCAAACCTATCAGGCATCAACAGGTGAGTACTTTATTGAAGCAGCATATCTAAAAATATCATAGTGAAGTGAAATCTCCCCCCTCAGAGACTTTCATCTGTGGAGAAACCCACCTCTATGAGGTTTGGGGGAAACAGTATCATGAAGATACAGATGAGTCCTGGTGAATGAGAACAGCAAGAAGACAGAGCACACTGTACTTCAGCAGTGGATATTATCACCTCTGGAAGAAATAAAAGAGCTGGATAGCCTACAGATCTTTACATTTCTGGGAGCTTCAAATCAGCGTCAGTCAGAACAAGAACTGCCTGAATAAAAGACAGCGTTCTCCCAGAAAAGCACAAAGACAAAACTCCAAACTGGTAATAGCGCAAAGAAGAAAGAACTGATCCTCCTACACCATGCTCAGCCCCTGAAAAATACATATTTTCTACTTACTAATTTTTTTTATAAAGGGATTTATTCTCATTCCCTCTTACGTAAGTAATCTCCTATTTAGGAAATTACCAAAAGTGAGAATGAACAGTACTGGAATTTAAGGAGTTTGGCTTCTAATGACTTTTACTAGCTCCTGCATTTAATTATTTTTTAAATCCTTCTTATCAGGGAGAACTGGATTTAAATCAGATTGCAAAGCAATAACTTGGGAAGCTAACTAGTGACCGTGCCAGCCACACCACATGAACGCGATGTACGGTGTCAAGCAACCATAGGCAGTAACTATGGTGGAAGAGATTAACCTTCAACAGGGAATTTCATGTTGCCCAAGGTGAATCAGTACACAGTGCTACACTGATTCACACAAGAGTGCACGCAGGTAAAACAGCCACAGAGATGAAAAAAAAATAAAGCTAAGTTATGTGAGGCAGCATCAATAATGTGTTTACTCTAAAAGATGATTCTTCTTGTTATGTAATTACTTCCCTATATTCCCCACCTCAGTCATCAGTGAATGCCTACTAGTAAGCTTTGAAATTTCTTAGATGCAGAAGACTGATGACTTCTGTAAGTCTTAAAACAGGCTGAATCAAAAGCTAAGGAGGGCATTCTAGGGTTTCCTGGAGGACTCTTTTTTCAACCAACTTCTACCCTTCGGCAGTCATGTTGCCTAAGATTATTATCACATTTCCTCATTCTACATAAAATGTTCTCATTTCAAATAATCTGGAAATACACTTACCCCAACTTTTCATACTCCTGTTAAATTAGGAGGATTTACATGCATAAATATCTCTGGCACCTCAGATGACAGATCTACATGGAGGTGGGAGATTGTTTCACCCTGGAAGTTGAACATCATGCAAGTATTAATAAGCAACGGAAAACATGGAAATAGAATATATATCATTTTGTAGCCCCAGCTGTAGGGTTCTGATCAGCTCCCTCAGTAATTTGAGACATTAAAAAGAGAGCAGTTTAAACAGAGACCGGGTGGAATCATTAGCATCATTGCACAGTCTCTCTCCAAAGGAGGAAGACCTACATGGTTAGAAGAAAAACCTGTTTGTGCCATTTTTAATCTTCACCAGCAACAGTAAAGTAAGTCTACCTCTGCACAGAGGGACAGAGGAAAGGAAACTTCTGAAGGAGCAGAGTAATAAACTCCACCAGCTTCCCTTTATCATCTGAGTTCTCTTGAAGAGGAACCTTTCCAAAGAAAAAGACATATTGCAGGAACTGAACAACAAACATGGTTTTGTGATGCCATCAGACAGGTTTTAAACAGCAGGGACTGTAATTTTCCTTGCAGTACCCACAAAAATGCGTATTTCTAGGAAAAAAAAAAAAACGAGAAAGTCTCATTTGACACTGATGACAGAGCCTGTGCCTAATGGGCTGGAGAAAAAGTCTAAAAGCAGTTCAACTCTCTGAACTCCCTGAATGACCCCTATAATGCAGTTGTGGCTAGCAAGACACATTGCTACAAAATGGGCAAGGGACAATTGTGTGAAGGACAGTTAAAACTTGCACATTTGGTCAGTTTTTCAAAATATTTTGAGGCAAGACATCAGCTTGCCTACTAATTCATCTGAACAACCTAATATAGCCACCTTCAGTACCATTAATTTATTAACCTAGATTCTGGCAACCTGTTTAAAGCTAACCATCAAGTGCTTAGCAAACAGAGCTCTATATGAGGTTTATTATTTTCTGTGTTCTGACTTTATGTGAAAAACACAGAACTGTGTAACCCTCTAGTTACTGCCAACACATTACCAAGCATTATGATCTTATGTGGGCTGTACTCCGTACAACACTGAACAGCATCACATATCTGATCTCCACACACCACAGCAGCATTAACCAGGAACAAAGAACAGTGGTAACCCACAGGACAGCAATATTTAGACACTGCAAAGAAGGGGATATTCACATAACCTACTAGTCATTTCAGCACTGTGGCAAGCTTAGTAGAGATGCAGTGGAAGATATTTCCTCTTAATTGCTGGACACTGCTTTGAAAATAGCACTGGTTTTCCAAAATAAAAGAGCAGACCAAGTGACATAGGGAGTATTTTGTTTCACCCAACCTCCAGACATCCTTTGCTTTCCAGGTAGGTACCCCTCAATGTGAAGCACAAAAAATCTAAGTACTAATTCAGCTTAGTAGAGCAGCAATGAATGCTGAGATATTTACCCAAGAGATTTTCTTATCTAAAGACATGGCAGGGCTACTTCACAGCTGAAGTGCTACCAAAAACAAAACAACAATAACAAAAAAAAATAATAAGGTGAACAATGCAGCACAGAATCCAATTCTTCTGCAAATGTTGCTGCTTTTCATTCAATGTGGATACCCAAAACGCTCAAGTTTTAGCGTAGGCACTTCCCTGCTCAGGAAGGAAAGGGGCCAAAACCACAGAAAGATGATATTGGCCACTGCCTACCCTCAGGTGTTCTGAACACACCAGCCTCCCTGGTAATCAGAGACAGCAGTGGTGGGAAGCGTAGAAACAAACAGCTTTGCTTTCTGCTGAGAGGAGAAAGTTGCAATGAGGTCGGTGAAACAACCAAATAATAAGGTTTGTGAAACCTATGGGCAGGCAGGAAATGTTGTTTACAGAGCCTAGTTTTGGTAAGCTCTGAGAAGTGACAGTGAAGCAGTGATATTTTCCACCCTGCAGTTCAGGACTGTATTTACTGCTACCAGCTGGGGAGCAAACAGAAGACTCCATCTCCCTTTGGCACGTTTCCTCAGCAGCAGTGTCCTCAGTTGTCCCCTCTCCCCCAGCAGCATTTCAGGTAGAATGGAAGAAATGAAATGACAGCCTCACCTTGGGACAACATTTGACTTGCCAAGCCTTTCCTACTGTCCATAATCCGTAAATCAGGAAGCAGATTGGCTGCTGTGTGCCAGGCTGTTTGTAGAGCTGATAGGAAGGATTTGGTGGTTCATCTTCAGGCATGAATAACTAAGCTGAAGTAAATTAACAAGTTCTAGGCTAAAATAATTTTGCAATTATTTTCTAGTAAGAGAAACAATTTCTGTCCACCTGAAGCTCCACAACATCATTGTCACAAAGTCATTTGCCAGAATAAAAGTATATTTTAAGGGGAAAATATCTCCATAGTGAGGAAGACTGGGTGTTTTGCACTCCACCATTCCCTAGAGTAAATAGCTGTAATAACTACAAAGATCCCAGCTCGATGAGAATAAGGATATTGCATCCATCTCTCCCCATAGCAAGCACTTGCTTTATATTAGAGACAGCAGTAAGAAAGGTCGTCACTGACCTTAATATTGCAGTTCAGAATACACATGAAAGTCTGGAAATCCCTGCTGAACTTACTGACAGCTGCACATGCACAGAGCCCTATGAAAAGTAGGTCCACGTCTCTGTTAAGGCCAACTCTGCCAGCAGTCTCTGCCAGGGCTGCAGAATCTCCCAGCAGTCCTCCAATAAATATACCACAATGAAACAGAAGAGAGGGTCAGTGTTTTAGACATCCTGTTATGATCTTCCTCAGTGTTCTGGGCACTCTGCGAACAAGGGCAACCTTAAAATTGCAGATCAGAGCTATATACGAACTCTGTTTGGCTCCACCACTGATATGTGAGTAGACGCTCCACCATCCTAAGCAATGTCCCTTCATGGGATCTCTGGCTGAGGACACCAGAACAACAGCTCTGTATTGAAACTTTGGCTGAAAAATGTAAGAGTTGTGATATAGCATCTGCAGACTACTACAGTGAGGTTGCATGAAAGGCAACTCATTTTTCTTTCTCTTAACTGTATTTCTAAGCAGGTCCCCACTGCACTAACCTTCTGGGGGGGATTATGGAGATTTCCCTGGCATCAGTGAATGCAAACTCTGCCACAGATTTTAATACCTGGGATTAGTTTTAGAATCAGGGTTAAATCTTTACCCTTCACAGCCTAAGAGATGAGAAACCTTGGAAGACTTATATCAGATAACTGTGGTGGTTTTTTTTTTTCTTTCATACTAAGACTACTTTTGTCTCAGTGTAGGAGTTATGAGGTATCATAATATCTATTGCAATATATCTTTGTACGTGAAAATACCAAGATCAATTCTATTTCAATCTATTCTAATTCTGACTTTAAAGTAATAACATCCACTCTTACTTAACAGACAGTTAACTAATTCCTGAAATTTATTTTACTTTGAGGTTTGAAATACTGTTGTTCAGGTTAAAAGGGTAATAATTTTATGCCAAGGCAAACAGTAGACAGGCACAGCTTGCTTTTTTTTTTTTTTTTTTCTTTTTTTCTTACACAAGAGTAGAACATCAGAACTCCACAAACAGCTTTAGGCAGACAGGAGACACCAAAGTCTTTAATATCACTTGTTTTGAAAGTAGACCTATCCCCCCCACATGCCTAAAATCCTAGCATTCTCCACTGAACTCAACCTTGTAATATATTTTCAGTTGCAGTGAGTGGAGGAGCAGAAGGACAACAGATAAATCCACATGCTGTGACATAGTCCCTTATCTTGAATCAATAGTCATGACATCAGCAGTACAGAGCTCTCACCTATGTGTAATAAATAGCAGAGAAGAGCTGAGTACACAGCTTGCATCCACAGGGATCCAATACATTACCCATTTACAGCTGGGGAACAGACAGAGGGAATTAAGGGGTTATATGTAATACTGTGATAATTCTATATGATTTTCCTTTTTAACCCTTCTCTTTCTGGTGTTCTAAGTATCAGCAATCAACTCACAGGCATTTTACAAACACTAATCAAGGTGGACAGCATGCCTATTTGTAGCTAGTTTGTTTTACCACACCAACTTTTCTGTGGGATAAATGGAAACACAGGGAAAGCAGTCACTAGGAGAAGCAGGGCAGACCAGGACAGGAGCCCCCAGTGATACCCAGGGAAAGCTGCATTGCCAGCACTGGCTTTGCCACTGGCCTGCTGCTTTACCTTGCCCTGTGTGTCTATAAAATGGAGATAAAGTGTTTACTGCTTTTTAAAGTAATTTGGGATACAAAGCACTGTATAAAATCAAAGCATTGCAGTTTCACGTCATTACTAATGATTGCACTGACTGCATCTCTCTGGAAAAAAAAAAAAAGAAAAAGAAAAAAAAAGAAAGAAAGGAAATAGCAAAATAATGGCTCCCTACTCTCGTTAGAAAATCATGCCCCATTTCTGTTTCCTGAATACCGAGTCATCTCTGGCCACTCATCTTACATCTTCCAAATTCTATTCAATATTTCATTAGCGACTTGGATGATGTATCAGAGTGTATACATGTAAAATCAGCACATGAGGAGAGAGGGTTCAAGCAGACTGAGGGTCAAGATCAGAATCCAAAATGAACCTGATACATTGCAAAGAGAGTTTTAAATCAACAGGATGCAGTTCAATAAAGACAAACCTGAAGTGCTACCCAGGATAAAAAGAAAACACAAATAAAAAATGAGAAGTAACTGGTGATGCCGCAATGCAAAAAAAAAAAACCACCTTATTTCTTGTACCACAAAGAGGATACAGGTCAGCCGCACAGACAAGATAACAAGCGTCAACTCTAATTACATTAATGCAGTGTCAAACACCACATAAGAGGTATTTCTTCCTCACTCAGGTGAGGCCTCAGTAAGTAGCCAGTTTTGCATGGGGTGCTTAAAATAGCAAGCGGACCAATTAGATAGAATACAAATGAGGGAAATGGAATGAAAAAAAAAGCTACAAGAAAAGTTTGAGTGAGTTGACAGCAAACATAAAGGTCTTCTATGAAAGGAGAGAAGGATGCAGCTTATTTGGAGTGGATTTAGAGATTATGATGATTTTAGTCATTAGAATGGTGAAGCATGGAAATCAGCTGGGTAGGCCTGCTGTAGCAGCTCCTTAATTGGAAGATTTTAAGAAAAAGGTCATTTAGGGACAATGTAGGTATACTTGTCTGTGCATGTCTAAGATGTGATTTGATGACCTGTGGAGATCCCCTTCTGCCCTGCGTAAGTCCAAAAATGAAAAATCCATGTTACATTTTTATCATGTGTTGAAAATGCACTACATAAATTGTCATGAAGTGTTGTGCTTTCATTTTATTTCAGGATTATTTCAGCTTTTGAGAAATATAATTTATTTAGAGCAAAAAAAAGCAACTAAAATGGGGATCAAGCATATAAAAGCATATATAGGTTGAATCTTTACATAATACTGAGATTCTCATCAAAGAAAATGTAACAGCAACATAAGCAGGCAAGGAGAAGCTACATAAACCTAGAATGTATAAATCAATGCCAATGCAATCTGCTAGTAGGACCTGACAGATTCCCCCAGCACACTCAAGAGGATTCTCGTCCATTTGGTGTTTGTTCATTCTTCCCCACACTCTTGCCCTCGGTACAGAATGCATGCAACCCTTGAATTTCAAGAGCCAGTGTATGCCAGCCCCTTTTCTGATTGCTTCTTCTTTGTTTAAATTACAAGCTCTCAGCAGCAAGCACCTTGTTTCATATTATACTACAAAACACCCACCACTGTGCTGATGTTCTAACAAAGACAGACAAGACAATAGCATTTCAAAAGGCTGATTAAGAAAAGCCATTACTCATCTCCAGGGTCTCATACAATCCCTTTCAGGAAGATGAATAGTGCCACAAATATAGGCCTTTGTGAATAAGGCACTGAGACGATAAGAACTTAATTTCCATAAGAGGAAAGATATACATTTAAGTTATAACTGCTCTGATTCTTGTGTGAGCTTCCAGTCAGAATTTAACTCTAGCATCACTAAGCAAATAAAAAGATAGGGTATTGTTTAAGCCATACTACAATATATGGATGTCATAAATTTCTGAAGACAGACTTTTGTCAGTAACTACCATGTGATAAAAGAGTATACAGTTAATGAAGAAGTCCACAAGCCAGCAAGTGTGTTGATTGATGAGAATGGTCTGACCTAACTAACCTTTTTTTATTACATGAATCCTCCAAGCTACAGTAGCATCTTGAACTTCAGCCTGCCTCAAATAGCTAAAACAAAGGCTCACATTGGAAGGAAACTAGACAAAACACACAGTTCTTGAGTTGCTAAAGACTCATGAAGATGTGATGATTTACTTAAAGATTTACTGATGTTACTGCAAGTTAAAAGTGCATCCAGATGAGAAAAGTCTTTGGGTGTATAATCTGCAAAAAAGTAATGGATGTTCAAAAAACAAATAGATTAACAATGTTTGCTAACAGGAGAATGTTCTTTCATATTTATGCTGTAGAAGCCTTCTGGTTTTAAGAATAATGCCCATCTGGATTTTAAAGCATTTCACAGCCGTGTCAAAGACACTGTAAATAAAAGCTTCATTTTAAGTGACTCCCAGTATTTTTTACCATGTTTGTGGTCTTAAAATTCCATTAGGGAGCAAAGATTGCATATCAATTACACTTTCTTCAAACAGCTATTTTTCTCTCTTCCATGTTAGTTCTTACAGCTTAAAGATCTAATAATATATAAGAATCCTCATAGGCATCATATATAGCTTTACTATTCATGTTCTGCAGAAGGTCCCTGCAGTGCGACTACCACAACATACTCCATGATATGCTTGACCTAAGTTCTTTTGAAAAGCCCCTAAACACATCACACCATCACACTGNTAAAAAAAAAAAAAAAAAAAAAATAGTCCTAACAGTCCTACCATCTTTCCCATTTAAACCTCAACAGCTGGGCAAAGGACTCTGCTCCCAACAGGAACCATTGGATGTGAGGGACTGTGTTCAGGCTGAATTTCTGCATTCTGATGGGAGAAAAGTAGAGATTCGCAAACCTTTAGTTGGATTCAAAAGGTTATTGTAGAAAATCTCATTTTTTAAGACACAGCTCTCCAGTGGTGGATTGCCTTACTTAGAAGACAAATGCGACCACAAGGCTGATGTGGATGACTTTGCCAACGCCTTCAGAAACAGAAATCACAGTTGACAGTCAGGGGTGTTTCCATATTAAGACCCATAAAAAGAAATTAGAATTCCTTAGGGGGAGTCCTTTCCTAAACAATTAGATCTCAATTAGGAATTGCTCCTGCATTTTAAAATACTTATCTAAAAAGTTAGAAATGCCTATCGGCTACTCCATTGCTAAGCCAGAAATGTCAAAATAAACCTCTTCAGACTTAAGCTGCTCTTACTTGGAGGAAAAAAAATATTCAAAAACTAACTACAGTTCTGGTATGTAGAAAGTATATTGTCAAAGACCAACAGACCCATAAATATAGATTCCCTTGTGTCAGAAAATATGTGGAAAGCTGTTACAACAGATGGGTTATTATAAAGATTTGTTTTAAAAAGAAGGGAAAAAAATTGATAGCCACTCTCAAGCACACACCTCATCTTAGTGTTCAAATGTAATTTCTACTTTTTTCTCTTCCCCTGAAAGGAAATAAAGGTCTCAGAGCACCTTTAATGTGGGGTCCCTAAGCCTGCTAAACTGTAATAGCAGAACATCCATGCTGCAGGAAATTAATTAATTGTGTAAACTGTCAGCATGTGGAGCAGGTGGACTTGTCCTAAAAGAACAGCATAAAGCCTGTGTTTAGATTTATTTCTCCAAAAAATTACAAAATCTAGACATAGAAAAAAAAAGAGGACAGTATGGATCTGCTCCCATCCAGCACTGATTTCTTCAGATATGTTAAACAGCCAGAAAAATCTTTTGTTGTTGTTTTTTGTTGTTGTTCTTGTTGCTTTGTGTGTGTGTGTTTTTATTTTTTTATTTTTTTTAATAGCAAACATGGAAAATTATGTTAACATACAGGAAAATGATCTCCCACAAAGGAAAACCTGATGTCAGGATTGTAGATTTGAATGACAAAAGGTACACGCAGCTGCTACTTTCTGTTCTGATGACGTTTGTGAAGTAAGCACAGCCAAGAGAGAACGAACCCCATCCTCAACTCCACTGCTAAGAAAGGCTTATTTGTTCTCTTCTGTATGGAAATCCACTGAGATGTTTCTGGAGGTAGGAAAACCATGAATATTTTCCCTGGTTAAACTGGGGATTTTGATAGGTTTTACTGTCAGGTAGAACAAAAAGAGCATTTAATGTCCAAATTTTCAACTCCTTCAAGCCACACTGCGTTCCTCTATTTTCTTCTCAGTTCACAGGTAACAGAGTCATGGACCATCGCAAAGCCTTGATATGGGAGGGGCAGAAGGATTAAATTTTTTTAGGTCCCATTGTCCTTGAAGACATCTCTCAAACTGCTTTCCTCTCTGACACCTGCCATGGCCATTGTATTTACACAACTTCATTCTGAGTACTCAGCTTGTTATACATGCAAACTATTTATCTTGAGATGCTTGGGGGTATGATTCTCAATAGCACCACCAGTCTACTAACATGTAAAGAAAAATGAAGTGAAAAAACAGTGCTGTAATTTAGGTAATCAGAAGAACATTACAGGCACGCCAATCAGCAAAAAATATGGAAGCCCTCAAAAGAAATATTAAACTCCATAATTAAACTCCATAATTTATTCTTTATAACTTTTATTTTCTCTTGACAGACATGGACTTCCAGGCTTATTTATCTGTACTCTTCATGTTTTTAAATGAATATGAATATTACTATTTCATATAACTTTGACTTCTGTTAGTAATACTACCTATAACAAAAGTTAGTCCTGAAGTATCTTTTCCACCATGTGGATCAAGGGAATTAGTTTGTTCAGAGCCATCCAGGTGATAGCAAACGCAGCACATAGATGTCTTAACTCTCTTTGTGGATCTAAATCAAAGATAATTTGTTGATACAGGCACCAGGTATATCATTCGCATCTTATACATTAATAACGTATGAGAATCTTTCTGCTAAAGAATACTTCAGATTTTTTTTTCATTATAAGAAATAATTTCTATGTTTATTGTATTCTATTTTGGTAAAACAAAAGTTTCTTTGGATCTCAGGCATTCCAGTCCTTTTATTAGTTTCAGGTTCAATATTAATTGAAGAGCAATCGAATTTTACTTAAAGAGAAACTTAAAAAATTGTATTTAAACATGAAGTTACTCTTGTCTATTTATCTTCAATTAGAGAACTCAGCTGTGCTTCCTTAGTGGGGAAAAAAGTGTTAGGGCAATGATAATTCCCCTAAAACACTCCCTTTCCCTAAAATTAGGACATTTCTTTTTTATCACTGTAGATAGGTATGCCATACAGCAATTCAAGACAAATAGTGAAGAATATTTAATTAACTGAAGCTACAGAAGGAGTTTCAGGTAGGCAGAATGCAATTACTCAAACTAGAACTTATTCTCAAAATTATGATTAATTCCTGCAGAAAATAAAAAAGAATTTTAAAGACAATAAATCACAGGAATATGAACTTTACTTCACATCTGAACGATGATACCTCCTGCATTTTTTCCAGCACATTAAAAGACCATTTGGGTCAATGGGTGTGCACACAAAGGGAGAAGAAAGGCAGGGGTACTTCTGCCTACTTCAGAATAAAGGAGCACCACCTAAATACCAGCTGATATCACTTGCGATTTTCCTCCAGAGTCTCACTGAATTTCTAAATTAGTAGGACTCTTCTTAACCATAATGAATAATGTCTGAAACCAAAAAGCTATACTGAAACCTTCCTATCACAAATTTACAAGAAAATGCAATCCTCATCCATCTCAAGTTACACCTACAATATTTTTCTCTTACAATGACATCAATTTCTGTACGCTTTCGTGCCCTAATGAACAAGAATACTATTTATTCATTTTTCAAAACAATTATTTTTCTGATAAATCCCAATAACCCCAAGATTTCTCTTTAACCCCTCACAATACTCTCTCATATATATTGACACCAATGAAAAACTGTCTGATCAGAAAGGATTCTGTTATTCCTAGCATTCACTAGAGAGTTTCATTTAACATTTAATGAGTTAAAACACAGCTTTCCACACCTTTGCTTTTTATGCAACCACATGCCCAAGTCCTCTGGTAGGAATCAATAAGAATGTGCTGTGACACAATGTCAAACCTAAATGATCCATTGTAAGGGTGGGACAGTCTTGCCACTGAGGTTTCTTCATGAAAGATTAGAGGAGCCCTTTGGTTACTGGGATTGAAATGATATTTCAAAGAAAACTTTGTAGGAAGGTTTGGAAATTTTGTGTATCGGTTAAATTACAAGGATTTGGTAAATTTTGAGGTGTGGGTTCCATTAGACAGCAGAATGTCATTACACGTAATATTGTAGCTTCCTCTGCTTATTCATTTTAGGTTGAATGTCAGGACAATGACACTAAATTGAGCAAACACAATCATATACATGCATTAAGAGACTGGCATCTACCAAAAAATTTTTAATGCTCTACTCCATGCAATGATGATAATACGCCATCAACATCTTAGGAAAAGACAAATCATGAGCCTACAAATGCCTTATTGTAACCAAGTATTGTGTTCTGAATTTTCTATTTTGTGATAGTGTCTCTTGCTTGCACAAATGCAGTATTCAGAACAGACTTAATTTTGCTTGCCAGCAAGTCAGCTGTTAATTTTGTTATATGCTTATTGGAGTTTTAATTTTTTAATACATTAATCAGTACTTTTGTATTCTAATTGACAATTTTCATTATACTGTTATGAGTAGCAAAGTCTCTCAGCTTTCAAATATTTCAAAATCATTTGAGCTGTAACATTTCTTTTGAGGTAGCTGAACTCTACTGATCTATGTATTGTCTACTAAGGGCACTGCAGGCATGTTGTGGTGAAGGGGTTTTGATGCTCAACTGCTAAATAATTAGAAGGTAAAAGCCAAATGGAAGTTAACTTCAGTTCAATCAGCATTTATCTTTCTGCAGTTATATCTAGAAAGTTGTCAGATGCTGACTAACCAGGGCTGTTCAGAACTGTTTTGATGAGGTAGTCAGAATTTGGAGAGGGCTAAAAAAAGTAAATACATTATTTTGTGTAAAGAAGTAAAACAAACAAACAAACAAACAAGAATAAAATCTGCTAACAAAAATTTTTGACATTTTTTGGAATGAATGAGCAGTATCACCAGTATTTTATTTAGGTGATAAAATTTAAATAAGTCTGTCTGTCAACAGCAATAAGTCAAAAATTGAAGTGATTTATTTTCTTACAGAAGAAGCTTATGGGGGCACAATATGTGCTTGAGCTTGTTAATAGCCTGTTTTTTTCTGCACCTGTAATAAAGTAAGACAGATCATTCATCTCTGATGAACCTGCAAAATATCCTTAATGAGTAAAAGCCAAGTGGAGGAATGAAGCAATTTAGATAGCTATAGAACCAAATCCTATTATCAGATATTATTATTATTGTTCCTGAGAGCTAAGAAATTTGAATATTATTACCAAGAAAATACATATAACCACAGAGAAATAAATGACAGAGTTATCTTAACAGTTATTTTAAATAAAATCTAAAATGTATAAATTGGTAGAGTACTCATATCACTGCTGAAGTACTTGAGCAGAGTATCAGACATGTTTTATTCTAGATGTGATGTACGGGATCACTTACACATTTCTTATCCCACAGGAAAACCTTTCATATTTCTTTCAGATTCTGTTTGAGAAAACTATAAAGGCTGCAACAAAGCTAAGAGATAGAAATGCTAATATTTCTGATAACTAAACACAAGTAAGAGAATTGATGAAATAGAGCTATGAAGAAAGAGTAAATAGGTAGATATTTAATTTAGGTAACTTCAGAACTACTTAATACCAAACAGCAGAAAATTCATTTTTTTCCTCCACAGATTTATGATATGAGCAATTTTCCATCAAAATTAATGACAAAATCTCAAGAGATTCAATCAAACAGAAGCAATCCTATAATTCTGTCCAACTTTAATGGCAGTTCTATCTCTAAAACCATTGCATAAGGAGTCTCAAGACAACATGGCAGAATGTTGAGAGAATTTTTTTTAGTAGGAATGAAAATGACACTGAGATTTTAAAAGACAGAATAGTGACTGCTTAGACTGGGGAAAAGAAGACGGCGGGTGGTGGTGGTGGGGAAGCTAACTCTTGTTGCAGGCTGCACTGGTCTAGGTCAAAAAGCAGACGAGCTTCAAAAAGGGATTTCCAACACAGAATAATGTCAATAAAAAACATCTACAGCTTGAAGCTGAGGAGGTGGGTGGTAGGTTAAAATAATTCATCCTACCATCCACCAATGTATCAACCCATATATACTGTAAGATAAGCATGGAATTGTTATCCATTCATCTTTCTTTGCTGTCCCAAAGATGACATTCCCAAAATAAAGCTTATCTGGCTTAACAATTTCTACCCAAAAAGAATCCACACCATGCACACGGTAATGGTATATGTCAGAGTTCCCAAGAAGTGCCACTTAGCCTCTTCTAGGCTCAGAGGGGACAAGACCCTCAGCCTGTAAAGAAAAACTCATATGCTGATCTGCAAGTTGCCACATTTTTGGCTGCCCTCTCTCTAACCCAGTGGTCTAACAGATCCGACAGTTTTCTCCACAGGCAGATTATTTCTGATTACCTTAAATCACTTATTTCTTGTCTTTGTATCTCTGAATATTACTTCTTCAAACTCCTGTTTGACTTCTCTTATCTGCCAAAGTCTCTTTCATTTTATTAGAATGGTTTGGACTCCAGGACTATTTCTAAAGGATAGATTTTAGCTTCAATAAACTATTGCATCTTATCTCTTGAACACATTACAGGGGTTCTTGCCTTCCTCCATTTTTTTCCTTTTTACATTTTGGGATGTGTGTACTGTCCCTTCTGTGATGCTAATACGATGCCCTTTAAGTGCCCCCATGCTGACTCTAGAATTTAATTTCCTAACTTTTTACTTTCAGGCAGTTTCTAACTTCTTTTAAACCAAAAAGTTTCCTTGTTGTGGGTTCATATTGCTTTTTTTAACTCCTTGGTGTGATACAATGTTCAAGTTGTTGGCCTCACCCTATTTCTTCCTATCTCCTCACTGTGGTGGTTTCACCCGGCT
>VXAL01016225.1:162129-198236 GCA_013399475.1 Chauna torquata | reverse complement strand
TTTTTTTTTTCCTTTGCCTCCACATTATTAGGTTAATCATTGCTTGAACTGGTTGCTATGGTTTTGGCAAACCCATGGAAACTTGATAATGAAGACTGAAAGACTCCTTTTCCATTTATCTTTTCTCTATGTTTAGTGCATGATGGTCTCATTTCTCTTCACGGGGCTGTCCCAGCGCCAGCGCCCTGCCTTTATAACCATGGCTGCTGTAATGGCCTCCGGACTTTTTGATGTGGAAGAAACAGGTGGCCACTGGGATCGCGACCGCTGCGGAGGCGCAGGCTTCTGCCCTCGCGTAAGTGCAGGCGATGGTTTGGAAACAAACTTAGCCCACGCGCTGCCAGATGCGCTCGCTGAAATCCCATGCTAAGCAGACTCGCCTTTTATTTTTGCAACCAGAGGAGACCCCCTCACTACAAGACAACGTTTCCGTGCCCCAAACACTTGGTTTTAGGTCTCCTTCTGTTTAGAGAAGAAGATTTTGAACAAGTAATATTATGCCCTATTACGAATCTAAAAAGGCTTTAAGCCTCTCTCTCCTGAACTTTCCCTCTCCTCCGTAGCTGCATTTTACTGCTGACCTCCGGCTGCAGGGAATCTGTCTTTCGGACATTCAGCAAGCTCTGGCCGTTCCTCACAAGTGGAGTCTCCCGCTACTGCCTCACCGATGCGTGGTTTTGTTCGAGGTTAAAATAGGAGATTTAGGGCAGCAAGCAGCTGGAAACGGAGCCTGTACATTATCCGCGTGGCCCAGAGAGGTCAGGCTCATGGCCAGAGCCAGCGAAGGGGCAGCACCGGGGTCTTTGCCTCAGTGAAAGCCCGATGACAGACTCGTCCCTGCTCTTCCTTGCTGCCGGCCGCATCCCTTGCCTCTGAAAAGAGAGAAAACACAGGTGATGCCCACAATCCCAGGGCAATTCCTTCGACCTCCGGCCCCTGCTCAGAGCTCTAAATGCGGCTTTAAGTGCCTCGCCTCCTGCCCTCCCGCAATGTCTGCGCCTGGCCTCGCGGGCGGGTTCGCGGGCAGAGGATGCTCCTGAGCGCAGACCCTGTCCCGGCGGCTCCCGCACCGCCTGCACGTTTTGCCGTAGCTGCGCTCGCCGGTGAAGAAAAGGCGAAGAATCGGGATTCTTTCACATGGCCAGCACTCAAAAGTTTGCCTTTCCCCCCCCTCGCGGCTATAATGACAATCCAAAGAGTTCCTGATAGGGTTTTAAAAGATGCTTATTCATTCACCGTCCACCAAGCATGAAAATCCAGCTCATTTGTTCGTTTGTTTCCATTCTTCGCGCAAACGACCCCACAGGGGCTGGAGCCTGTTGCCGCAAACTTGTCACTCACACTTTTAACTTCTTTTTGTTGTACTGCTCTTTATTTCATTCTTCTGGGTCCCCACCTCCGCCACCACCCCACCCTCTCCTCCGGTCACAAAGGCAAGTCTGGGAATCTCTTTAAAGCTGCAGTGCCCCCTTTTAAAATCAATACAAAAAGCGATCGCTGAAAGGAGATCACAAGTTTGCGCGAGAGGGAAACGCTGTCCTGTCTGGGCCAGGGGCTGCACACGACGGCGAGGGCGGGCGGGGGATGGCGCTGGAGGTTTCATACCGTGGAAGAAAAGGGCAAATCCATGCATATTTGTATCTGGAACTGGGCTAGACCATGTTAGCTGGCCCCAGAGTGGGTCCCACTTGCTCGTAGGTCCCTGGCTGGCAAGCTAGCATCTTCCTGGCTTGGACTAGTGATGCCTCCCTCCCTGGAGGACCGCGGTGAGATGCACGGCATCGTTCTTCGCTCCCGGGCACTCCCTCATTGCAGGTGCCCGTCTGTCACCTGCGAAGCCGTTGGGAAATGCTGGGCACTGGCCCGGGAGAGGCCACCGGCTCATCCCCATCTCTCCCCTCTGTCCCCAGATGGGTCCTTTCATCTGCCCGGACCTCGCGCCTGGGCGACAGGGGAAGATTGATGGGGCAGGTGCTCGGTGCTGGAGCTGGCCCTTTCTCTGATAAGGTGGGAGCTGCGATAGCGCTGGGTCAATACTCAGCGCTGCGCGGCAGCCACCTGGAGCTGCTGCTGGAGCCACCAGAGGGTCTGCGAGAAAGGAGAGGACACAGGGGACAGAGGCTGGGGCCAGCCTGGACCTTACTTTTTGGGTCCATCCTGCTCTATGTTGGGCTAGGAAGGACAGTGAGGATCTGACCGGGGGTTGCATCAACCCATTGTGTGCATGAGCAATGTGCATGGGCTTGGGGAGCTCATGGAGATCACGGAGAGACCCCCTGCCCTGGGGGTCCCCGACCTTGTGGCTCTGGTAATGATTTATCCCCTGACACGGTGCTTGTAAACCTGTCAGGGCGCACCAGCGAGGACCCCGCTCCCGGCCGGACCAGTCTGTATGGGCAAAGCCAAGGTTTCAGCCTCCCCTCCTGCCGTTAATAATTCCCGAGGGAGCACGGCACTGCCATTTATCACCCCTCCTTCAAAGCCCAGCTGTTACTTGTGTGCCCCCCCTCCATGCTGTTGCTGCATCCTGTGATGCCCAAATGTGCAAGAGGGGAGTTGTGCGTGTGCCGACGGGTGCGCAGAGGTCCCACCGCCAACCGCTTTAGGCAGCAGAGCTTGGGGATAAATGCTATTGATGCGTTAAAAATGCGAAAGGACACCTGTTGCTGGAAAAAATGCAACCCAGGGTCATGCATTTTCCTCCCCTTGTTCGCCCGCGATGAAAATTGTGGGCCATTGCCCTGGGTGGCTGTGAGCGGCTCGGGGGGCTCGGCCAGGAGGTGGTGCTGCCCCTGCGACATGACAAAAAGCAGCGTTTTTTTTTAAAATTTTTTTTAGACGCACCATAGAACTAGATAAGGTGAAATTATTTGCGGCAAACAATGGAGTTGATAACTTTTTCCGCTCTTAGCTTTCCTGCGAGTAAACATCCATTCTTCTTACTTTTTACAAAAAAAGTATTCGGGCTTTGAGTGTGAAGCAGCCAGTATTGTTTTCGTCCTGACTGGATGCCTCCCAGACTGCGAAAGAGTTTTCCTGTTGCCTGCCCAAATTTGTGATACTCTAAGGCTGAGGGCAGCTTTGCCTTTCTCTGGCCGCGCTTGCACGAGAAAACATCCCTCGCTGAGCCTCGGCGAAGAGCAGATGAAAGCGCCTGGGTCTCCGCAGGGAGATTTAATGGCCTGCGAACAGACGGATGCTCGCAAAATGTTTTTCCTCGGTATCCTCCCCTCACTGCTGCTGACATAGAGATTTGGGGAGATGCTCAGCAAAACACAGCCCTGGGTGTAGGGTCCCCCCGGGAACTTCCCGAGCTCGCAGGGCTGTAACCACTGCCACAGAGGTGACGGACAGACAGACAGAGAGCAAAGCCAGGTGACGCACCCTGCCTCAGGTGAGCTCCCCGGCTGCGTCAGCGCTGGAGCTGCAGACCCGTGGCTCCCGCTCCGAGATTTTTTTATTGCCTGGGAACTGAGCTGAGGAAAGGTGTGGCCTCGTTTTTCAGTTTTTTTCCCTTTTCCCCATCTACTTGGCTGAACCGCTCGCTCGCGACGGGCTCCGGTCTGCAGATGGCTCTGCGCATTCACAAGGCCACCGGGACTCTACCCATCACCCTTACCCCCCCAACTCTTAAATTGCTATTTTTCACGTCCCTCGACGGTGTTAAAAATTAACACACCTGGTCGCTGGCACGCAAAGTGTTTCGGCGCTGACCTCGCTGGAACGAGCGCGTTTATTTTGGCCGCGCTGCTTTTCGCTTGCCAGATCCCAGCTTTTCTTTCCCTTGGCGAGGCGGAGGAGCCCGGGGGGGCCGGGGAGGGCCACGCTTCCTGGCTGGCGGCAGGAAGATGCTGCTGCCATCGGGCTAAAAACAGGCCGGTGAGTCACCGCCAGCGGCTTCTTGGTGCTCTGGGAAAGCCCGGGTACGGGCAGGAGAAGGGAGGAGAGGAAGCACCGCCAGGGCAGGAAGCAGCCCGCCGTGCCGCGGCGGAGCGGCCCGATTTAGACGTTTCCTGGCCCCAAGGTCCCCGCGGCCACGGGAAAGGGCCCGGCCGCGGGGACCTGCTCTGCGGGGACGAACCGTGGGGCCTCCGCCAGAGCAAGGTGGGATGGGTTCCCACCACGAGAAGCTGAGCTTCCCGAGCCAGCCGGGAGCACGGTGTTAAACGGTTTGGAGAGATGATTTTGGCAGGATGGCTGTACATGAACCAATAACGCACAGCAACACACGTTCGGTACAGTAGTTATATGAAAATGGGCATTAAAGGGTCCTTTCCTAATGCTCGTAACTCTTTATATGGCTTTATACGGCCCTGCCAAGGGCTCCCCACTGCGCTGCCACATCACTCCCATACAGGGGGATTCACTGCATCCCCAAGGGCTGCCGAACACGTGCCAGCCATCCTGAGGCTGCTCCTGCCCTGCTGAGGCTGGGTCAAGGCTCGTTCCCCACGTGAGGATGCACCCAAAGAGGCCCTGAGCATTCCAGCCATTCCCCCTAATTACTTTAATTTCCCTCCCCGCCCTTTTTCTGTAACTCTGCTGCGTTCTTTGTGACGATGGAAGGTATTTTAATTCCCAAAGAAAAAAACAGACCCTGGGAATCAATGTGGCTTTTTAGAGCTTCCCGGAATTGCAGTGGCCGGAGGCTAATAAAAACCCGAGTTATGATGTGCCGCAGAGCTGAAGCGCAGAAACAGGGCCATTCATGGTGGGGTGATCCCATATGGAAAAACTGGGGAACTTTCCATGTACCTGCTGCGGGCTGGGCTACGCAGAGCGCGCCGGGAGCAGTGGTGCTTGCTGGCGGAGAGGAAGGGGCCAGGCTTGGGTGTATAGGGTCCTAGGATGGTGTATAGGGTCCTAGGATGACGTGTAGGGTCCTAGGATGGTGTGTAGGGTCCTAGGATGGTGTGTAGGGTCCTAGGATGGTGTATAGGGTCCTAGGATGATGTGTAGGCTCCTAGGATGATGTGTAGGGTCCTAGGATGGTGTGTAGGGTCCTAGGATGGTGTATAGGGGGACCTGGCACTCTCACTCATATGCGTTGTGCTTCCATCACTTTAATTTCACCAGCCCTCAGATGGGCCTGATCCTGCCGCTGCAATCCCATTAGGAAGGGGAGACTGCCCGTAATGGTGCTGAGCAGCCTCACCTGGGGCCTCCCCACACCGGGGGCTCTATTTAAGGCGGGAAATGGCCCAGAACTGGGGGAGAGTCAAGTGGTCCCTTGCTCCTGTCCTATGGAGGTGGGTCGGGTGGCTGCTGTGCCAAGGGGCTTGTCCATCTGCCCCTTTGCATCCCTTTCCAAGGTTAAAGCCCTGCCCTTGAAGCTGGCCCTGCTCAGTGACTACTGCAGCATGAACAAAATGCTGCTTTTTCCATTCCCTGTCCCAGCCGGAGGCTCTCTGGGCCGGCTGGCTTTACCAAGCACCTCTGGGGCTGCACAGACGTGGCTGACCAGGTGCCTGGTGTAAAATGGCTGGGTTTTGGCACGGATGCTTGCTGCCAGTAGCACCGCATGGCCGGAGGAAAACCAGCCTATATTCAATGCATAGATAAATATTTTTGTGCTCTTGCAGAATGCAGCGATGCGACCCTGCAGCCTCGCTTGGCTGGCTGCAGCAGCTTGCAGCCCTAAATGCAAAAGACCCCACGGGGAACTTCCTCTGGGGTGAAGGACCGGGCTGATGGGCAGCCCCTCGTCAACAACCCCCTATTTATGCACCGCTGCATGGACAACCAAGGGGGGCTTCCAGCAGCTCATCCTCCATCTGCGCTGCGCTGCCCTGGGGCTCGCCTGGTGGGTGAGGAGCCGTGCTTTGGAGATGGGACACAGAGGTAAACCAAGGTAACGTCTGCAGGGGTGGCACGATGATCCTTGAGTTGCTAAGTCACCATGGGTTATGATATTCCCCTTTAATGCAGGAGATTTACAGCACTTCAGTTCGCATAACAGCCTTTCCAGAGCCTCGGAGTACAGCCGTACATGTGTGGGAATAGGTTTGCTTGGGAAAAATGTTTTGTTCTATCAAGGACCCCCGGGGCTACTTATTTTTTTATATTTTAGGATACGATCTTTTTCTATATTCTGTTCCTGGTTGGTCGGAAATCTGGCATCGGACAAGGAACATCGCCTGGCCGCGCGTTGCGAGGCTGAGCGCGCCTCTCCTGGCACGGAGCGGCCGGACAAATCTGCAGAGCAGGAGCTGCTGGAGGAGGGATTAACCTCAAAAACGCGCACAAGGTGTGGGGAAAGCGGCACTGGGGACCTCGCAAATGACCGTAGCAGAGCAGCGGGGCCACGTGGGACGCGCAGCCGGTTGCGCGCAGAGAAGCGGTCCAGCACTGAGCTGCGAAATGCCCCACGTGCAATGCCCCAGCTCGCACGCAGGGCGCGGGCTGGCAGCGCCCATCGGCAAGTGCAGCTCGAGTGGCGTTTGGGACATGGGGACAAGGACGGGCAGCGAGGGGCCACAGGGCAGGTGCAGGGAGATGCGACATATGTTAAACAGCCCCGAGGAGCCTTTCAAGCCTCCGTTGTGGAGGGGGGAAAAAAAAAATCCCTGTCTTTCTCCCTGTATTTAATGCATCTTTGTATGGACACTAATTCCTCAAGTATCCGCGCTGGGGCTGACTTTTAGTATGTTTGTCCAGGCAGGCTGCCAGCGAGCGGCTCCGACACGGCTCCCAAGCTCTGACATTTGTTAACGGTGCCGTAAATCACGGCGGCTCTTTGGGTAAGGTTTTCCTTGACAAAACATTGGAGGGGGGAGAAAGAGAGAGGAGACCACAACAAAATGCAAAGGGCTTATTTAACCCAGAGAAGAGCAACCGGCACGAAGGAAGCAGATGGGGACAATGCGGGAAATGTCCAGCTCCGGGTGCTCTGCTCCCCCCCGTGTCCCCTGTTCATCGGTGGCCGATGGCTGGAAGAGGAGAGAGCCCAAGGTTGGTGCTTTTGGCAGAGGAAGGTGGTGTGGGTTGGCTGGTTGTGGAGAAACCTGCTGGGATTTCAAGGTCTCCAGGGAAGTGTCAGACTGTGCTGGTAATGGTGTAATTATAACCCTAAAATCCCCTGTACTGAGCCTCTTTGACCTCCCGGCATATTTTGGGGGAGGATGCGTGATGTGGCCCCCCCATAGCTGGGCGGGAGGATGGTAGCAGAAGGTGAGGGAGCAGCTCAGGGTTATTGAACCTGGTGACTTACCCCAAATCAGCCACCCCCCCAGCAGCATCACCTCTCCCCGCACCCCCTGCTTCAGCGTATTTATTTATCCCTCCCTGCCAGCCTTCTGCCTCCCTTCTTTTCCCCAGCTTATTTATGGCCGTCGCCTTTCAGCTCCCGGCCACCGCAGCCTGAACTTGGCCATTGTGCGCGGCTCGTCGCCGAGGCCATCAATCTGCGGGGCCAGCGTGCGGCCTGATGGACTTCCCTCATCACCATCAATTTTGCCCGTCGGGGCGTCCCTCCGGACGCGGGGCAGCTGCACATGTGCCGCTGGTGGCCTCCGAGCATCGCCTCGTCCTCGCAGACGCCTTTTGTCCCAGGCTGCTGGCAGGCATCGGGTGGGTCTGCGTGGTCCAGATGCCCAAGCAGGGCTTGGGCTGGCCTTCAGGAGGTGACCGGTGTGCGTTGTGCAGATGCTGGAGGAGCAGCCCGGCCACCCCTCTGCTTGATGTGTTTGCCAGGAGCAGAAAAATGTGACCTGCAGTTGTGCCCTCGCCCATCTCCCCTCCTGTCTTCCTTCCTCCTCCTTTCTCCTTTCACCTGGAAAAAAACTCCTGGCATTGGAGACCCATCTGGAGAAGTCCTTTAGGAGGGGAAGCCCATAAATTTCCCTCCGGCTCCCCGACCTTTGGGGGAGCCGTGCGGAGGGAGAGGAAGCGTCTTCCCCGTGGCGGTGACATTTAGGACAGGGGTCTCCCCTTGCTGAGCCAGATGTTTTATAGATCTGCAAACCGGGGCTGTCGGCAGTGAAAGGTGCCCACAGCTTTGCACTGAAGGGTATTTGGGCTGGGGGGGGGCGGAACTTCAGGGCAGGAAGGCGGGCAGCAGGGCTGTGCCTGGTGCGGTGAATCCCAGGGAGATGGAGAAGCGCTGGCATGCGGCTGAGACTGCCCAGCTGGCGCGGGACGCGCTGGTGGGAGGTGGGATGCTGCTGTCACCGTGAGGTGATGCTCGGAGCCAGGTGCCGGATTTGGATGCTGCTGCGCTGACCCACGTAACCTCTGCTGCTCAAGAGCCTGCTTGTGCTCCGTGTCTAATTTCTGTGGCCCTCTGGGTTGCTGGTGTGCACACCATGGGCGGTGGGCACCCAGAAAAGTAGCAGGGTATCAGCCAGCAGGGTGCAATTAAATGAGAAATTCGAGGGAGTTGCGGACCCGCTGTCGAGGGTATGTGCGTTTCAGCCAAGTGCTCGGGTGCGGAGTCGAGAGTGGGCTTCGGCCAGGGGAGGCACGGAAGGGGACAACGCTGAACAAAGCTGGTCTGAGGGGCAAAGCAGGGTGGCCTTGTTAAAGCACAAGACTCCCAGCCTGAGAGATGTTGGCTCAGGGTTCATCTTCGCCGCTGAGACCCCACATGTCCTTGGGCACGTCCTTTAACGCATCAACTCCTCCCTGCGCAGGCAGGAGGAGCGGTCAAGGCGAACTTGACTCCTGTGTTTCCATTTCCCTCTTATAAAGCGCATCGTTATTCTTCAAAGCACTGCAAAAATCGGAAGCACTCTTCCCCGGAGCCTGGCGGGGAGGAAACCTGCGATCTTCTCCCAGCCCGGGCCATCCTGGCCATCGCACCAACCGCTCCCAGCACAGCCTTCAGGTTTCAGCGCAGCCGCTCCCCGCGGCGTACCCAAGCCCGGCGCTGAACAATACCTGCTTTCTTCCCAGGGTGAGAGCGGGGCTGTCCTGGCTTTCCAAAAGGAGATTTACGAGCTGTTCGGCTGCAGGGGATGCAGCCTGATGCTGAGCACCTCTTCCTCCCCCGCTTGGAGGGAAAGGGAAGCAGAAGGCATCGTGCTTGGGGAGGGCTGAATGCCAGCCACCACAGCAGCACCGGACCTCGTCCCGCTCTGGGCAGCAGCGTGGCACAGCACCACCCCTAAGAGATGGGTTTCCAAGCTAATCTGTGTTTTCTAGCAACGGGGTGTGAGTGTTATGTCAACTAACCCTGGGCTTCCCATCTCCTTTCCATGAAAACCACGCACGTCCTAAGGCCGTTCGCATCGGCAAGGTTCGACTCGGTGAACGCAGCGCATCTCCAAGAGCAGCACCCGGGGCTCAGCTCCCTGCTGCCCGTGGCCCAGGAGGGCTTGCAGGCACCGGGGTGGTACACTGCTGGTCCTGGTAACACCCTGCACCTGCTCGAAGGAGAAGGGAGGGGTGGCCAAGGCCACCCAGCTGGAGGCAATAAAGCACCCACCCCTGGCCACAGTGTTCTGGGACTGCTTGGCCTTCCAGTCGGCTGGAGGAGGTTGTGGCTCTGGGGTGTGAAAGAGATTTCCCTGGGGGTCCTGCATGGGAAGGTGCAAAGCCACCTGCTCCCGAGGGGGGTGGTGGAGAGTTCTCGGAGCACCACAGGTGGGAAGAGCCTGGTCTGTGTCTGGAAGAGGTTTCCTCTGAAGGAGATGTCCCCTCTTTGCCATGGAGGACCTATGGGTGCACCCCAGCCAATTCTCCTGCGACTGGGAGCTGAGAGACAAGGTAAGAGGCACGACCCAAACCTGGCATGGCCACAAATGGCCTTTCTGCAGCCGCGTGGGGCATCCTGAGGGCTGCACAGCTCACAGCTGTCCCACCCCGGGTGCCTTCAGGGGAGCAGCTCCTAGAGTCCTACCCACCAGGTCCTCTGTGCCCCCTGGTGCAGGGGGAAGGGAGCATGCGTCCTCCTCCATCCTCCAGGGCTGATTTCATCCTTGGCTTTGGCACTCAGTGGGGATTTAAAAGATCCCTCTCTGTCCTCCTGCATGTGCATGTCCGCACTGGTGTGAATAACAAGGAGATGTTGCTGGCCACTGTTTTGCAGGCAGCTCTGCACCTGTTTCTCCACAAGGGTTTAAAGCATAATAAAAGGATATAAATACTGCAGTGACGCTCGCGCGGGCCGGCTTACAGCCCCGGCACGGGCCATCAGCTGTGCCTTCATGGGCACCGTCATTCAGGGAAGGCAATTCGAGCCCCTCGGCCTCGTGGCACCAGGGAGGGATGTCTGAGATTTTTTTTGTTTGTTTTTTTCTTTGGTGGTTGTGGGGGGGTGATGGGACACCTTAACACTGTTTGATAGATGTGTTTATGGAAATGTATATTGGTGCCAGAGAGAAGCTCCTGGGACAGCAAGAAATCTCTGTGCAGGCCTACAGAAGCAGCAGGTTATATTTTGGCCAGCTGTGTGGTAGCCACAGGGCGCTGCAGATGAAAGGGAAGCTGGGAGGGGGCTTGCAGCAATTTTTCCACCCCCCTCCAGCATCCCGATGGCGAGGGGGTCCCGGTGTCTCAGTGCTTGGCTTGGGGGAGCCATCCTGCACCATTTCCTTCCAGTGGAGGTGCTGGTTTTGCAGTCAGAAGGGGGATAAAGCAGCCGGGGTGCTGCAGCATCGCCCGCGCTGGTCAGGTTAAAGGGGACGAGCGTGCTCCTGCCCACGGACAGCCTGCGCTGAGATCAAGGCTGGCCCCAAGGGTGGCCCCAGCTGCTCCCTCCAGCACAAGCCCCTAATCTTGTTTTCTGACATCACCCTCGGTCGTCAGGGTGATGCCTATGACATCACGGGGGAGGATTAGGCCCGCCCAGATCAGCAGGTGCCGGTGGCCGCAGCTCCCCTCTGGCTCGCAGCCCGGCACGCTCTCGCCTCTCTCCAGGGAAGGAGCCTCTTTCCAGGAGATGGCAGCAGCTTTTCGGTGCTGGGGCTGCATTTCCAGACTGTTCATGAGGACCTGTAGCTGGGATGCAGGAGGAAGGGGGACAAAAGACCCAGCTTGGGGAGCTGTGGCAGTGGCTTATGGCAAGCCTGTCCCCAGCGATGCTCCTGGAGATGTAACGTGTGCCTTCAGGGCTCCCCCGTCTCACAGGAGACATTGCTAATGCTTGTGGTTATTTTTTTAATGGCCTATCTTACGGCTTCTCTTTTTGTGCACATAAAGTATTTGGAAACTTTACAGGGCAGCAGTTTTCTGTGCACCCAAGAGCTCCTTCCAGCCGCCCAAGGCACACGAGTACTTCCTAAAGGTGTAGGTAGGAGCGGGGGGATGAGGGCACTGACCCTGTCACCACGCTGCCACGTGGCTGTTCAGGCAGGAGGAGCGCTACCGCTTCTCTTCTAGCTGGGAAAAAGTATGTTGGCAGGAGAGCCATCGGACCCAGGTCTGCTGGGAGGACAGTACTTAGGCTTTGCCCAAAAACTAGCCCGGAATTGGGAGATGGAGCCCAGTGATGGGGCATCCTCCAGAGAGCTTGGTGAACCCAGCATGTAGGGCAAACTTGGCTGGTGAGAAGAGCTGAAACTTTCCAAGCTTCTGCACAAACCAGCCTCCCACGGAGAGCAAACCCCCAAATTCCAGGGAAGAAGTTAAAGAGAATAGCACAAAAAGGATTGCATTTTACGGTGATTTCTTTAGATCTTGGTGCCACTGAGCAATCTGTTTGCTGAAAGCAGAGAACAGCGCTTGCTTCCTTCATTCCCATGAGTTCTCTGGGGCCTGAGGAGCAATGTTTTAGGAAACAATGTGGTGCTCAAAGCTCCACCAACACTATGTTCATTTGAAAGTCATTTGAACTACAGCTTCAGCCGCTGGGCACAAAAAGCCTCTGAGGCTGCCCCAAAGCCTTCCAGCACAAAGCAAAGGGGTTTCGGGAAAGCAAATGGGAAATGCTTTGGAAATCGGTCACAGCAGTTGGAGTTTGCAGTCACTGGGCTCCTCCTGGCATCCCTGGGGTGGATGTGGCCTCAGCTGAATAAGGAGATCTTGCACATGGTCAAAAACTCAGCTGTGCTTCAGGGTGGAGAGTTTGGGGCTGTATCGCTTTGTGCTTCTGCTTTTCGGTGATGCGCAGATCCTCGAGAGCCTCCCCTTGCCACTGGGCCTTGGCTCTGAGAAGCGAAGTGCTGCTTCCACCCCGCGGACGTGTCCCATCACCAGAGAGCCGCAGCGGGAGGTCAGGCTGGGGTAGCTGGGTGCTGTAACGTTGGTTGGATCCATCCATGCGGGCGGGGAGATGGATCAGGTTTGGGTGGGCTTTGTGCATGCATCTCTGCCATCTAGGACCTTTCCTGTTTTTCTCCAACTCTTGCTGTCCCAAGCGCAAGCAGCCCTCCAAAAAATGCTCAGGAGGGACACCTGCTCTGTGCCCTGACAGCCCCATCGCCTGCCGTGGCCCTCCTCCTCCTCCTCCTCTCTCCCACCAGCCCGCTCTGCAACATGACCCCGCTCCCCCAGCCCCAGCTGACGCTTTCTGGCCTTGCGGCTTCGCGAGCGGCTCCAGAGACAGCTGGAGGCTCCCTGAGCTTTGGAGACATGCACTGCTCATAAATAAACACCGTCCGTCAGTCCCTCTGGGTGCCTGTCTGCTGCCCCACCTCTGGAGTGGGGAGAAAAGGGGCTGGGGGGTTAGCAGAGGGTTTGTGACCAGAGCGTCCCTGCCGGGGCACCGCATCCTTCCTTGGGCACTTTCTCTAGTCTAATCCAAGTATCAGTCTCATGGCTGGTGAATGTGGTTTGTGGAAGTCCCTGCAGATGTGAATGGGACAAACCCTAAACACAGACCAAGAGGGGTGTGAAGGGAGGGAGGCGTTACCTACACCATGGCTATGTCCATCCACGGGTCAGTCCCTGCTCTCGTGGTGCTCTTGGTGTCTCATGAGCTCAAAGACCTTGCAATTGTTGAGGACCATTGGGTATGCATGGGTGGTCATCTACTCCCTCTGTGCCTCTGCTTTCCTCTCTGTAAAAGGAGGGTAACGATAGGGACGTTCCTTTACAAGGCTTGTGTAAGTGGGGACTCCTGTAGCTATTGTAATGCTCTTATTCAGGGTACCTGTGCAGCAGGAGGCATGAACTTCAGCGTGCCAGGAACAAAATGAAGGAAGTAGTTGGGATCTTGGGGTCATCAGCAAGTCTTTACACCTTTGATAAGATGACTAACCCCGCAGCCTTTTAACCAAAGTGCAGTCTGGGTGCCTAATGATGTTTTATTCAAAAAAGGAGCAAGTGCGAAGGGAGCAGCTCCCCAAACGGCAGCAGTGGGGCTGCCAGGAGCTGGTTTGCAAAGCAAGGAGAGACAAGATGCTGACGGACAGCCGCTAGTGAGCTGCTTCCAGAGGACAGGGTATAAATAGACAACAAAGGGCTTTGGTAGCAGCAGCGCCTGCACCTTCCTGATGCCACGGCCAGCCCAGCGCTGGCAGGCACGAGCGGGGAAATGCAGCTGGGGAGCTGTGCCGAGCAGGATTGAAGAGCGTATGGGTAATACAAGGATGAGACGAGGCATGTAGCAGGCTGTTATGGCCTCCTGTCCATCCGCACCGGGCTTGCTCTGTGGCGCTGACTGGCCAAAGCAGGTGGCACTCGCGTGGCCCTGATATCTGCCAACACCCGCACAGAGCCTGCAGCCGCCAGCTCCTGCCTGGCCTGCCCACACGAGACTGTCACCATCCTAAAATGGTGCCCTGCTTGTCCCGGCGCCATCCCTGGTAATTTATGGTGACACCTGCCGTGTGCTGCCCTGCGTCTGGGCTCATTGGCCCCAGCTGCTGCTCCGTGTGCTCCCTCTTCCACCCGGATAAGTGCAGTGGTCACGGTGGGACCCCAGAAATTGCACTGGGGCAATGCTGTTGTCCCCAGGTGCTCCCTTTCTACCCCTTTTTCCCATCCCTTCTCAGGGTGGGAGGAAAACCACCAGGCTAATGGGGTACGGTCAGGACAGGCTGTTGCAATGATGTTGATTTTTTTGCCGTTATTTTCAAGACCACTGTAACTTTCAGAGCATTACTCGTGGCAGCACTTTGCCGATGCCTTACTGAGTAGCAGCCTCTGGGTTTTTCATAGCCTGCTGCTGCGGCTGGCAGGCTTCAGCTCCCATTGAGTGTGTGTCCCAAGCAGCTTGCATGGATGCTGCAAAGCGCTGCCATAAAGGGTGCAGGAACTTGGAGAAAATGGGGTGGAAATAAAAGATTCAGGGTGAAGGAAAATAAGCCCGGCCTGTAAGCATAAGAAAATCCCAGGTTTGCATCTGCCAGAGCAAATCAATGCCGGCTTTCTCCGCAGCAGGGTGCAGGGAAGGGCTAGGGGAGGCGTCCGTGGGGGCTGCTTGGGCTTGCAGCAAGCTCAGCTGCAAGGATGCTAGGGGGATGGACGGACAGACAGGCTGACGGTGGTATTCAGGCCAGGAGCACAAAGCAGGACTGCTCCCCGGTCTGTCAGCCATGTGAAATTCCTGGGATATGGAGGGTCTTTTGTGTGGGGATCAGCTGTCAACCGGGCACCTATTTTTAGGGTGGCAGATCCCGTGTTATGCTAGGGGAAGGCTGATGGCGAGAGGTGTGTGGGGACGCTGGTGTGCGCCTCGGGGCAGACCTCACCTGCACTTCTGCACCGTGGGTAGTGGTCTACAGCGTGACCGCGGTGCTCCTGCACGTGGGTCTCCACCGTGTCCTCCCTGCTGGCCAGCTTCATCCTGAGCAAAGGGCAGGGAGGGAGAAAGAAATCCCCAAGGCTTTAATATTCTGGGGGGCTTTTGAAAATCAATGGCTTTGCAAAAAGATTAAAAAAAAGATCTTTCCATGCCCTGCTTGAGGGAAGGGCTGTGCGTGAGCACGGACTGCATCACACTGGAGAGCCCACGCCAGGTGGTTGAGGACGTAGTAAACGAGGTTTCATAAACTCCACTGCTCTGCAGCTGTGTGCAGAGGCACACTTTCCTGTGCAAGTGGCTCTGTGCCGCGTAGATGGACTTGTTCGTTAGGACCAGGTGTATGGAAGCGCATCTCTGTGTGTAAATACAGCTTTTGGGGTTTGCTTGCTAGTCTCCAGGCGTGACCTGAAAGAAAGCTTTGTTTAAACTTAGATGTAGGCAAGTTGTTCGCTGAGCAAAACCAGTCTTTGCATTATTTTTCAGCTAGCATACAATGCTTTCACCATGGATCCAGTTCATGGATCCATCACCCATGCTGGGGATGCTGAGGGTGAAGAAAAGAGCCCAACTCTGGTCTCTATACAAAAAATCCTTGCAAATGCTCTGTTGGAGAAATGTCTCTGCCAGTAGGATGCATGCTTGGCTTTACGTTGCGAAGCTGCTCAAGATGCAGCTGAATTTCTCTAAACAAAAGGCATTTGTTTAAAAACATTTTGATGCAAGTGCTGAAAACAGATTCCCCCCCCCGTAGGAAGCAAACACGTATGCAAGTGTCTTTTACCTAAAGTGGGGTTTTCAGTTGCATGAAATTTAAATGTACTTGTTCCTTTCTCTTCTGTTTTTCTTTAATTTCAAATTTTTTTTGTCATTAAAAAAATCTTTTTGTCAACTGGAAGGAAGACAAAGAAAAGCAAGTACAACGGAAAAACCCAGAACAATTCACCTGCCTCCCAAAGTTGTCCCTGAACACTGCGAAGGGCGTTTTAAAGGCTCTTTTCTGTGGCAGGATGCTTTCTTTTGCACTAAGCTCTGATTAAAAAAATCGGTATTCTTGAGAAGGATTTCCTAAAAAGGAGGACAATTGCCTTGTCTCCTAATACATCTGCAAAGCCTCTAAAAATACATGGCAAAAGGTCTGGGCAGATCAGGGTGTAATCCAATGGCATCGTGCTGTTGTGCTGCAGTTCACAGAGCCGCTCAGTGCAACATGGAGCGAAAGCAAGGAAGGTTGCAATTAGTTTCCCTTGCTAATTACATCAGCTGCCTGTCATGGCTAAAAAAAATATAAAGAAGTTTTTTGTTCATTCTGTATTATCCAGGCTGCAGTAATTCATGCAGCAAGCGAGCCCTTGTATTTTTCTACCTGGTGCAAAGGGTTCTTTGTCAAATGAGTAACAAATGCAGTAGTGTTATCTTGATTGCAAAATGGGGTAGGACTCATCTCCCTGCTCCTGCTTGAGTAGCAGTGGCTGGGGGTGCACAAGTTTTCAGGGCAACTTCCCCCAAGAAATGGGGCTGCCTGGCAATGGGAACACAGGCACGTTAGCAGCCAAGCACAGAGTGCTCCAGCAGCCTGCTGCTGAAGTCCCAGGCACCCAGGGGTGGCGGTCCTGGACCATGGCCCCCCTCTGAATAATGCTGGTAATTGAAAACAGTAATGAGGAAATGAGAACTTCAGGACAGCAGCTGCCCATCTCAAAAAATAAAATAAAATCCTGGATCTGGGCAAAGAAATAGCAAGGGCTTGCCAGTATCGGTGACTTGCAGCAAAGCCCCGATGTTCACGGAGCAGTGGCCAGGGTGTTGTGTTTTTGACTCTAAATGAGGTTAATGGAAGTTACATGTATTCAAATCCCCATGCGCTACTTTGGAAATGCAGGAGCTAACAGTGGTTATTTATTGATTTCATTTTGTCCCTCTGGCTCCTGTGGGAGGTTGAAAGTAAGTGAGCTGCCGCCTGTGTGCGAGCGTACGAGAGACGAGGGAGCAAGCTTGCAGGCGGGTATGGGCTGGCTCTTTAGGAAGCTTATAATCCCTGGTTTGGGGACTTTTCCAGGCACCGGTTCAGATGTGCTGCTGGGATCCTGCCTCTGCATGCCCCTCCATCCTTGACCATACGGCCACCCTTGGTGGCTCGCTGCGAGTCGCCTGCAAGCTGCCCCGGGCTGCAGAAATTGGCAGGGCAAAGACAGACAGAGCCACTGGGTGAGCTTCGCTCCACAGAGACACCGGGCCAAAACGCCAGGAAGAAAGTAAACTTGAGTCAACTTAAAAAGCAGATTTTTTTTTTCTTTGTAATTTTTCCCAATCTCAGCCTGTAAAACTTGGCGGGTCCTCAAGGCGGAGGAGGGTGATTTCTGGTTTGCATGCACGTCGGTACCCAAGCATGCCCGAAACATCTGTCATCGGTGGAAACGAGCACCGCTCTGGCAAAGCTCTTCTTTCTTTGCAGTAAAGAACGAGCAAATTTGCTTATTTGTGGTTAATGCTTGTTCCAGATGGCCAGAAATAATACATGACACACAGCCCCACTATTGCCCAAACTATTGAAGCGCTGTGTAACATGTTTGCAGCACAAAGACAAGCTGGGGAGATTGTTTAACTTACTGGTCTCCAGTTCAGAGTAATTCCTTCAGCCACAAGATAAATGCAGGCTCCCAGCAAAACTAAACTTTCCCATCGGGGAGAGCAAAATTTGCAAAGGTGAAGAGCTGTGCTCCAGCTTGTGGCCTTGCTGGCCTCCATGCGATCATCTTGGTGGCCTCTTTGAGGTCAGTATTTGCTGTAGGAGGAGATGCAGACCCTCCACCCACTACTGCAGACCATGGTTTGGCTCTCCTGTGTTGATGCTTTGTACATCATACCTACATTACATATGTATGGGAGTTTTGCACAGGGTAGATGTTCTTGGCTGAGCTTGGCCAACTTTTCCATCCGTGCTGCTGGCAAAACTCATGGGAACGGGGGGAATTCCTACCTCAGTGCCCTGATGCTGGTTCGATTTACTGCTCCCCTTGCTAGTTCACGATGTTTTTCGGTTTTGCAGTGCAGACAAAACCCTAATCTGCCAAAACCTTCCTCCTGTGAGTTTTACAGGACTGCAGTAGAGGTCTCCAGAGGAGAAGGCCTGCCTTCCTGCTCTCCAGTTTGCTGGGCAGGTCTGTTAGGAGGCAAGATCCCTTTTCCTGCTCTGTTTTGTGCTCTGTTCCACATGTCTCCGGCAGTGGTGTGGTGGTGCAAGGGGTCTTGGCCAGCATGTGGGGGGCTCTGGCTGCACACCCCTGGCCCACGGTGCCCATCTTGCTGTGGAAATGGGTCTGTGGATCTTCTGGCCCTTGCACACCTGTCCTGAAAAGACCAACGGAGAGAGATGCAATGCTTCAAACGTGGCTGGGTGTAGAGAGAAAGGGGCAAAGCTAAATACCGTCGGTATTTTGTGTGGAGTGACAGATGACTCCCCCTCCCAGCATCAACAAAATACAGTTATTGTCTGGGTGTGTTCAAATGAAGAAATGTTTTCCTAGTTGTGGCCTAACCCCAGGCGCAGCCCCCTTGCATGCGAAGGGTTACTCACTAAGATGCATCTCTGTGTAATTAAGAGAAACAGCATCTTCCCCTGCAGTAGGATTTGTTTTTTGAGAATTTATTGCTTGGGAGCACGACCCTGAAATAACTGCCCGGGCCGAACTTGGGGCCCTGTGCATTAACCCTTTGCTCAGTCCGGCCCCTAAGACCTGCCTCCTTCAGCTCCCAGCTGAGTCCAGCTCTGTGCCGTGGTCCGGGTGACTGCCAGCAGCGAAATGCAGCCAGGACGTCTCGGATGCGCTTTCAGGTTGGAGCAAAAACGAAGCAAAGCCTCCATGTGTCTTATGGTTTTGACCCCAAACAATACACTGACAGCATAAATTAGGAGTTGGCTCAGGCTCACTTGAAGCTCAGCCCAGGTTTGCTTGAAACTCAGCCTAATTTTGGCTGAAAACAAAGCTGAGAGAGAGGAGCTCTGGGTCAGGGAGGGGGTGCTCGGCAGGTCAACTCATCCTCTGCAGTGCTGCAGCAGGAAGGAGGCAGGCAGCTGTGTAGACCCTCGTTTCCCAGAAATGGAGAATAAAAACCATGGGGGAAAAAATAACAGAGGGTCTCCTGAAGGAGGGGAGAGTGTGACAGGGGTTCTAGGGGAAGGAACATGCAGGGCATGGGAATGCCCTGGCTGTAATTTGGCACCCGCAGAAACAGGGAGCTCAGCTCGTACTGCTTTGGCACAGGGAACGGGCACCCGGTGCTGTGTGAAGGGCATTACTGAGACCGGGATCTGCTGGGTGCTTGGGACAGAGGAGTCCACTGGTGTCTTTTGGCAGCTCTCACCCCAGCGAAGCCCCCTTGAATTCCAGGTGAGCTATTTCTACGGTCTGCTTTCTGCAGTAATTTTGGTTTTATTGCCTTGGGGAGAGGGCTCCTGCGAAGCAGTGAGACGCAGGCAGGGGTGATAAAAGGTGCAAATTGAACTGGCCTCATGCAGTCCCTGGGAAGCAGCACTGGATGAAGAGACTTCCCACTCTTTTACAGCTCTCTCCTCTTTGTAGTAAATTGGGCTTGAGGTGTTACTGCAAGGAAAACAATATTTTTCTGATGGCTCCATTAGGGTTGTGACCATCCCCTGTGGAGAGCCCTATGGACTGGTGTTTTCTGTTCATTACACCTCACTTCACTAAGACTTGGTTTCCTGCCGGCAGTCTCATATCCTCCACTCTTGTTTTGCTATATTTCCCTAAAAAAATAGAAAGGTAATTATTTTTTCTTGCACCCCTGCTTATCTCCCAGCTGGTGATTGGCAGTCCTGAAGGGCACCTTCCTTGCTAATGGAGAGATGCAAAGGAGGAGCAGGCAGCGAGGCACCCTCTGAGCAATCTCCCTGGTGCCTATGGGCTCCTCAGATCCATCCTTCGCCTGCTTATCTTGAGGAACATTTTGGAAAGGAGGATTGTGGAGGGAAGGAGGGAGAGGACACTCTAGTGGTCCCTGCCCTGGAGAGCCAGGGGTTGATGCTGCACCATGTCTCTGGCAGGAACCGCAGCCCTGATGGGCATCGCTCCCTGCTTGCCTTTGTCTTCCCCTCAGCCAGGGGTCCCGGTGGACACTTTGCAGCCTTTCCGCAAGTGTTTGGGAAGAGGAGCCAAAGCTAGGCCCTTCTGGCAGCGTTTCCACAACAAATCCCTGGCTCCCAGGGAACACGGATGTTATTAACCCAAACTGAATCCATGGGGGGTCCCCAGGCTGGTGCCAGGGGCTGCTGCTGCTGGGGGCTTGCCTCCAGCTGGCGGTGCAAACTGGGGAGAAGATGAAGGCAGTGGCTCCCCCTGTTCCTTGCAAGCTCTGGTTGTCCACAAAGAGCTGAAATCCTGACTGTTCAGATGATGAGACGAGCATAGCAGGAGTTCCCCTCCCTTCAGGGCTATCTGCTTTCCATTTAGTGGGATTAAGGTCTGACTGTCCGTCTGTCCCTGCTCGCCATTTGTCTGGTGCTCCCCCATTTGGCACTGCTTCTTGCTACTTGTTTCTCCTTTTTTGAAGGTCCGTGCTCCACTCTGACAGGGGGTCCTGGTTTTGGAGGTAACAACGTCCTTACCAGGCTGTGATGCTAACATTAGACAACGGGGAGGTGACTCAGCCCTTTCAGTACGTTTCCATGTTCCCAGCTGCTGTAGGAAATAAACAGTAAGTAGTTAACATCAGCAGTAAGACACGTATAGGAGAAAATATTGTCCTAACAACATTAGATCTATGGTTTAAACTGGTCAATGGCAGGAAATTTGGAATTAAGGACGGCTGCTTGTCTCACACTTCTTCATTTGCCTTGGGAAATAAAAATAATTCAGGCACAAAGTGAATGAAATGGCACTGGAAATGCCATATTACTACATTTCCTGGCTTTTATGGCGGGGAATGAAGAAGGAAGAATAAATGAGGCCTTTTGTGTCCTTCAGTTCAAAGGGATGGCAACAACATCCATCCAGGTCTCTGGAGTCAAAAGAGACCGAGACCAGTTCTACTCAGTTTTATCATTGTGTTATGTAGCCAAGACTCTGGAGAGGTTCTTCCTTTGGGGGTAATTGTTTTTGTTCTTTTAGTGAGTGGCTTATTGGCTTTTTTTGGTTCAGCTCCGCTGGGAATACTTGGATGCCAGAGAAAAAGGTCAGTCCAAAAACCCTCACATTTATGGGGGTGCGGAGACTTTTGAAGGTCAGAAATCTTTTCTGGTCAAAGGTCAAACTCTTGCACTCTGCCAAAAAGTCTGTAAGCCATGTGCGCTCCTGCAAGGTCACCTGCAAGTGCTTTTGTGGAGTGTTTACTCAATGACCAGTTTCATGGTTGTTGGGAGGACTGTTGCAGAATATGGACCACAGGCTAAGGGCCAAAAAAGTCAACTGAATGACAGAAGCAGCTTACAGCCTTTATGTAACTCTCAGGAGACGGTTATGTGCTTCTGGAAGAAGGTGCTGGTTAAGCAATCCTGTTGACAAAAAGGTGGCTTCTGTAGACTTGAAATGCCTTATTTGTCCTTCAGTTCAACAGCTATCCTGGGAGAGTTCCATGAACAGCCCAGTTTGGTACATGTTCGGGTTGGCTCCCAAAACCCCTGAGAGGGAATAATCTTATCTAAAAAGGATGTGGACTGGGTCTTGGATCACAGATGTTGTTTTCTTCCTTTGTGCCTTAACATGGAGGAGAGGTTGTTAAGACTGGAACAGAGATGGACACTAATACTAGAAAGGCCTTTGGGCTGGAAATGTGGTGGGCATGCTACAGTATTTGCTCTTTATCCTACTCTTTTGAAGAACAGTGTGTGGATGTTTGGAGATTCAGCTGTTAGCTGAATGAACAAAAGAGATTGATGTTGGGCTGGTTCATTCTTCTGCCCATCTTGGAATTCATTACCGCCCTGCCACTAACTACAATAACGTGGGGACCAGCCGCACACAGCGCTGCTTCCTCTGTCCTGATTTCCCCCTAGTGGCAGATTCTTCCATGGAGAGTGTGCATGTGCATAAAGAACCAGGCTTTCTAAAAGCAGGCTTTCTTCTAAGACAGCTTGGTCACACCAATACCCCAAAACACAGGGCCAGCATTCATTGTAATTCCTTTTTACTAGAATCAAGAAGGGCTGAAGGATGTTAATTTTATTTGTATGTACGTGCACGTACACATGCACACTTACATGCATATATGACTACATAATGGACCAAATCTTCTGAAGCTGTGGGCTTCTGATTTTTGAGCACAATATTGCCTGGGTCATCTGAGTCTTGCTGCAGTCCTGAAAACAGCCCTTCTGTGATTTCCTGTCCTTGGTTCTTCCTGCCAGGGTCAATCTAGAGGAGCCACCCTTGAGGGTTGTCTATTCTGCTGTCACACATCAGAGGTACTAGCCTGGACTGGAGCAGACGGTGGAAGAGCAACAGTATACCTTCAGATGCCAGGAAGGATGAAAGTAAGCCCCCAGCCACCAGGAAGCAGCTGATCTCCCTGCATGTGCTACAGAGGATCCAGGAGTCAGTATGGGTAGTTTCCTCACTAGGAGAGAGCCATTGCCTGGGCAGCCTGGCTATGCTCTTTGCAGAAGATGGGATATATCAGGAAGGCTCAAAGGTCGCAGATGAAGGAGCAGATACTAGAGGCAGGTAAATCTGGCACAGGTTACAGTGAGCGATGTTTGGGAAAGGCAGAAGCGACTACAGGGCTGCTTCCTGCTGTTGCTAACAAGAGCTTAATCGGGGCTCCCTTTGCTCGTCTCAAGGGATCTTCTGCCCAGTGGGGTGGATGGCAGGGTGAAATCAGAGCCAAGGTGTCTTGATGAAGAGCCCAGCTCCCAGCATGATCACTGGAGCTCAGCAAAGCTGAAAAGCCTTTACAGAGAGTGCAGAGGGACGCACTGAAAGCCTGTCCTGAATGTCCCTCTGGATGTCCCAAGGGTTTTGAACCCATGGCAGAGTTTGGTGGTATCTGTTGGCAGGGAGCACTCCACTTTTGTGTGAGGTGGTGGATAGCGTGTGACATTTGAGGCGATGGCTGTCTGGTGACATAACTCCAGGCAGTGCGTGGAGGCACCCATGTTACCTACTCTGCAGTCAGTGGAGAGCAAGCGGGGTCCTACATGAACTGAATCACTCAGCAATGCACCAGAACCCCAGGGAGACCCTCAGTGTGTGGGTAATGCACATTTTCAATGCATAATGCCAACTTTCCTCTGTAATGACCCTACCTGTGGATTCCTTCGGGCAGCTGAGCAGTGGCGCGGCCAAGAAGGTGGTGAGGTCCTGGAGAGGAAAGCCCAGCAGCCAGCCTCTGTGCAGGCATGCCAGGTGGGCGTGCTACACCCTCCTCCAGTGCTGAGGTGTGCTTCCTCACAGCTCGTCACCAAGAAGGTTTTGATATGAGACTCGTGGGGGTCTGGGAATTTGGCTGCCCCTGGGCCATGGTGTCTGAAGCATGGGTCTGAACAATTGGTGTGCATGCACTCTGTGGCCGCTTGGAAAATGCTGCCAACGGAGCCAAATTCCTTCCTGCAACTTGCACGCAAACAAGCCACTAATTTCACCAGCAGTTGAATGCATGTATCTGAGGGCAGAATTTGGCCAGAAGCCTTTGGGCAGAAGTTTCAGCATAACCACCCAGAAAAAAATGATGGGGAATTGCAAGTGGCATTTTGCAGAGAAAGAAGGGGGGAAAAAAAATCAAAGCGTTGAAGAGCTTTTCCACTAACAAAACTCTTCTTAGTTCTTTAAACAGCACAATGGCTATTGATGGATTAAAAAAAAGAATAAAACAGGCCGGCATATCCTCTTGAATTTATTCTGGTCCCAGTGGACAGCCCCTGGCATTTTTTTTCGGAAGAAACTCTTGAGTAAACACTCTATCCAGCGTGGAAAGACACATAGCATGTCATAAAAATCATTTGTAATATGTTCTGGGAGACACACCAATGCTGTCAGAGCCGGGGAGCTGCTTAGCTTCACTTTGATTTACAGATAAATACAGCGTGTCTGGGGCTCCCAGTTGCTGACTGCGCGGGTGAGCTCCTGATTACGTGCTGTGCTCTAACTCCGTGGGATTAATTGGGACCACCTGGAAGCACGGCAGCAAGCTCGACCTTCCTGATCACGCAGGGTTGTATGCTCTAAGGAGCTCCACTTGTGTGGAAAGATAGGGTTTAGCTTCTCCCATCGTGGGACTGGGGACCTAGAGTAACCTGAAGAGTAAAGAGGATATTGCAAAATCAGGATTTTCTGTGTATTCTCATGTAAGACAGAGCTCTGAGCGTCGGATGTGGATCTATCTCCCTGTTGTTGTTTTTAACTGTGATGCATGCTCTGGTGTTCTTAGGGTGTAAATCCTCAATTTTTCTTCAGGTTATCAGGGCGAGGAATAACAGCAGGTGCCCAACGAGATATTCTGATATTTTCTGTGACATCACGTAACTTCTGTGAATGCTTTTGCTCTTTAAGCCCATAGTACAGGAAAAGAAATGTGGGGGTGGAATGGCCTGGAGGAAGAGGGGATGGGGTTTTATGGAAATACCATAGCAGCAGGTGATTCCATTTGGGCAATGCAGCAGTTCACACTGGCCCTGGTGATTGTATAACTTCATTGGCTTCTGTGCAAAGGTAATGCATGTCAAACGATTAGCTGGGGCTCTGATAGTCATTAATTGCTTGGCTTTCCGTCTGGAAATGGCAGGCCTTTGTATGTTAACAAAGGGGCCGCAGCACAGCAGGAACGTGTTTCAAGTGTAAGTAAACACTAGTTTTTGGTATAAAGTGGGTTTGGGAGAAAGGCTGGAACTTGTGGGAAGGAGCAGGGCAGCCTGGAGGATGTGCCATGGAAAACAGCTTTGTACTGAGAAACTTTTTTTATATGTCCCAGCAAGGATATGAAAAAACGTACAAGTGGATCTGCTGGAAGGGTTATAATATTGAAGAGAAAACCTCATGTCCTGCAGATGGAAAGAGAGGATAATAAGCTCTCTGTGTGCACGTGGAGAACAGGGGTGAGGTGAAATTACCTTGTAAGAGCAAAAGCTGCTTATAGGTGATATTTCACCACACTGTTTTACGTTACTTACACGGTGTAGGCCAGCTGTGCACAGGAATGCGATGGCATGAGCACCAGCAAAGAAGAGCTGTCAAGCTCAAGGTTTCTGAACCCAGCTCCATGCAGCAGGGGTGGATCTTGATCGTGGTCTCTGATCTTTGCCTGCAACTGTTGTCTGCTGCTCCTGGTTGCCACAGCTTGCATGTGAGTACGCAGGGATGGGGACGTGGTGCCTCTGCTTTCCCAGGCAGGAGTGTTGTGCTGAGGCCAGCGGTGAGTTTGCTAGCGTGTTACTGTTCCCGTTTTGGCTTTTGCACTGGTATCTGCTCTGCTAATCCTGGGGGGGATTCTCCTTGTTCAATTTCAAGAAAGAAAACACGCAAGCGAAGATGAGGACATTTTTCTCAGCATCCAGAAGTGAAGCGAGATCCCTGGGAGAGATGTGAGCTTTTTGCAAGAAAGCGTGAATAAAGCCAAGACAGCATCTCCCACCCGCTGCCGTCAGCGGTGCCGCAGGCCGTACAGACCTAACGCAGGCGGCTGTCGAGTGGGAGAAGCTTTTCAGAGCCTGGACAGCAGCGTGTGGAAGCGGCAAGGCAGGCTGCGGCTTGGCACCGGGGCAGCCGCGTGCAGGGCATGCTGGATGCTCAGACTTCGTCGGACAGACCTGAGATAACGGGGCTTGCGCTCGCTGCCTGCTTTCACCGTGGCTGTTCTTAGCATTGTGGAAATGAAAAATTGATCAAAGGCATCTTTGCATTTCCTTTTCTCTCTCTCTTCCCCCTGCCAAAGGGGCTCAAAGAGTGTGTCCCTTCCATGGGTCTCTCCTCTCCACCAGCTTACCTCCCTCCCTGCCCTCAATTGAAGACAGATGCCAGGAAATATTTCTGCTGTACGGCTGAAGTGAAAACATATGGGGAGGGGGGAGCAAGCGCTGCATTTACAACTTAATTACTGTCATCTCTGGAAACTCGGGTAGAGGTGGGGCAAGCGGTGTGGTGAGCGTTCGGGGTCGCTTCCCACAGACACTCCCTCACAGCCCCTCCTCTGCGCTGGGTTTGAAGGGGAGGACAAAATCTTGCCCGTTGCTGAGCCAGGGTGGAGGTGAAGCACCACCAGCCTGAGGTGAGCCCCATGGGGAAGCCGGTGACGGCTCCTTGAGCCCACACATCGCCTTACTGTGGGTCCCCAGGCTGCGGAGGGCAGGCTGGGAGCGTCCCCCCTGCCTGGGGCGGGTGGTGGCGCTGAGGGGGCTCTGTGAGGAAAGGGCGGGAAAGTTCTGGAAGGTTCCAGCCCTGCCCTCCCGCTCACCTCTCCACAGGGGGTGGTGGTGCCTCTGGGGAAATGGATTGAAGAAAGGGCAAAAACGTCAAATGGGAGTGCAGCGAGGGAAGAAAGTGTGAGGAACAGCCCCATGAGCCCCGAGGAGGAGGACGGGGGGGGGGGAGACGTGCTCTGGCTGCCCCCCGCAGCTGCTGGAGAGGCCATGGTGGGGCGGGTCTCACTGGTAACCCTTCCACACTGGGCAAGGTGTTTTTAGTTTTGTCTGTTTTTCACCATCCAAATCCATCTTAACTGGCTCCAAATTCAGTTGTCCCCAAGCTGAGTCTGTTTTGCCAGTTGCTGGTGCGGGATCTCCCTGTTTTTCTCTCTCTCCACCAGCTTTTTCCTCTGACTTTCCGTTCCTGTTCTGCTGAGGTGAGGGCTGAGGGGCAGCTGGCAGCGAGCCCACACAGCTTGCACTTGCCAAGCCTCACTTATGTGAGGAAGAGGAGGAAAACGGGCGCAGAAGTGTGGGTTTTGTCTTTGTGACAGGCCCTGGGACTCAAGCCCTGCGGACACCACTTCAGGTTGCTGGGACCCCTGAAACTTTTGGCTTAGTTGCTTCTTTGAAAGCAAGTAAGGGAAGCATTTGGGTGGGTTTTCAGTTTCAGAGCACTGGATGCTTTGGTGACGAATGTGGGGCCGCGTGGGTTTGGCACTGAAGCTCTTGGGTTTCTGTAATCATGTAAGAAACGCTGCGTGGTGTTAATTTGCTGGGGCAAGAATGTGTTTTGTCTAAGGAAAGAAGGAGAAAAGTTGCTTTGACACTTGCAACCGGTAGCATATTTTGTGAGACAAGCTGTTTTGACTAGGGGACGTTTGATAGGTAAGTGCAAAGTTAACTGAAGATAACGTAATTTTATTTCTATTTTGATGTGAACGTAGATGGTAGTTATGCCAAGAAAGATATCCCTCCCTCTGGTTTATGTAGGATCACATATCCTCTAAGTGTGAATATGCAGATTAGTTGATTTAGGGCTAAAAGGAGGTATTGAAGATTACTATTTTGGACTATTCATCACCGTTTTGTCCTAGTGAGGTTGGGAGCATGAGGCAGCATGTTAGGACTGCTTGGCTGTTAGCACAGCCCTTGCTATTTACCAGGAACAACATTAAGTTTTATACTGTTTGATGTTCCAAACGCAGCTCCCTTCAACAACCATCACACAGCTCTTGGAAGGGCAGCCCCAAGAAATCACCCAGATGAAGGCATTTAAGAAATAAATTCCCTGAGGGAAGAAGGCATTGATCCATGATGGATGCTCCTCAGCATCGTAGAGTGGGAGCAGTGGTAAGCTGCAGCGAGCGGCAGCATGCACGCAAGGAGTGCCAGCGGGAAGTCCTCCTGATGCAGTAGGTGGGTGGCGGCGGGTGTGCGGCTGAGCATGCAGTTGTACAAAGTGGGCTTCGTGCAATGCTGCACAGGCAGCTGTAGAGCTCCACAGCAGGAATGATGGTACCAGGATGGCTTCAGCCAGCAGCACTCCTTCCTGCTGGCTCTCCTCAGGTCTCTCCTAGATGTCAGGCTGCTCCTACAAACCTGGCGCTGCAAGAAGAGAGACTCAGTGACACTGGTGTGTGGTAAACGACAGTGCAACATTAACAGGTAGATAAATATGTATGCTGCTAAGGTTGTACAAATAGCAGACTATTAATGTAAGTAGCAGGGTGGGGGGAGGGGGTGTGAGCTCCAAGCCAGGGCAGAGCTGCCAGCAGTGGTCTGTGAGGGCCCTCATTGCTGCTGAGCGATGCTGAGCCACATCTGACTTAGCACGGCACTGTGGCCGGCCAACATTTTTTGTCAAAAGGCGTAACTGTCTTATTTCATTTTTCATGATTTCTTTCTTCATATGGGGGATTTTTTTTATCAAAAACACCACTGTTTTCTTTCCTTTTTCCAAAGGCGCCAAACAAACAGGCCTTCAAAGTGAAACATGCCTGATTCTTCTTTTCCCTCTGGAAACTTGTTTTCCATCTTTTCAGAAACAGCTTCTAGCTAGTCCCTGCTGCTGGGCCTCTCAATCCTGTGTGAGGGGAGCATCAAATGGGGGCAGGGGCTGGGAGTGCTTGGGACAGGTTTTGGGTTCACTGGGCTGTAGTTTCCCTACTTTCCACAATACCTGTTTCCAGGAAGAGAGAAGAATTGCGTGAGTTTGACTTGGAGTATGCAGTGTCGGTCCCTGGTCCTTAAGGCATTTTTGTCCACTGGAGCAATAAGCATCAGCCCTGGAGCTCTCTAGCACACCTGCAGTTACTGCTCATAGTTTAACGTGTCAGTCATTTTGCATATGTTATTTTTTCACATCTGCTTTTGCAGACTTCACTTGATTTACTCTGCAGAGGAGTCCAAGGACTTGGCCACAGCAGCACAGGAGTCAAAGGCAGAGCCTGTTAGGACGGCAATGTCCCTTGCAAAGTTTTCTGGGAAAACATTGCATGCCTGCAAATATCCCAAACAAACAGAGGGCAATTTCAGAGAGGTGCAGGCAAGGGAGCGAAACCAAAACAAACTACTGCTTTAAAATAATATACGGGCCTGATCTTTGTTACGGTGGACTCTGCAATTGTTTGGGCCTGAGCTGAAGTGGCTATAAAGTGCAACCACTCAGATTCGATGGTGGTTTATACTACTGTGCTAAATGTGTGTCTCTACAAGAGGCACTGGGAAATGGAGACCCAGGAGATGTGTGGGTACTGTTAGACTGTGTAGTGGAGACCTGGCTACAGATCTGTCTGTCTCTGCTGTGTGTTGCTCAACACCTCTGCTCTCCTGCACAAGAAACATGCCTATCTGAGCCTCTGTGTCCTTGCCAGCCACTGTGGTCCTGCTCTTGTGCAATGCAGTGCTCGTTGCCCATCAGGGCAGGGGCCACCCAAATGCTTTCAGCTGTAGCATTGGCTTTTAGGGCTGGGCTTCTCATTAAGACTATCAGGAGTGATTTTGCTCATTCAGACTGTCTGCAACATGACTGGCAGTCTTCTGACCTTCCTTGCAAGCTCTGTCTGTCCACAGATGATGATCCCAAGGAAGCTTGTTCTTAACCTTTCCCCAAAAAGCTCATTTTGGTCCCTGTAATGTTGCTAGGCAGAGGGAGCCCCTGAAAGCATGGATAAACTTGGGAAGGACACAGAAGGGTTGCAGTGAGATGGTTGTGCTTCTGTCAGCATCAAGACAAACCACTAATAGTCAGGGGCTCTCGCCGAATGCTGCCCCAAAGGGCTACTTAGCTCTCCCACAGCACCGCTCGTCACCTTTCCACGGATGATACCTGGTACGTGTCTCTTGGAGGCATGAGACTCATCAGCAGACCTAATGCCTTGGTGACAAGAGTCTCTCCAGACCAGGAGGACTATGCATTCGTGGGCAGCACTGGATTCAGTACTTGCATGCAAGGTAGGGCTTTGATAACTCTCATTTGAAGTGCTTTGTGGCTGATGGTTTATCTGCCTTTTTTCCTCAAGTGATAACCCTGGTAAGCAGTTTGTTTTAGAGCAACTTACAGAGTAGGATCGTTAGTCTCATTTCACAGAGGAGGAGAGGGATGAAGATGCAAATAAAGAATGGCCTTGCCCGGTGCCACCAAGCAAAAAAAGTGACAGAGGTGGGAAGAGGATCAAGTTGTTGGTTTATCCATCAGACCATATTACCTTAGAACTGCATGCGGCTTGTGAGAGCAAGGCTAAAAGGACAAAAAATGTCACAGGGACTGTGAGGAAGCCACAGACGCTCTGAGGCCACCCCAGGTGCAGGTTCACACCTGCCCTTGGTGCAGATGATGGTGTCTTCCTGTGCTGCTTCCCCTGTGGGTGAATACAAGCAAATGGCCAGCCCCAGGTGTTGCACCTGCCTGTGAGATATGGTTTTGTAGCTCACCCTGGGCTGCTGTTCCCACCGGCTCCCAAAGTTGGATATGTGGAACAGGTCAGCTCACAGAGCTCCCAGCCGCATTTGGGGGCTGTTTCAAGGCAGAGGCTGCCTTGACTCGCTAGCTCCCTACAAAGCAAATGACAGCTTGGGCTTGTCGCTATCAGCAACAACATTTTAACTCCCTGTTGCTGTGAGAAAAGTTAGAGCGTCCCATGCTCAACGTGCTGCTGGCCAGACCCTGGCTGTAACCAAAACCAGGGCTGAATATACCCTTGATTCTGCCCTGGCAGGAAAAGAGAGGATCTTGTGCATTCCAAATCATTGCATGCATGAAAAGAAACATGGCATTTGATCTCTTAAAATTATTTTTGATTCAGGGTAGTGTTAAATAGGTTGAGCAAGTGTAGCAGTCACCCTTGGAAAAGGCAACCTGAAAGGACTTTCCCAGGGAGACAAATCCTGAATCTGGCAGTTACAAAGCTCTTGCAGCTGTTGAATAGGCTTCTAGGAAAAACAACAGGACAGCGAGGCAGGGCTGACAGCTGAACTGGTACAGGTGGTGGAAAGTGATGCTGCCTCACCAGGAACTGCAGTGACCATCAGCCTCTCTTCAGCTGCGTAAAAGTAAAGGATACTGCAGAGCAGGCTTTGGAGCGGTACAAACAAAGCTGATTCAGGAGCCAAATGCACCGGGATATTTGCTGGTGAGTGCAACTGGATTTTCCATCTGGAAGGCATGACTGTCTGGCCCAGAAGCCAATTTAAAGTACAAATTAGATCTGGCTGTTTGTCAGAGTCTCCTCCCCAAAATGCAATAAGGACAGGGTGGTTATATAATATAAACCATTCTCAGTAATTTAGTGGTCCTGAAACAACAAACAAGCCAAGGGGGGAAAAAATGGTTTGCAAAAAAATTCAAAGCCAAAGGATTTGGGTAGAGGAATTCAGTCCATATGATCCGGCAGAGATGCGTGCTGCTATTCCTGTATGTCTTGAAAGGAAGCTGCCACCAGATCCTCTGCTATTTTCTCTTCACAGGGCCCTACTGATAGGCGTGATATTTCAGCCTCCGCGCTAACTCCCGCACTCCAAATATGCAGGGACAGTTGTGCACGCGGCGCGGCACCTTTCCCCACTGCTGAGGCGGGGGCACCCGCAGGAGGCAGCTCTCCTCCTGCCGGCATGCAGCAAAGCCCTCGAGCACGGCGGACCTCTGCAGATGATGCAGGCTACAGTGGCTTTGCCCACATCCATCGCAGCATCCGTGATGCTGTACTCTGCCAGTGAAGGATACCGCCTGATGCGGGCAGGACGGGCTTTTGCAAGGTGGGTGGTGGGCAGCAGCACCCATGAGGGGGGCTCTCACCCTCTGTCCCTGCTGATCCTTTTTAAAGAAGTGATTCTTATTTGCTGCGTTGGTAGCAGCATGTGGGCAAAAAAACCCCACATAAATATTTGAGCCTGAAGAACGTGAACCACCTTTATAGGCTAATGTCCTTAAGGGGAAATTGCAAGGGTGTGTTTACTACTTCTTAATATTGATCTATTAAGTATTTATGCTTTATTCCCTGCTGTTTGTAATCTGCAACAGGCCTCTCAGATTTGAAGCAGGTACCAGTGCTCAAGTGCAACTTCCAGTTATTTTTACTTGTATGCATACAAAGCAGATAGCCCTGATTTACTGGGGAGAGAGGGAGAACATTAGAAAGCATCATGAGGCAGTTTCAGATGCCTGTAGTAAAATGGAGGGGAGGCTTGGCTCCTCCCTGTGTATGCTGCGTTTTGTGGCTGGAGGATGCAGCTCTCCAATCTTGTTATCGGGACCTGTCACAACGGATTCCCTTTTTCTGAACCAGCACAAATTGGGAGCAACTATGCTGACGTCAAGCTGGCTTGAGACATATGGGGCAAAGCCTAGGGAAGCAAAAAGTTTTTTTTCCATTGACTGTAACAAGTCCCAAGGGAGAGGAATTGGGCCCTTTCTCTTAAAACAATTTGTTTTCTTGGTGCTTTGCTTTGGATGTGCCACAGCATGATGAGGATGCAGTGTCCCAAAGGAATACCACAGCACTGGATGTGCCTTGTGCATCTGACATGTGAACCAGCCTCGCCAGAGTTCCTTTGGGGTGGAAAAGCAGCTTTCCACGCTCCCCTTGTGATGCTGCTAAAAGAAGACAAACCCCTGGTGGCAGCTAAAAAAACCCTGACAAGCTGGAAGAGGCTCTACAGATGGCTGAAAATTTGTTGATAGAGCTGCTCTTAGGGCAGGTTAACCCCCTGGCAGGAGGATTTACCTCAGGGGCTACGAAAGCAATGTTAGTGGGAGGGAAAACCCCCGATGCGAGGAGCTGCGCTGCTCTCTGGCACTGTCTGCTCCTGGGTCGGGGCTCATGTCCCCCCTTCTTTGCTTTTGCTTTGCTCTCCCTCCTGCTGGAGCAGAGGGCACGAGAGAAGGCTTTACCCTGCACAGGGGAAGCCGTGGCGTCACAGAAGGACATTAGCAGCGTTCCTTGTCTTCCGACTTTCCTCTGCGAGCAATTTCCAGGGAAATCAAGCCTGACTGTGCTCCATTAGCTGTTAACCTCCTGGCCACTGTGTCTGTCTTTTGCATTATGATGGAGCAGAGCCTCTTTGCGTGCTGCTGTCAGGGTCTGAATGAGCTTTGATAAAAGACCAAGTGTTAGAGCAAAAGGACATTTTTACCAAAAGTTGTTTTCAATTTCCTGAGCTAGCTGTATCTTCTCCCCTTTCCTCCTGGACTCTGAAGCAATTTGTCTTCTGGGGGAGCCTTGCTTCATTATTTTTGCTTCCCTCAATGCAGTTGACACTTAGCCTGGGTTTCCCAACCCTCCCAGCTCCGATTCATTAGCTTCAAAGGCCGTACAAAGCTGCTGTGGGTTTCCCCGGCTGCTTGCGCAGGGACATGCGCCTGCCCCAGCACTGTAGGGTTTGGTTTCCTAGACTGAGCTGTGATACAGCTCTGCCTGCCTCTGGGTGCGCAAGCGTTGTCTGGGCTCCCTTGGGCAGGCCTGCTTGGCCCCAGGCTTTTGGGGTTTCCAGTTCCCCCTGTAGTGTGCTCACCGTGTACATCCTGGGTTGCTGGCAGCCTGGGCACAAGCCAGAACTGCAGCTGCCAAAGGTGAGGAGAAACTGATGTCTTAGAAATGTGTCTGTGGAAAACGGTAGCAGCGGCTGAACGGGACCCCTGTGCCTGGCAGAGGGGTGTAGGAGGGGCGTGGGCTTTGGGGTGGATGCAAGAGCCTGGCTGGGCGCTGAGGCTGCAGGCTTTCAGCAGTAGCCTCTCAGAAACTAATGGGAAATCCAAATGCAAATTGGTGCTCTGACTTATCAGTCCCATGCATGCCAAGGCACTGTGGCAGGGGCCTCGGTGCATGGGTAACTAACTGAGCGTGCAGTGCCTAAGCTCAGCTTTAATAAAGGCAGGTTTTCTGCTCAGCGAGGGGCCGAGGGGAGTTGCAGAGGGGAACTGAGTAGGCTCTTCCTTTGAGCTCCAGCATTGTGCAGGAGAACATTGTGTCCCAGGGAGAGCTGCTCTTCACTCCTGGAGCTAGCTCTGTTGGTTTTCTGCCCGAAAATCTCACCCTTACTTTTCCATCCGTATGAGCAGATTTTGAACGTTCAGTCTGCCTGCCTCTTTGCTATGGCTAAACCTTTGCACTGCTGTAGCTGTGTGCTGGAGCTTGTAGCAATGCACCAAAACTGCAGGTGTTTCCAAAGCAATTTTCCTGAGGCAGGTATCTCTTGGTGCTGAGCAAAACCCATGTTCCACAGGCTGCTCTGTGCATTTTTAAGCTAGCAAGATTTGGGGAACACTGCTGCAGGGGTGGAGGCTTATGCTCATCTTATTTACAGCAATGTCATTCTTCTTAATTAACTTCTCTTCCCGTAAAGGTCCTACCACCCAGGCTCTGCAAGAACCAAGATAACAGCAAAAATCAGGCCAGCAGAGATGACCATCTCTACAGACTCCCACGGCACTGAGTGTGACCTATTAAAAATCAGCTCCAGACCAGGAGGAAAAAAAAACTACCGCTGAAAAGAAGTAAAACTCCTCCTCACCCCAGCTTGGATGTGAAATGCTTCTGTTGGGGGAGGAATACTCCTTCCTCTATGAAGAAGGGGGCAGAGCCTGCTTGCTCAGGGCCGTTCTCCTCTTCCAAGCAAAAGGTGAGAGGTTAGTTGAAAACACAAGGAGTGTGGGCAGCGTAACTGTGCATCCACCACTTGCTGCCTGGTGCTCTCATTCTGCAAAGCCTGGATGGTCTGGGCTTTCTCTCTGCGGAGGACAGGGGAGAAGGGGTGGTCAGCCTTTAGGAAGGGTTGGTCTCAAACTGCAAAATTAGGGTTTGCTTCATCTTCCCTTGGAGGCTCTGACCCAGCCTCTGCAGGAGCTGCTGGTGGCCAGGCTCCCTCTCCTTTGCCTGGCGCAGCCTGGCTCTGATCGGTTGACTGGCACCTCATAGAGCTGTGAGGGCAGGTTTCCACCGCCGTGGCTGCATGAAGCTGGTTTGGCTTTGACAGGAGCTCAAGCATTTTAAGGCTATGAAAACGTAAAGCCCCAGCCAGCTACTGCTAACTTTGCTTCTTTCTTTCTGCCTTTGCTGCTTGTCAAGGCTAGGAGTTTATAATGTGCAGTGGTCTCTTTTGTTTTGTAGGGACCAAGTGATTGAAAACAGCCATGATATTACTATGCATGGACAGTACATTTTTTCTATGTATTTTCATAACCCTTCTCCCAAAGGATTGAATGCGTCTTTTATTCTATGACTCTACAATGGGTTAGAGCAGCTCCTCAGGCGGGAATTGTTCTGCTCCATAGACTACTTAATACTTCCTATAAACAACTGCCAAATTAGGTAGGTAATACTCGATATTCCTGACCTGACCAGCAAAGTACTAGTAGCTGCATATCAGAGGAGAGAAAGGGCTGGAGATGCCAGGGGTGAGCCTGAGGTTACAGAAGAGAAAATGCTGGTTGTAAAAAAATGTGTGTGTGTGCATGTAAGCATATGGGTAGAGACACATTTCCCTCGGAAGAAATGCGGGAAGGCTTTGGTCTCAGATCTGTGGTGTACCTTAGTCACCTCTGGCACCTAAGCAAAGTGTATCTAGTCGAGATTGGAGTTTCACTAATAATGCAAGGGTTGTATATTTAAGTACACATGTGCCTGCATGTTTTTTTTCCATAGTAACACTATGTAACTCTCTAAATGTTGTCTAAACTTGAGCCCTGGTGTCATTAAGACATCATTAAGTCAGAGCAGGGCCCCTTGGTCCTTCACAGCTCTAGGGTGAGAGGTTTCTACCCTGCTCGTCCTTCGAGGAAGGGCTGCTCCTGGCAGATGGGACACTGTGGTGGTGTCCCCTGGGGACCCCAAGCCTTGCCCACTCTGCGCCCCAGCCCAAAGGCAGGTGGGTCCCTGTGGCAGATGCTGCCAGGCTGCAGGGCAGGGGACATTGCCCTGCCACAAGCCTGACAGTCTGTAGGACACAGAGCAGTTGAGGATTGGGAAGGCTCATGGCTGGGAAAGGAGGAAAGTATTTAAAAAAAAAAAATCCCATTTTTTGTGAATGCTATGACTCTTCTTTGCAAGTGCCCTGAAAGCAGACACGAGCTTTTCTACTCCCCCATCGCTGTTTCTCTGACACAGGCACCCCAGAGATGTTCTGCTCTTGCTGCCTTGTCTAGGAGGGACATGGCTGCACTGGCCTCAGCCTCTCGCAGTACTTCTTCTGAACAGTGTTTTGCAAAGGGATGGTCTGCAGACCCATGCACTTCCACTTGCAAGAGTCCTTTTCTTCCCCCTTGTTTTTTCTCCTCCTCCCTCCCCTCTGCTCTCAGAAAACATCTGTTTCCAGATGTTGTTCTTGAGTCTAATAAACGCAGCGAAAGGCCTTGAGTTAATATATTTACAATAGCTGGAGATGTCGGCTGCTAGTTAATGGCTCGTTCGAGCACGTCAAGACCCCCACATTTCCTGAGAGGGAAAAAAAATAGAAAGAAAAAGAGAAGTGGGGTGGGTTTATTTTCTCCCTAGTAAATGGCCTGAAAAGGGGAATCTGTACAGGCGGTTTTGGAGATTACTGATGGGATTGAGTGCACAGCCATCTCCATGCAGTTGGCCTCAACTTCCAGTTACAGTTAGTGACAGGAAGGGCATGTTTGCTTTTTTTTTTTTTTTT
>VXAL01016225.1:51851-155033 GCA_013399475.1 Chauna torquata | reverse complement strand
GGGGGGGAAAAGCAGAATTTGTGTGGTTTTAGAGGGAGAAGTTGCATGTGTATACAACAAAAGCAGGTACCCTGTAAAGCCTGGGGGAAGATCAGCTGCCCTTCTGCACTGTGGTGAGCATGCTCGGCCTCTTGGGGTTGTGCCAAAGGTATTTGTCATGTTTCTAGTGATGCTAAAGAGGTTGAGGGGCTGTGCCATGAATGAGGAGGGAGCTTTGGTCATCATTGCTGCCCCAATAGTCTAATTTGCTTGGGACACTCTCCTTACTTAAACAAGCAAAGGAGGAACACCTGAAAACTCCCTTTCCCTCCCCACTTAAAGATTTTTTCCCCTTCTTTTTTCTCCACTTGCTTAAATATCTTGAGAACCATACTGCACAATTCTGCAGCCCAAGGGTCAGCAAGTTTGCTTTAAGCATCCCCTGCCTTGCCCTTTGGGGTGGAAAACACTAAGCTAAAATCATGAGATTTCTTCTATTTTTCCTTCCTATTCCTCTGGTAGCTAAGACCCATTTCCTTTCAGCTGCCTGCAGTCCTTGAACCTGGGTGGTGTTACCCCACATCTTTTTGCTCCATTCAGGAGAGCTCGCTCCTTGCTTTTGCTCTATGCCATGTAGTCCTGAGATTCCAGGAGCTGGGCCTTTAAGAAAAAACAGCAAAATTGGAGGTAAAACAATTAGAGTTAACAAAACCACCAGCCCTTGAAATCCTCCTGATGGTTGTAATAGATTATCTATTTGAGACATGTTTCTTTTAGCTGTTGGAGATAGTGGTGGGAAATGATTTCACCTCCCCGGGTGACTGCAAACAACTGCGTCTGCTAAAGAGCTATTAATCTGCCCCCTTTGAAGAAGTGCCCTCTCTTTCACCTAATCTCTAGTGCCCATCCAAAATAGGCACTTGCAAGGTTTAGGAGGCTGTGGCCATTGCCCTTTAGTGTCAGAAGAGGTTCTGCTTTCACTGCTCCGTTCACCAGAGCCAGCCCTGTACTCTCATGCTAGCGGTGAGTTAACAAGACCCAGGGGAAAAGACCGTACTGGCTTTATTGCCCATTTCCAGCACGTCCAAACCCTCCTGGCCTTGCCCTCTTGCAGAAGGAGGGATTTTCCTTTGCATGCAGCAATGTGTGATGGCTCCCTAAATACACAGGGTCCCCTTGTAGGAGATGGTCAGCCATGGTGCTGGCAAAGCCTTTTTCAGGCACTTTCATATGTGTAGCGGGAAGGTGCAGCCGTTATGTCACTGGAAAACATGACAGGCAAGAGCAAGCAGGGTCTGTAGACAGGCTGATCATTCATATAAGAAGTATTGTTAGCATTTCGGCTTGGGAAAGAGGTAGCCAGTGGCTGCTCTGATGTTTAATGCTCCAGATGTCCCCCAGGTGAAAAAACTGACCCCAGATCTCAGAAAGGAGACCACAAACACCAGATCTCCAGAGACAAGTCCTTTTATTTTTGCTTACAAAAATCAGCCTTGCCCTAAAGTGACTGTTTTCTGTTGCCTGGGAAAGGCTGGTTTTAGAGGAAAGTCCTTTCTTTTTGCTCTCTTGAGCAAATCCAGCTTCTCATGTTGGACCAGGCGGTATTTTGCACAGTGGTAATGAGGGAAGCAGAAAAAGCCGGGAATTCGTTCTGCTTCACCATCTCAACCCAATGCTGACCTGAGGTCTCCAGAAGCCAAGGATTTTTTCTGTTGCCGTCAGTGTTTGTTTGATAGACTCTGCAGGAAACCGAAATCCAGGCGCTTCTAAATTCCTGGCAGGTTTTGCCTCTCACCAAAGAGCAGCGATCCCATGGCAGCACCGCCCTTTGCACTTGCAGGGCTGCAGAGCTCCTGGGCTCCGGGGAGGCACCTGGATGGCCGGGGATGGGGAAAATGCCCAGCACTGGTGAGTGCCTGGTGGACGCATGGTACCGGTGCCTGGGGCTGTGCTCCCAGCCCTGCCCAGCAGCACCCGACCCTCCCTCCCGTGGGGCCTGTTGTCCTTGAGCAGCTTCCACTCCCCCGACCCTGTAGATAAAGTTGTGGGGAAATGCTATCGCTCTTGTTCCTCTCCTGGTCATGCTTGAATCCTGCTTGGGTCATCGTTTCCCCTGACAAATCTGGTTATGCTGCTCTTCTCCGTGCACGCCGGCAGAGCGATGCAGCTGAGGCTTCTTGCAGCAAGCCGTCGCTCTGCCTGCCCCCGAGCTGTTCCCCCTCGGTCCCTGGGGGGCCTCTGTGTTTGGTGGGGTGGGGTCTGTTGCATGTTTCCTTGCAGGTTTCTGCCCTATAAAAAGGCCTCTGCTGCAGGCAGGGTGTCAGACTCTAGCTGGTTAGGAAATGACTTCCTGCCCCTGTCCATGTGAACCATCAACTCTTCGCTTATAAACGTGAAGGCTATGCTAAGCCTGGTTCCCAAATACGGGAACCCCACCCAGATGTGACAGTCTCGTGTTCAGACATTTTGGTTGGCACATTCGTAGATGAAAATGGAAACGTGTATGTCTACATACCAGTGAGTATCCAAATAAAGGCTTCGCTGTCCTATTTGTGCCCATGTTTGACCATTAGCACAACGTGTTCAAAGCCAGACAGTGCTGCAGAATGGAGCCATGCCATCTGGGGTGGCAGCTAGATGGGAACATGCCCAAATGCCAAGATTCACGTATCTGTGTTTTTTAGACTGAGAGGGCAAACACAGATAAAACACTGTGTGGGAACTGGCAACTCTCCTCTAGTGTGAAACCCTCTCCCCACCCTGCTATCAAATCAAGTCACTATCAAAACATTTCAGTCTACAATGTAACAAAAAAGCTCTGGAAATATTCCATTTCTGGTCAGTTGCAACAACCTGTTTTGATTTTGACTTGCAATGAGGAAGCCAGTCCTTTCAAAGTGAAAAATAGAAGCATTCCAGCCAGCTCTGCCTTTCCTCGTCCCACGCAGAAAAGTGCCTTTTTTTTCCTCTCTAAAAGAAATTTTCCTCAAACTGTTGCCTTCTTGCAGGACAGTGCTCATTTACTTATGAAAATCAAGTCAGTTGTATATGATGCTGGGCATGGGCTTCTTTTGCACCCAACATAACACTGTTCATTTCTAAATGTCAGCCCTGCCTATGAAGTAGATTGGACAATAAGATGATGCATCTGGAATTGCACAGTTGGGCTTGCGGGTAAGCTGGGAAGAGAGAGGTTCTCCTTAGCACAGCACTCTGGCAGCTCAGTCTTCTCAAATCAGCTCAAATCATTAACCAAGTGTGGTTCACAGGCATTAATGAATAACTTGGATTGATTTGCATTTTCTTCAGTAAAACAGTTATTTAAATAATGCCTATGAGGATATGGGTCGATTTTATTGACATTTTCAGTGAGGGAAGATGCCATGGCCTTGGGTGGGCTCTATCACCTTTTAGAGATGCGCAGATGGGATTGCAGAGCAGGAGACCAGCACACCGGTGCAATTAGAAATACTAACTCACTGGAAATGAGCATATGGACATAATTCCACCTTGTGGAAGTGCTCAGGAGGTTTTGTTTTATTGTGCACTGGAGCAACATCAAACTTCAAGGCCCCTGATGGTTTCATGAAAAGTCACTGCTCTTTTCAGGCCACTTTCAGCTGTAATTTTTCAGTGCAGCCCTTCTGTCCCTCCAGGTGTCTCTGTGAGTGTATGGAGTCTGCCACAGGGGGAAGAGTACCTGCTTCAGATCTCTATTTTTTTTGTTTGCTGAGTGCGTCTTCTGAGAAATGCAGCTTTCTCATGAGGATGCAGTCCCCACTGATGGCTCTTGATTTTGTAATGCCTGTCAGGAGGACCACATTTGGAGGCCATTACGAAACTGCCTTAGCCTGCTTCCAATCAAACCCTGCATTTCTAGTTAAAGACTATGAACTTTAATGCCTCTCTTCATTCCCAAACTGGTCTGCTCTGTGTTTCCCATCTCTGCTTGGGCACGTCCCCCAGTCCCACTTTTCCAAGAATTTGAAGCTTTGGGTTTCAGCAGTAGTAACGATTCCTTTTGCTCTTTTTCATTCCTTGACAGAAGCTAAAGTTTCACTTGCCGAGACATCGAGAAGTTCGAGACACACACCAGCGATGCAACTGCCCAGCAGGTAGGGATCTGCAATGGCTGGCACCTTGGAAGGTGCCTTTTCTTTTTTGTCTGCTTCTCGTTGAAGGCTTTGGTGTGTGAATGCAAAGTTATGCATACTTGTGTAACAATGTGCTTCAGGTATAGGAAATGAATATGGACAAGTGCATAACAAGTTGGGTACACATGTAAATATTGATTCTGTATATGACAGAAACAGCAGGAAAACCAGTAGACCTCCAGGCATACATCTGAATAGTAAATGAAGAGAGAAAGATGCATCAAGAGGGCAAATGCTCCCGTTAACTTTAGATATCAACATTGAGGTGGGCAGAATGGCTTTTAGGAGATGCATCTTTTTGACTAATTTGAGATGGGTTTGAGATGTAGTCTAGACCCAACACCAAAGCTGGATAGCTAAATTTTGGTGAGCCAAAACACTCTGGGGTGAGGAGATTTGAATTCCTTGGTGTTATACAACTATCTGAGGCATCTTGCAGACTAGCAGTCTTCTCTTAGAAGCGGCCATATATCAGGGGGATTGAATGGTCACTGAAGGTCCCACTCATACAACATAAAGAAATCTTATGGGATTGCTTAATTGCATTATGTTTTTAATCACGCTAATATCAAAAAGCTCTCTGAGACGCATCTTCTGAAGTGGTTTCAATACAATAAGTGACAAATTGTTATGGAAAAAACATTTGTGAATGGCATTTCATTCCATTACTATGAATCATGCAGCCTTCCTCATTGTCTTTTGATACATTTGACTGTGTAGAAGAAATAGAAGAGTGCTGGCAACCTCCTCACATCCAAAGTCGCTGAAGTTTTGGAAGAGTTTGAATGTTTATAACCAAACTGAGTAGCTGAAGCTCATCTTGAAAAGAAAGAGGCAGGGAAAGCTGTATCTGGTTAAGTGTCTAAGCGTGGCATTTCCATTTTCAGTGGTTTCTTTCTTGGTTCTCTTGGTGCCCAACATGAAGCAGTGTTTGGCAGTGCTTCATATCAAATATCAAAGTGTGTTTAAGTATGGTCAGCAGCTGGACAATGTTGGAAGAAATGACGAAGAGTTCTGTCTTTGCTATAACTAATGTTTTCTCATACTTGGTGTATTTAGGCCTTTGTACAGATGTAGGAGGTACAGTCTCTTTTCAGACTAAAACGGATTTGTAAAGTAGCTTGTGAAAGCAAGACGTAAAACCCTACGGGTTTGTGATGGAAAAGAACTAAAATCTAGGATCCAGACTTGCAGAACACTGGAAAATGTCTGATTTGGCTAGTCCGAATCAGTACTGTTGGACTTTCTTTTTAGTCCTTTAAACAACAGGAACCATTTGGTTTAAATTTAAAAGACAGCACAAATGAAATGTGTTCTCCACTTCTCCAAAGATAGATCAAAACTGAGTTCAACTGTTTTTAAATTTAACCTTTTCCCTTCAATGGGAACACAAATCATAGCACTACTCCATTTTCAAGTTCCTGCCTAGACTTGACTTCTAAATGCCATAAAACCACAGGAATGAATATCCTCCTGGTATTTCTGAGCCAGCTTGGAGAAGGAAACATAGAACTTGAATGCAGAACAGGAAGAAACAGAGATTCACTGATCTTAGAGGCCATCAGAGTGTGACCCCCTGCACCACGTGTGTGATAGATGCATAACCCAAGCATTTCAGCATCAAGGTCATAATACTTGGTTACAGATACCCACATCCCTTGTGAAGCCATCACAGCAGTTGGTGCTGAATTTCTTGTAGCACTTAGTTGCCTGCCCATTTCGTTAAGCTCACAGTGTTTATGAAGGACAGCTTTGAATTATGTCCCATTTTGTCCCATAATGATTCAGGCTTCCTTGTTACCTGTCGAACTTGCCTGTCTTCATCAAATATTCTGTGACCACAGAAGCTATTTGTAAAAATCCACACACCCCCTGCCAAATTTTCCCTTGAGGGCAATGAAGCTATGGTCCAAACCTGAAGTTGTGGCAGGTAAAGTCTTGATTGGCTTCAAGCAGTGCAGAAATGAAGGCACCTTTGGCCAGCCGTTGTCTCATCTCACACACTTTGCTGCAGGGTGTTTCCCTTCGGTCTCCAGGCTGATGCAATGCAGGCCACCTGAAACCACTGTTGTGCTGTTTCAGCATGGTCTCTTGTCCAGGCTGAGACCTTGGGAATCCTTTTCCCCAATGCATTTTTTCCCTTGTGTCCAAAATGCCCTGAGGACCAGACAACGTGACCCTTGCGGGACACCGAGGTATTCAGAAGCACTGAGAAGCGTCAAGATGTTGCAAGACTTGGCGCATGCCTATTGCTTCTCACTGGCCCACTCTGCCGCCTATAAACAAGCACACATCATGTTCCCCACCAAAAATAAATGTTTATCAGAAGTGACATTTCAGTACATCCCTAATTGTGAGCCAGGTCCCTGCATGGCAAAGAAGGGGAAAAGGAAGACAAGTTCATCTGCTGACCTGTTCAGTACGGATGTAGAGGTCCTGGGCAGGGTCACTCCTTGCCATAGGAGAGCTTCAGGACACGAGGGTTTGTGAACGTAAATGGTTTGGAAAAGCTGGGAATGGGGGAGCAAGAAGGCAGCGAAGCGTGTGACTGTACCACAGCTATCTGAGCGCGCACGATAAGAACCGTAAGAATAACACGGTCAGGAAAACAGCGCAGCTGTATTTATAGCAAATGATAAGGAAATATATGTTTCCTTCAGCTGGGAAGCTGGTACTTCAGATCACTTGGGCTGGGGCTGGGCGTGACTACCTGTGAGCCAGTTGTTGCTCCATGGCGTTGTGGTTTTCAAGCTCAGAGGTCATAACGGGCTTCTCCAGCAGTGTCTGAGCAGGGAGGACATGACCGCTTACGTTAGCACAAGCTGCTTGGGTAACTAATGACTCAGTTCCCTTCACCTGACATATATACCATGAGATCGTCTCCCAGACTGATCTGGGGCAGCCTCGTGCAGGTTGTGAAAGGGCCCTGGAGCATCAGTGGCAGCAATGACTGCACCCAGCTGCTCACCACCTCCAGACCTCGGCCTGCAGCAGGACCACGTGCAGGCAGGGAGCTCAGCACTGGTTTTGATCTGAGGTCGTTGTGTACTGGGGCGATACCTGGGGTGTCTTGCTGGGGCTGAGTGGGTGCTGGTGGGATCATGGGCTTGATTTCTAGGAGAGAGCTTCCCCTCGTAGCTTTTGCTCAGAGGAGGGAAGTATTTTTTTCCCACATGGGATTTGGATGTGGCTGTGAGAGCTCAGGAGAGCTACCTGAGTTCTGGAGGAGCCTCTCCTGGCCAGCTGAGCTCCCTTGATTACTGCCTCATAATAACAAGACACTGTGAGGGAAAAGCATTGTGTTTCAAGTTGATAGAGTGAAACCCTAAGCCTTACTGGTCTGATCCAGACCCAGTTGCAGATCCAGACCCCGTCCTGCCTGGACAGTCTCAAACAGCCAGGGACTACCACCAAAACCCCCTCCCACAGCCTTCCTGGCGGAGGTGGGTGCCTGTGTATTTTATATACTGTGGCTCTTTTTATTAGACCTTTCCCATCTTCTTCTCTTCAGCTCCTATTTTCACAGTCCCCACGTGGCTGTTTTTCACTCTGCTGGCTCACTGCTCCAGTCTTCAATATCCCTTAAAAAAAAAAAAGGGCTGGCTACTTTCCCTCTGCCTCCGCACTGCTTGTTTTGGTCCGGTTTCTCCTCGGGCAGGTAGGGAGCCTGCAGTGCTGGAGGCGGTCAGCCGTGCAAGCGGGGAAGTGGCTCAGAGGGATGCTGAATGGCTTTTCCTTCACTCCCCGGGGGGCAGAGGAGGAAGCTGGGCTGGGGGAGGAGGTGGCTGTGGCCCCGTGGGCTTCTGGGGACAGGTCGTCAGAGGGAGGTTGCTGAACCCCGCCGCAACTTGATGCACCTTCTGCTGTTACTGGGGCTTGGGGGTGGGCACGGGGCAGCTGTGAGGATTTTGGTGTTGGCCGTGGACTGGGGTCTTGGGAGTGTCTTTGGGCCTTTGTGAGAGAACACCCCCTGGGCATTTCTTCTCGCATAAAACCTCACCCATGTCCCCCCATCTGCCCCAGCCCCTTGGCTGCTCTCCTCAGCTCCAGCTGACCATACAGAAATACTAGCAGGAGCTGCTGCAACCCAGAAACATTGCTGCTGTTTCCCTTCTTGTAGGGTGGCTGGCGAGAGCAGCTGTGTGGTGGCGGTCCCAGCTGCACCCCAGGGCTGTGGGCCACGCGGCATGCCCGCTCAGTCCGAGCATCCTGCTCGCCCCTGGAGGAGGCCAGCAAGAAATGTCGCAGGGCTGCGGTGGGGCCTTGGCTCCTGCCCAGGATGTGTCACCCAGCGCCGGCAGGGCCAGCTGGCAGGAGGCGGCAGGATTTCCCACGTCTCGACCCCTGCCTGGCCCGGCAGGCAGCCGGCAGAGGGAGGAAACGTTGGGAAGGGCATGACCGGGGCTGGCGGATGGGGCTGGCGGGGATGGGGACAACACCCCGGGCAGTGTGGGCTGAGCCCAGCCCCGCAGCACCCAGGCAGGATTTTGCATCCAGGCGGATGCATCTGTTTCTCCCTTGGGATTCCCATCTGAGCCAAAAAGGAGGCCAGTGCCCAAGTACTGCCTGCTTCCGCTCTGTACCCCCACAGGGGTGCTCCAGCTCTTGCAGGTTTTTGCAGCTTTTACGTTTTCTTGCTGTCATTTTTAACTCTGCCTGTTTTCAGCTTGCTGGGCCTGCTTGGGCAGATCTGAGGGCTCCTGTGAGATTAACAGTCTGAATACATGCAGGTGAGCCCCAACGGGTGGAGGGGGCATTTGGCATCCCTGGTGTGGGGTGGAAAAGTCAACCCCTGGCTATTTAAATGCCAGGGACTGTGAGCTGAGTCGGTGGCCCTGGCTCAGAGCCATGAGGACGGTGAGGCAGGAGTGCATAATGAAACACCCAGCCTCATGGCCCTCCTGTCAGGAGGTGCGTTTGAAGTGCTATGTTTTTGTTTGACCCGTTTTCAGGACGGTAAGTCAGCACAGTTTTCTGTGCTGACTACTCAAAGGATGTTGTGGGCTGCAGCGCAACCCTTTCCTACTTTAAAAGCGTCTAAATGTGGCTTTTTAACAACCTCTGAGCAAAAAATGAGAGAGGAGCTTTGTGAATTGCCTTTTTCCCTGAATATACCAGCAAAGCCCTTGCAGGCGGGCTGGCTATAGAGCCGAGCTCCAGAGGGAGCAGCGCCTGCCGGGCTGCCGTGGCCAAGCATCCGGCAATGCTGTGGCCAGAGCAGCACATCGCTGCCTCAGAAAACGCCATTAGCTGGCACCGCATCCCCACGGCGCGGCACATCTGGAAGCAAAGTTGCAGCATAATCATTGCTTAAATACTTCTGCTCTTTCTCTCCCCCTTTTTAAGAATTCTCCCTGGGAATTCTATTATTCCCTGAAATTTAACTGTGTTCCCCCATCCACATTTTTTTGGCCCTCCGGAGTATACACACACTTCAGCCTCGAAGGTTGCTCATGCGCCCTGGCCTGCTGGCTGTATTTTGGGTTGGGGTTTGTTTGGTTTAGACATACTGTTGTTTCATTTGTTTTGAAGATGCAAACCACACAATGAATTCCACGGATTCTGCAAGCAGTTATGAATAGATGGGGATGAGCGATTCAGAAAAAAAACAAACAAACAGTTTGTTTGGTCGGTTAACTCTCTTTCTCCGAACACGTAGGCAGCTGTGCTCTTACACAACTGCCTGGGGCAGATGGAGGAGTCACCTCTGCCTGGCTTTTGTCACCTGGAGATTGTTACCACATCTGCTGCTGAGGGATGGTAATGGAGCAAGGATGCTCGTTATTCTCCTAAGCATCAACTCATCTGGCTTAGTCTGCATTTGGGATTTAAACAGGCTTTATTAAGGCTTATTTAAATGATTTTAGTGAACCTGCTGTTGTTGCCACAGCGCAGACTAGGAGGGCTTGCGTGAGCCATTAATACAGCTATGAGTGCTGCCCAGGCTGCAAAACGACTGGAGGACAAGCACACCCTGATGGTGCTGTCACACCGATGGAGTTAGGAAGGGAAAAACTTCCGCCTTTCCCTCTTTACCCAGCATATGGTTAGAAACAGAGTTGGTGCAGTCATAAGGGAAGGCGCTGAGGCATGATGGACACAAGTGCTCCATGAGAGAGTGGCCTATTTATTTACACCCAGCTGCTTGTTTGTATAATTCCCTCTTGCCATGTTTGGCCTGTCTCCTGGGTGCCCCAGGGCTCCTCTCTCCGCCCTCTGCTCTTTTAATTAAAACTTTTTATTTTAAGCCTTTTTTGGTTTGAACTGGTTGGTAGGTACAAGGAAATTCCCCTGGGCCTGCCAGAATTGCAGCAGGTCTTCTCCTCTGGAGGCCAAGCTCTACCCAAAGGTGCAGACAGGTGAATGTTCTCATCTCAGTGTGCACGAGTCCTGGTGGCGCAAGCGTTAACTTCAACAGCGCTTACATTTTACGTCCCAGATGTTATATTCCAGCCCTGGATAAGCCTTGGCTGTTCAGTACTGCTGTCCTCCATCCGAAAAAAGTGATAAGCTCTTCCCCAGACAAGGATATGGTGCAGAGAAAGATGTTGAGGATGAATTGCGTAGAAAGGGCTAAGACTTTGGAGAGTGGAAAGGATGCATAGTGCTGCTTAGAAGCAAGTTTACACCATGGCGGGCTCCAGCCTGGGGCGCAGACTGACACAGGAGGAAAGCATCTGTGGCCGTGCCGATTTGTAAGAGGTAATGGTCTCACTGTGACCTTTACTGTCTCTGCCAGACCACATCCAAATAGCAGGTCTGATGGGGAATGGCACCCTGCACGCAGACCGGGGCCCGACAGGTTGCCTGCGGGGCGCCCGGGATGCATGTGGAGGGCTGCAGCAGAGAGCTGCTGCATATTTGACGGGTTTGTGTACAGATGTTTGGTGGAAGTGTTTACACCATTGCGTGCCTGTGCTTACAATGTATATGGTACATATGGGCATAAATCAGCGCCGTGACAAAGCAAGGCAAAGACATCCCAGCTGGCTGGGGAAACCCAAAGAGCACATTGTGCTGCTACTGTACCGTGAGGGCTTTGATTCAGTGTGAGCTTGCTACCAGGGTGGAGGATTTTTCCCAGGCCTGGGCTGAGTGCACATGGCCGGGCTGGTTTGCGTCAGCTGCTGACGCATGTCCGGGCCCCGCGACGCGGGTCTCGTGTGTGCTGCCCATCCCAGCAGCTTTGCGGCGGCCGGAGGAATGAGGGTGAGTCGCACTGGCCTCCAGGCTCGACGATGGGGCACTTGCGCAAAGCATGGGTGCCCGCCAGCCCGCTAGGAGCGCTGAAAATACCCAGGATGGGCCAAGGGACGTGTTGCAGGCGACAAGTGGCTCGCTCCAAAGCTGTTGGCAAGGGAACTTTGCTCCGGCGCTAATGTTAGCTGCCACTGCGTGCTTGAGGGCAATGGGGAGGTAAAAAGCAGACTGCTGGTGGCAGGGATGGCTCTGCTCGGCATCCTCATGGCTGGGCAGGGAATCGGATTTTGCAGCAGGGCCACAAAAACGCAGGAGGAACCCTCTTCTCTGAGGCATCAGGTTTCGGTGCGGTGATACCCGATTCCCTCTTGACTCTTCCGGGCATCCGTCCTCATCTTCGCTGGCCATGGGGACCAAGGGCCAGGCTGATTTGCTGTTGCCCAAAGGGTGTCCCAAGGCGAGGATCAACAGGAAGAGCGGAGGGGCGGCTTTCCTCCCCATGGATCAACTTTCAGCCCCTGTGCCAGGCTGGGGGCTGCAGGTACGGCCAATGGGGTGGGGGGAGAGGTAGTGGTTTAAAAAGGAGAGGTTGCATCATGCAGGGCTGGGCGGCTTTGGGAGGCAGAGCTGGTAGAGACAGAAACCTCATCTGTTAAACACATACCGCCCGCCACCCCCCCCGCCGGGGAACATTCAATCCTCTCTTTGATGGACGTCCAAGAAAATACTTCTTCCACATCCTAAACTTGTTAGCACCAGTTAATCATCTTAACCTTCTTCCCCTCCGAGCACACACTCCAATGAGTTTCCCATCACTGGCAGCCGTTAAAGACACAGAGACGTTTTTCGCGCCGGCCTTCGCAGGCAAGCGTATGGCCATTAATTATTAAACATCCTGGCTGTCCCCCAGGTGCGAGAGCAGGCGCTCATGTCTTGTGCTGGAGCCACCTCAAAGTGACTGTCCAGCGCGTCACTTTGAGGAGGGATGCTCCTGACGCAGCTCCCCCTGTCCAGGAGCTGGACCAAGCTTTGTGATCAAGGTCCTGCACTGGGCAAACCTCAGCCCCCAGGACCACACTAAGGCCGTAGGGGTGAGTGAAGGGAGGCCCTTCAGCTCCAGGGTGGAGGTCTGTCCTCTCAGCTCCTGGGCAATGAGTGTAGGGTGTTGGCGAGCAGGACCATAAGTGCAATGCTTTGTCCCAGCACTTGCTGCTGCTGGATGTCCCAGCGGATGCCTCCAGCTGCATCGGGGTGGGGACGGACACACTGGGCACACAGACTTGTCCTCTCTGCAGGGAAAGCTCCATGGCGCTTTGCTCTCGTATGGTTTCCCCTGTACTGGCCCGCATATAGCCCCCAGCTCAGAGGAGTGTAGGTCCCCCTTGCTCCCATCCTTGCTGACATGCTCGCCGTAGCTTGCACCCTGCTTTCCTGGCGTGCATCTCTGTGCTTCCTCTTTGACATTCGTAAGCATTGTGAAACAAGCCCTGGAAAAGATTTGCCTGCATTGGAGCGGTGCTCCAATGCATCCCAGATTAACGTCACAAAATGCCAGCAGCATGATGATTGGAGGGCTGGAGAGAGGTGCTCACGTGCGGGATCTGCGCTGCGCAGCTGGTTTGGGGAGGGGGCTGAGGCATGGTGCTGTCCTCCCCAGGAGGGCTGTAGGGTGCCCTGCTAATCCCCTGGCTGTTAGGTCCTGCTAACTGGGCATCCTCGCTTCATTTCATCTGGCTGTTTCTCCCCTTTCCCATCTGGAAACCCCCTTGTTGCCTGTCTTTGCTGCATTTCCCCCAAACCAGCTTGCATTTCAGATGGGGGAGAGGCGACCCCTTGATGCATCCGTCCCCTCTGTGGTGCCTGTGGCTCTGGCGGGGCAGTGATGCACCCTTTGATGCTGTCTCCCTCTTGCATTTGTGGGTTTGGGAGGCAGCCCTCTTGCACAGCCTCCCTGGACTGATTCACCCCTCCACTCCTCCCAACGTGGCCGGGGAAATTCCTGCTCTGCTCTCCCATCCTGTTCCAACCAGGCTGCCGAGGCTTGCTGTCTGCTTCTTCCTCATGCGATGTCTTGGGTGAGCAGCATCGTGGCTGGACCGCGCAGGCGGGTGGTAATTAAATCAGTGTATTCCCCAGGGAGCAGCTGATTAACAGCACATTTTCCCCACGCCGGGGGGCTGAGACACACACGGGCACTATCAATCCATCGCTTGCCTCACTCCTCTCCCTTAGGATGTCTTTTTTCTTTTTTCTTTTTCTTTTTTAATCCTTTCTTTCAAAGAGAAGATGAAGATTATATCAGCAGAACTGGAATCTGAACTGACAGGGCTTTGTGCGAGGGACTTGTTTATTATGATTTGGTATTGCTCCGGGCGGCGTGCATGCTACGCTGGGGACCACCCAGCGATCCCATCCACACCAGCTCCCCCCACCACGTGGACAAGCCAGCAGCAGGTAGAGGACCGCGGGGATGCGGGCTGTGCTTTGGGAAGGGTCTTTCCAAGGCCAGACCCAGTACTGGGATGTGGCCAGATCCCAGTGGTTGCTCTCTGCTTGTCTTCCTCCTCCTCTATCATCAGCTGTCCAGGGCAGGAGATATTGCTGGAGGCAGCGGCAGCTGCTGGGAGTTGTGTGTTGGCCCCATCCCTGACAGAGCTGAAGTACGCAATAGGCTGGGATTTTTTTCACCTTTTTAATTTATTTTTTAAACATTAGCTCCTTTTCAGAAAGATTTTGGCAGCAAAGAGGGAGTAGTTTTGCATCCCCAAAAGGCAGCCTACAGATTTAATACCCCTTAAACACTACTATATGCAAGCTGAAAGAGGGATTGAACCCAAAAGTGCCCCACAGACCTTAATGGGTCTGTGGCACGGCCCCAGGCATATTGAGGGAGCCAGGTTTCAGCCCTCTGCTCACCAAAGAGCCATGTACCTGGCCCTGACCTGTCCAAAACCAGAGGAGCTGTGGCATTGCGAGGCCCTGTTTGGCATCCCCTGTGCAATGTGATTTAATGTGGGGTTAAAAACAGAAGGGATGGAGAAGCGGAAAGAAATATGTTTTTGGAAGGATGTGATAAAATATTGTGTCTTCATCTCTAGCCTTGCATTTCTCAGTTTACTGCCAATTCATGTGTGTGGTGATTTCTTGCTCATGGACGACCTGTGTGCTTGTAGCAACTTCTTTTTTTTCTTCTGGGGAAACAGGAGGAGATGGGGGTTATTGACTGTGGCTTGTGACTTCCTCTTTCCCTGAATTTCAAAGGCATCCTGGATTGGTTCCCATGCACTGCCATTGCATTAACCTGACTCTTAATGGGAAAGGGCCCTGGAGTTGCTTGGGAAGGCGTTGGGAAGTGGTTCTCTTCCTTTAGGAAGGGAAGCTATAACTGTGTGGCTGTTGGATCGAGGGCTGGTGTGGAGCACGTACCATCCCTGGCCCTGCGCGGTTTGATGTGCATTCAGCCATTGCCTTGTCCTCCAGGGGGTTTCTCCACCCACCTTCCCCAGCAGCAAACTGCTGCAGACCTCAGTCCTTGCTCCTCCTCTTTGATCTTTTTTTCTAGAGCAGTGAGGGCTTGCTGGTTTGGGAGGACTCGGAGCTCTTTGGCAGCATCTGAGCAGCCCCACTGATTTTTTTTGCCAGGCGTGCATCCCTTTAGCACATGCTCACCACCCACCCCTGGTACTTTGGAGAAGTTTCTCTCTAAATATAATGCTCTTTGTCCTTCCCCATGCCCTCAGGGCCTTTCCTTGTGGCTAGGAGGAAGAGCCTCATAGTGACTAGTTTCTAAACTTAGTTGGTTTTCCTCCAAGTAATTTTTCCTCTGCTCTAGGGGCAAAAATCTCCTTTCCATCTTCCTTGCTCCCTCTTTTTTTCTTGAGATTATCAAGAGATCCCTCACTACCTTAAAGAGTAGTGACCTGTATGGATAAATAAGAAAAATCTTTTGGCCTCAAACAAGACAGAGGTCCTGACAGAGCCCCTGGGCAATAAAACCTGTGCAGAATTTAGCAAACTTATGCATTGAGTCAGATTTGTCACAGTGAGAAGATGAGAGAATACAGTTGCTTTCCAGATCATGCTCAACAGAGCAGCAGCAGTTGTTTGGGTTTTTTTTGCCTTTCCAGTCCTATTGCTCTCTACAGCATACGCTGTGCAGAGCATCTGGTTTGGGCACTGGAGGCGTCAGGGAAGGGATCTGCCTGTCAGTTCACTCTAGGCAAGGAAAGTTGTGAATCCTTTTATTGCTGTTAGCCAGCACTGGTTGTCTCCATCTGTGTGTGCTGCCCTAGCCTGGCTCCTACCAGGCAAAGCCCTGCGCAGCGGTAGTAGCCAAGCTAAGCAAACCACACAGTGTTCAAGACGTGCTAAGAAAGCATCAGCTAGATTTGGATGAATGAATGAGTACCCTCTTCCTGTGCAATAAAACATGCTGTGCAAACCTGCTTGGGCTCAGAAACCCCATCATATTTTTCCTTTTGAAAGGACTAGCATCAACTCTGCTCTCTTCTACACTCTGCTTGGAAACAAGGCAGTGCATCAGGAAAGAGCCTGAAGGAAGAATTTATGGTGTCTCTAATTAGCCAGTTTGTGTTCCATCGTTGAAGAAGAGGATAACGAGCGACAGGGATGCATTGCTGGTCTCTGGAGGAAGAGCATTGTGGCTAGGCTTATGTCCAACTGCTGATAGGGTAATTAGTGGTAACTGGGAGTTATCAATCATCTCGGGTGGAAAAACGTCTCGGTTAAAGGAAAGACCCTCCCAAACATTTTCATAACTCAAAAGGGTGTGAGACAAGGTCTGGAAGACAGCACTGGCAGTCCACGAGGTATTTGAGGAAGGAGTCTATTAAAGATGAATCAAACACAATGGTCTTTTGTTCCTTACCGAGTAGGTGACAGAATTTGCTGTTACAAAAGTTGCAAAATATTTTGGAAGGAGGAAGGAAGAAGAAATGAGTTAGCAGATGAAAAAGAGGGAAGAACAATAAGAATTAGGGGAAAAAAATTAATTAGTGCACTAGATATTAAAATCAACTGCTAATTGCAAAAATGACATAGGAAGAAAACGAATCTGTGCAATTTGACAAGTAAAATGTATCATTTGCATTTTAAGTACGTGATCAGAGAATGGATTTAAATAATTATTAGCTGCAGTAAGCTCCAAATTTCCACTGTTACCAGACAACCACATTATGAGAGAGATTATAATTTTCAGCAGGAAGTAAAAGTGCAGCGGATTTTGTTTTTCTCTTTACCCAGCCATGATTTACTTTGGCCAGTTTTTCTCTGTGGTTCCTTTCTAATTCTGCAGCTCTCTGGGGAGTAGGACTTGTACAGGGCCTGACCAAGCACTGAAGAAGCAGTCAGCTGCTCAGTGGGGGAATTTCAAATGGCTTCCGAATAACCAGTTGCAGTTTTCAGACCAGGTTTGGATCTCCAGAGCTTTCATACACCATCTTCCATATTCCTTGTGTGAAGTAGGATGTGTTGGAGGATGTGGAGTTGGGGCTGCAGAAAGACTATCAAACATCTACTCTGCCAAGGGTAGGATTTTATTGGAGTGGTAGCTTTTTGCATTGGCGTGGGTGTCTTCAGACTATGGGTTGCGAGGTGCTCATGTCCAGGTCTTAGAAGTGGACTTCAAAAGTACAGAAGGAGCAAGAGAATTAGTGTGGTAGGGCCCCTGGGGAAGGAGTTGAGGAAACTTGGCAGTCTGGCAGGGAACCACTGTTAGAGGCACGAGCTAAAACCATCCCAGTACAAAGGATAGAGGAAGGGATCAAGTAAAGAAAATCACAAACTCCTCAGTGAGCTGACTTTCAAGACAGAGGAAAGTAAAGCTGGAAGGATTTGAAATAAATGGATATGCAAGATGAAAATCTGAAAGCCTAGGGTGAGGTAGGACCGTCAAGGACACAAAGGAAACACTGAAGAAGTTCATTGTGAGTGAAAAGGAGGCCTTCCTCAGTGGAGCGGGAGAACGGGTCACACGACACGAAGGATGCAAGCCTCTTTGTGAAACACTGCAAGAAATCTCTGAACCTCTGAGGGGTCATGGAGGGCAAGTGATGTTTTGGAAGATAAGGGCAAGGCAGAGGTGGTAGCAGGGAGAAACTCAGTTCTCTTGTGTGATTAAAACCCCATGGATAAATGGTCCACATGGGGACTCCGTCTTTTGCCTTTATCAAGGCTTCTGCCATTGACATAGGCAGCAAGCTGATGAGAACGACCAGAGGTCCAGAAATCAAGGCTGCTGCAGAGAGACAAAAAATTAGGTTTTGTTTAGTCTAAAGACAAGAGAAGACTGAGGGGGAACAGGAGAGCAGACTTCAAACATGTAAAAGGTGACCGCAAAGAGGAGAGAAATAAGAAAAGGCTGTTCTTCAAGTCTGCTATGCATCAGAGAGGTCATTGATTGGCTTAAACAACACTGGAAATTTTGGGTAGCCTCTAGGAAAGATAATAAATAGGGCCTTATGAATCAGGGCAGGAGTATTCCCTGGACTGGATCACGAGGTAAGAGTGTGGAGTCTCCATCCCCAGAGCACAGCAACAGGTTAGAGAAATATTTGCCCAAGTGGGTTAGGTGGACACTTTTTTTCTCTGGTTGCTTTGAAGATGTTCCCTCCTCGATTTTGTGTCCCTCTCATTCCCTGGGAATCCTTTCATCTCTGTTTGGTTTGCTCAGGGGAGGAAGGAGGGGAAGAGAAAGGGGACAGTCGAGAGCTGCGGTTTTCAGCTGGCGGTTTGCAGGAGCCCAGGGGCACGCTGGCTCTTTGGCAGAAGGTGGTGGAGCACAGCGAGCCTGCTGCCATCTGGTTTCAACTTACCGTCCGGGGGTCCGCACCACTACTGGAAAACCCCGAGGGGGCCTCCAGATCCCAAGCCAGAAAACCCACTGGGCGAGCTGACCCCGGGGGCCCTTCCCAGCCCTGTTTTCTCCGCTTTCTGCAGTGCTAAGTGCTTCAGCATGGCAGGGACAAACGCGATTGTTCGCTGCTTGGAAAGAGCTTGTTGACCCATGGATGCCTGCCCGAAACGAGCATTGTTCTTCCCTGCCTTGGCCATCCCACCATCTCCCCTGGCAGTGCCGAAGATGCCCTGCTCATCTCGGGTGCAGCCAGCGCCGTGTGGGCCGTCTGCCTGTGGCCCTTTCCTGCCCTTTGTTTTCATGAGAGGCTCTCCCAGATGTTTGTGAGAATGTTTCTGTTTGTCTGTTGTTGATCCCTTGCCTGTGAGCGCTTTAATCTGCCTAACGGGCTCACTGAGGTTATGCCAGCAGCCCATGTTTTCCTCTTCTGGCTCTGGAGGCTCGGGCGGCTGCTGTGTGCTTTTAGGCATTTCTTGAAACAAGTGGATGCTCAGAGGTGCAGTTTGAGTCCATGGCTTAACTTCACTATCCAACCCTCTCTTCTATTTTTGAGATTGCTGTTTAATTGTCCATGAGAAATTAATAATTTCTCCTTCTTGTCGTTCATTTTGGACATGGCTTCCCATGGACTTCTCTCTGGGTCTGTGTTTGATGGCTCCTCCTTGGCTGGTGGTGGTGGTGGTGGTGGTGCGCAGGGATGCTCAGAGTGCCTGAGCAGTGACTTTTATCCTCAGCAGCTGCTGATATCAACTGCCGAGGCTCGGTGATGTCATGGGTTTGATTTCAGAGGCGAGCTCGGCTGACTGGCGTAACCTGGTGCCACGGCTTAGCGTTGGTAGCATTTTTTGGCAGTGAAATCCTGATAGCTTCTTTGCTGTCCAGCTTTACTGTGATCCTTTGAAGAACCTCTTGCCGTGCTGCATGGGCGTAGCTGAGAGGGGGCTGTTTTGGGGACGGGGGGCCTGACCTTTGTGAGAGGTTGGTGCTCTCTGGAAAGAGCTGTACACCCAGATTGCTGACACTACCTAAAGCAACGTTTCTGGAGGTAGTGCTTTGGGAAATCACCACTGTTAAAATTTTTTCTTATTATTTTGAAGATTTCAGTTGTCTTTAACGTAACTTAAAACTAAGACTATTGAATTATGGCAAGTATTTCCCACTGTTACCTGGCAGGCATGTGACCTTTTCGCCTTTTCATCTGCAGCTCTCTGACTTAATGTTCCCACCACCTCCTCGTGAATCATTTGTCCCCTGATGGAGGTAGGGAAGATGTCTCCAGAAGGCTATGAGGACCCTTGGATTTCAAAACTGCTCTATGGCCAGTCTTTAAAAAAGGCAACCCCCCCCCGATCTGGGCTCCACACATCCAGCAGGGGTCTGCCTGCTCTGAAATGGGGTAGTGCCGCGCTGCAAACGGGGGGCTCCCTGCCACCCCGGCTGGGGTTGTGCGCAGGCTGCTAACATTTTAATCAGCGTTTCATAACTTAATTGCCTGGCCACAGCTATCTTGTTATCAATTAACAGTCCTGAATGTCAGGAAGTAACTGTATCTCTCTAACTCGCTAAGGCTGCCTTCTGGGTCTGGGAAATGGCTGGATTTCCTCACAGGGATGGATTACATGTTTACATCTCCCCTTGTGCTGCCATGTGTAGTGAGGATGACCCAAGGGAACAATGACAATATCTTTATGTCCCTTCCCTACCCTCCTTGTGTCATTTATGCCATGGAGCAGAAAAAACATCCCTTGTATGTGGGTTTTTGGAGCAGGCTGGAAGACACCCACATTGTGGACACTGGTGTGCCTACCTCCAAGAAGTCAGGGGAAAAAAAAATTAAGCAGAGGCATTTGAGAGTGTTTTAAGAACGGCCACTTTTCCAGATGTTGAGAAATGTCCTTAAATGGATAGGACTGCTTCAATGATCCAGTCAGTCCGGAGAGCATCGCTGGGGGATATCTCTGCCATCAGCAGAAGGTCTCACACCACGCTTACCCGCTCTAATGCTGTCCGGCTTTTAAGATGTGATATGCTGGGACATGGGACTTTCCAGATTAGGATAAATACGACCCACTTACAAAATTAAGTGTCCCCTCTTCTGGGCCCAAAGAGGCTACGGCTTGGAGGGTGGCTTTTTATCTCTTTGTGTGGCTGAGGGAAAAGGGGTCATTGCAGTTTTGTTTTAGATACTCACTGTTTGAGTGGGCCATGGGGAAAGATGAGTGAGCAGAGGGCTCTGTGCCATGGTGCTGCCGTTCATCACAGGTGTGCCCCCTCTGTAAGTGCAATAAGGTAGGCTCATCCTCTCTGCAGACCACAGCTGCTCATTTACTTGCTTGGGCTACAGGAAAGCAGAGCTTCTTTAAGGAGAGTTTTTATCTGCATAAAAACCAGCGCAGTGGAGAAGGGACAGCGCAGATGGTGCTAATTTCCAGAGGCCATATGTTTGGAGGGACCCTGGGTACCCCCACAAGAATTCTTTGTTTTTTTAATGTTCATTTTCAAAGGTGCTCTGGAGGTCTCCTCTTTGCAGGAGGCTGCTGCTTCCTCCCACTCGTCCACTCCCGACACGTTTGCTCCATCCCCTCCCTCCGTCCCCCGCTGCTCGATGAGCGCCGCAGCTGGATAAACAGCGATCGCAATCGCTTACAGCCCTCCAGTGCCTCTCAGTGAGAGTGCCGGCACGGAGACACGCTTCCTGAGCCGCCCATCACGGGCAGGCGGTCGTGCTGCAGCCTGCACGCCAGCACCAGGATCGCTCTGGCCCCGGCGAGGTGGGCTTCAAAACACACAGGATCTGGAGGTGCTAACTGCGAATGTGGACTCCCTGTTCTCCACAAGGCTCAGAAATTTGGTGATCTGGGAGCTCTGGGTCTGCCTGCTGGCTGGGCTGAGCTATGAAATGGGCTTAGAAATGTTCATGGCAGCTTCGGTTCCTGCTCTGTCAACTTTTTGACCTTCTTTGCTGGCTGTTTATGGAAAAGGGATCTAGCTGATCTCCTAAGCAGCATCACTTCCGAAAGAGCCCCATACAAACAGGGGAGAGGAGGAACCCCCAGAGGTGTGATTTGCACTTGTGGCTGTCAAGGTTGTCAGTTCTGGGTTGTCTGGGGAGCACCTGGGAGTCCACCACCATCGAGACCTGTCCCATCTGGGGGCAGTCAGGCCTCTTTCTGTGCTGCTCCTCCAAACTGGCCAGGACTGCAGGAGCCTGGGAGCATGTGGGACAACCTGCAGCAGTGTTGTGGTGACTGTTGTTGTTCATCTTGCTTTCTCCAAGGACCCTGTGCAGCCTGGTCGCCTGGTAGGAACAGCACAGTTGACCTGTGGAGCTCTGCTGAGCTCTGCCCAGATGTTAAAAGGCTCTTGCTTGAACTCGTAGGTCTGCTTGCTCAGTTTATGGGGTTGCCAGTGTTCCTGGCCAAACCGGGGCGGCTCTGCTGGACCCGTGGCCAGGCACTGGCCCGGTGCCCCACAGGCAGTGTGGCCGGTGCTGCCTGGGGGAGGCTGGCTTGGCCTGGCTGCTGGCAGTGGGAGCAGAGGTGCAAAGGTCCCCTCCCTCCCTTGCCCGCTCTTTCCTCTAATGTGCGTTAAATTACTTGTTGTTATATTAAAGACCGAGCCTCTTTAGAAGCTCTGCTCAGCCTTCTCGTTAATCACCGTGACAGAACATGACAAATCCACTTTGCTGAAGCATTAGTTCACTTTGTAAAATCCCCGGCACTTCGCGACAGCTCATCCAGTGGCACCTCCTCCCTCCCTGCTGTCCTCGGGACATTTTTCCCTCCTCCCCTCCGGGCCCTTGCAAGGCAATGTTGCCTTTAGAAGCGACTGCATCTGAGGGCTTCGCTTTCTCCTGGGTCACACAAATGGTCCCGGCATTTGAAGCCCTGTCCCTGGATGGTCTCTACCGGCTGAGTTACTGCAGCCAAGACCGTGTCCTTGCAGCATACTGATGCGTGTTTACACAAGACTGTGCAGCCCCCCTTCGCATAACCATTAATTTTATAGAGGGCATATAACAAAGATGGGCCTCCAGTATGCCTCCGGCCTTTGATCTGCGTGGGGTGCACAGCCTGACGGGCCCAGAGCTGCCGGCACTGCTGATTTACTCTGCTCTGCGGACACAGCTTCTGGAGCAAACACAAGCTTATGTTTTCTCTCAGCAGTATTGCAATACCATTGCCGACTGTGCTGCTGTCTGGCTGCATTCGATGTGGAAGGGCAGGGATAGCTCAGGATTTGCTTGCCATTGATTTTTTCTTTCAGTGTTAGCTAAGCAGTATGGTTCACGCAACCCACGAGTGCCCCAAAGCCTCGCAGACAGGTAGGCGGATTATTAAGGGTCTATAGTGTTGCTAATGGAAATAAAGTCCGTGTATTGGCAGGCTGTAAGCAATGACCTTGTGACAGGGCGATCGCTCCGCAACAAAATCTCTCCAAAACAGTTCTCTCACAGAACTTCATTGTCATTGAAGCCAGAGTCTGAAAACTGTTTTTTTTTTCTCCCAGTCTGGCGTAAATTGGGATTCCTGAATCTGAGTCTGACCTTGCCTTCCAAAACGAACTCTCTGATCAGAAACTCTTTTGTTGTTCAGACTTGGCACACCAGGTAGGACAGTGACCTCAGTGCCAATGCCGGCGGCAGGCAATTGCTGACCAACCAAGTTCAGTCCCCACTGAGCTCCTGTCCTAAACTTGAGTTGTTCATTTTGGGTTCTTGAGCCTTCTGGCTCAGCCTTTAGCTCTGTTGGTCACCAACAAGGTGCTAAACCTTTTATTTTATTTTAACTGAAAGATACCCTTTTTTGACCAACCAAGATGAACGCTGAGCACAAGGCTAAGAACGGTATTTGACAAAACAGTTGTAGGTCACCAAAGCTTGATAGCCAAACCGTTTGCTGGAGTCACACTAAATGAGATATTTCCAACGCAGACAGTGTTTATTCATCTAAAGTCTCCTGTTTCTTTTACGGACGTTCAGCCAGGGGCATTTTCAGGATGACGACATACTCTGCAGGTGCTTGCCATGACACCCGCCCCCCATGCAAAGGAGAGGTTGCTGCCTGTTATCTGTCAGCTCGCCTGTTATACTGCTTAGTCTTGCTTCTTGGCACTTTACGTGAGGGGGGGAAAAAAAGGAAAAAGAGTGTCTAGAAAGTATGGAAAATGTAGAAACCCCTGACAGTTGTATTGTGTGTCTCACTTCTCCCACAGAGAGGAAACCACAAAATGGTGAGTTCAGGGGTTTCTTTCCATACACAATATCTGTCAGGATTTTGAGGAAATTTCTGGGAACCGATGAAAGAAGTGTGCTGTTCAAGTCCTGGTATATACTGTGCAGTGGTTCTGAACAAGGGAGACGCAGTGCTTCACAATGGCAGCTTCCACAAGGCTTTCTAAAATAAAGCAAACCTGAAGGTTTGGAGGGGATCTCTTCCAAGAGGGCAAATTGGCTCTTATGGGAACAGAAACAGAAGCAAAAGGGAAAATGAGCTTGTACTAAAGAAAAAAGGCACCCAATGTGTTCAATAGCTGCAGTTTCCTCGTTAACCTTTCCATGCCTTTGCAGGACCACTGATGCTGATGGCAAATGTGTGGGCATCTTAGCAACACAGGGGCTCTCACATACCTAGATTTAACTTTCTTGACCCTGAGGGGCAGGCAGGATGCAAGGGGGAGTTGCACGAGTAAAGAGTGCCCCATGCTCAGCGGTGTCGCGCTCAGGGAGGGGACCCCTGTGTGCCAACGGACCAACAGTGAACGTAACAGTGCCAGGAGCCTGACTTACACAGCCTTCCCAACACAGGGCTTTCTGGGGCTGCCCTGCACTCGTGGTAACTGGCAAGCAATGCTGCTAATTGTGGGGTATACCTTAATTAAAGAGCAGGGAGGTGGTAAAAGTGCATAAGAAAATGGGAGCAGCATCAGGATCAGCCCTGAAAGATGGTAGCAATGTGTTTATCTAGCCGTTCTCCTTAGGATTTATTGTATTAATAAAATTAATTACTTTTTTTTTTCTTCTTCTCTGTTTCAGGTCCACCTGTAAGTACCAAACCTCTATGGTTTTACAAGCCATTGACATATTTTGTGGGGCATGAGCTGGCAAAACCTCCTGTCTGTGGTGTCCTTTGCAGTCTGAGCACCCTGGGATCTCACAAACAGCAAGTACTGCGGGTGCTCAGGACCCGTGTTGGGGTGGGATTGCTCTCAGCCGTGTCACAACTTCTGAGGGTGAGATGGAGGGATTGCAGTGATGGGGACAAAGCAAATGCGAGGGGCTCAGATATCTGTGTGTTAGCAGTTGGCCCCACATACCCCAGGGGGATCGGCTGCATGTGCTTCGCATGCATCGGATGCCACACACTGAACAAGACATGTTTGTGAAAAAAGGAAGGATAGATCGCAAACACATGGCGTGAGCTGAGCTGTAGGGACTTGCTCCCTGCTACTCACTCAGGCTTGCTGAACTGTTGGGCCTTCAACTATAGCTGCGTAACTATCAATTTCAGAGGAAAAATTGTGTTGACAGCTTCCTTTTCAAATGTTAGCTAATGCAAAACCTCAGTGCAGACGATTTAGACTTCAGGAAAATAGCTAGGTTATTGCAGAAGTTTTCTTACAGCTATTAAGAGACCCACAGTGAATCAGAAGAAGCAATGTAAGGAATGAGGCCATGTATCAATATCTCTCAGGATTATAAAGAAACGCTATATTGTCTCTAGCACGGTCCTTCCAGAGGAAATGGCTTATATTCGTGTACAATAGAGTAACTATACTTGGTTTCTGTAAAGGAACATGAGAAGTTAAACATACGGTAGTCATCTTTTGTCTGTTCATGCAAAAATGTCTTAAACAGTTTGCAGATGACTTTTGAGGAGAAGTAGTTGCTGCACAACCTATTTTCCCCTTTCATCAAGTCAAAATGCTGTAGACTGAACTCCCACAGATATATGAGCACAGCCCGATTTAATGACAACAATCTTCCAAAAAGTTGCACCTTCCAGGCCAAAAGGTCTGAACGTGTTTTACGGCCAGAAGCTCTAATCCATACAAACCTTTAGCAATCATTTATCCCAGGGGCTTTCAGGACTGGCCACTGAAGTGAATGCATTTCAGCGTTCGCTTTGGGTTACTGGGAGGAGATCACATCTCCAGAGGGTGCTGCAAGTGGAGTCCCAGGCAGTCGCATGTTGGTGCAAAAGGGATGTGGCACAAAAATGGTAGTGGTGATGGCATTTATATTATTGCTGTGAGAAACTGGAGAGAAAGCAATAGGTCAATGCAGACATCTCCTGGAGAGCAGTCTGTGCCTTTTTAGGGCAAGGAAGACGCACGCTCCAGGCTTTCTTTGCAGCAATAAGGGTTAGAAACTTAATATCGTAATGAAAGATTGAAGTCTGGCAGAAACACATGGGACCACCGGAGAAGTGCTGACAATATGTGCTACTGTATCCTGGCTTATTGCGACCCCTGAACCTGTCTCCACACACAGACTTTCAGGACAGGCTGCGAGGAATGCTACAGCCAATGGAAATAACAAGAGGAAGTTGGGCAGACCGAGCGTCTTTAGCCAAAGTGAAGTCTGTCTTGGGCTAACAGTACCCTCGTCTCATTCAGGACCTCTGGGGTTTCCACGGGGCTGGTGAGCGAGATTGGCTCAGTTGCCGTGAGCAGAAGTTCACCACTGAAGAGTCAAGCGGAGTCCTCCACGTTGCCATAGGAAATACTTTTTACCCCACGTATTTCTTCTGATTAAAACCGGATGGAAACTCAAGCTTATTAACAACAGACTGGGGCTCCTGCCTGGCTGGCTGACATACATGTCGTTCTAGATAGCGACCCCAAAGCGCTGATGACCTTACATCTCTCTCCCAGCTTTCTTTCCCAGCTTACAGAAGACAACGTGCCAGGTGGTAGGGCTGAGCCCCTGGTGCTGCTGTTGGCTAAGCATGGGGATTGCCAGAAATACACAATAGAAATGCACTGGGCCCAGCATGTAGTCTTGGCCAACCAGGTGAAAAGCCAAGGAAAAGGATGAGCAACACCCCCAAGAGCAAAAGGAGCCTTCACGCTCTCTCCTCTTGCCCAACAGATGCTCCCACCGTTATCCTTGAAGTCAATCAAGGCTTTGGTGAAGGCAAGGCCAACCCGCAGTCATGCAATAAATTTGGTGAGATTGGGACTAAAAAGGGGCAAAGGAAGGAAGGAAATGATGAAATCATGCAATAGTCCTGAGGTTCCCGGACTCTTGCTGTCTGGACCACATCCGAAGGAAAAGATCCTCTCACGGACGTTTTCCCTGCCATTTCTGAACATGCAACATTTCTGTGGCAACTGCAGCAATTCCATACATGAAAAATTAATATTTAGCAGATGGAAACTAAGGAAGAAAGTCAGAGCCCTGTAATTAGCTTGTTCTCCACGGACTTGCAGATATCTTCAGAGCCCGTGCGGAGAGCTGTGGGTAGAGCCATGCTGAAAGGAGAGAAAACTTTACAAGCAGGAGATTAGGAAACCGAAGCAATTGGAGCTGATGGTCAACGAGCTGTGGAGAGATTTTTAACCATTCTGTTTCCTAAAGCCTTACATGTGATTTCTTCTCTTTGTCAAGATCTCCATTCAGATTTTCAAGCTAACTTTCACTTTTTCTGTGTATTTTGTTTCAGGGTCCTACAGGAAGACCAGGGCTTCCGGTAAATACTTCATTCTTTCTTTTTTGTTCTCTCTCTCTGTTTGGCAGTACTTCCATCAGGAGGCCTCCAGGGTTTGTAAGCTGGGAGAAGGTAGAGATCTTGTATAGAAAATCTGGTGTGGAAGAATAGCATGTTGCGAACAGGACACGGCTCGTAACAGGACAGGGACCACAGGAGCTTTGTAGGATCAGACATAAGGGTAATATAGTCCTTATGAACCTTCCTGTATTTGGGAAACGCACTGCTTCTGAAGATGCCTTTTGCAGCGTGAAGGTCTGTTTGAAGAGGGGCGGTGCCCCATATTCTCGCTGATGGGGCTTGGTAATTGCAGCAGGATTTATAAGGCCTAAGTCACTCTGGTACAAATGTGAAAGTCCATAGTGACCATATCTGCGTCTGAGACGGTCATGATTAAGGAAGGCGTGCAGATTTCGGGGTCACGGCAGCATGCTTTTGCGGTGGTGGCTCCCTGTTGCAGGGCTGCTGCTCGCCTGATGACTGCAGCAGCTGTAATGGGCAATCTCCTAGCGAATGAAATGCCAGCTGTGCTGCTGGATCCCCGGCTCAGGACGGAGGCTGCTCGTTGCCTTCCGTGCTCCTCTAGCTCTGACATGAGAGCTGCAGGCAGCTTTGCTGGGAATTTGTAACTGACCTACATGGTATCATCCACCCGTGAGTACTCTTTCCTGGCTCCCTGTCACAGACAACCTTTCCTCATAAACATCTGGCATTTATTTGCTGTCCTACCGGGAGCTCCCCCCTTCATTAATATTGCTTGGAGGGCTGTAACGCTGCAGAGTCACATACCAGACATGGTGCGGTCACGTACCACTCCGGCACCAGGTACTCGCTGGAGACCAGACACAGCTCAGCCCCGACCTCGGGCTCTTCCTGCTCGGGCACCAGCCACAGCAGAGCCAGGAGGAATAAAATCAGCTTTTACCTCAAACCACGCAGGAGCTCAGCTCTGGAGGAAAGCAGCCTTTCAAGGACTAAAAGCACAGAAAAACTTGCTGTTATGTTCTCCAGCAGCCACTGAGTGATCCCAGGACAAGATGCTGACACCGGGAGTTTTGCTCACTGCTGACATGCAGAGATAGGCAAATATTAGCTGGACCGGGAACCCACATAAAACCCGAGAAGAAGGCAGTTCCCTATCATCTACAAAAATCAACATCAAGCAGCTGTTTAGTGTTTCGTCCATCTGCAAGGGATGTTCTTGCAAAGCAGATACTACTTTTTACTTTGTCAAAACACGAGCTGCGTGGAAAGAAATGCTCCCCAAACTGAATGGCCTCCCTGCTCCACAGAGGGAAGCGGCTAAACTTTCACCAGGTAACGGTTGGATCCAGGCAATAACGTATGGATTTCTGATGCGTGACCAAAGGAACCTTTGTACACATCCAGAAAAAGTAATTGAATTAAGTGCATTCCCCCGCCAGAGATTTCAGACTACGTTCACAGACATTGGGACTGCACGTGGGGAAGGAACAAAGAAGTGGTACCACTGGGGCCAGTGTCTCCAGCTGCAGAAATCAGGAAACTAGGTTTGTGTCTAGGGATGCAGGCAGTGGTGGGCAGGAAAACGTAAGGAAATCCCAAACATTGCTGGAAACAAAACTTGAGAGATTATTATCTTGTCATTTTTGCAAAACACAGAGTCAAAGCTACATGACTACTGAAGCCATAGCAGCTGATTGCTGAAATGATCTTTGTGACTGTCTTTCAAATCTGCACAGCCTTCTCTTTTGGTGACAAGGAATGCAGAAAGGATTGATTTATTTTATTTTATTTTATTTTATTTTTTAAATTGCGAAGACAAATTTAACTCTAAGAGCCAGAAATCTGCCTTGTAGGTAAGTGGCTGAAGAAAATTGCCACCAGTGTTGTGTTCATGTGTTTACAAGGCTCTGTTCAGTGTTGCCTGACCCAAAGTCATTCCCCAAACCCCTGTTAGGATCGTTCACACCCTGACAATGCACTGGGAAGTATCTCAAAGGGGTAGAGGACACTGAACACAGCTGCTCATATGTCTTCTTCCAGACATGCTTTTTCCTGTGTCAGCTTGTTTTCCCACATTTTTTTCCTGCTTCTGGACAGGACTGTATTTTCAAATCTAAGAGAATCCTGTTTTAAAGTGATAACTCTATAAATAAATAGCTAGCGCCAGAGATGACTTTGGTGAAGAAAGAGAAAAATGTGACAGTTTACTACTGTATGAAGCTGGTTCCCAGGACCTGGATTTTATGAAGTGTTGGAAATTGGGATTAGACTTTGTTAGGCTGAAAACTCTTGCCTTTCTTTTCCTGCCTAAGTTGTTATATGTCATTTCTGTTGTGAGAAATGCTGGTTTGTCATATGCACAAGCAAACTAGTGGCTTACACAGATGCTTAAAGACAGGTTGGGGTACACACAGACATACTTTTTCTCTAACTTGTTCTCTCCCTCTCTCAAAATCCCTGGACACTTGCACCGCAGCGCTCAGCCGCGTCTGTGGCACAGCTCATTTGTGCAGTTTTATAACCTTGCTTTTGGACAGTTTCCAATTGCCTCTGGTTTTGCCTTAATTGCCAGGGAGACAAAGGTGCGATGGGGATTCCTGGGCGGCCGGTAAGTCAAGACCTCTAGCATGTGCCATGTCCTCCCCCTCCTCTTCCAGCCCCCGAGGTTTCGGGGGTCTTTCAGGCTGACCCTTGGTGGGTGTCAGCGTGAGCAAAGCCACCCTCCCCAAGCCCCACGCCTGAGGTGCTTTCCTGGTTGCAACAGGGTGGCCAGCCCTGTAAACCACGTATGTGTGTGGGGTGTTTCCATCCCCTGTACAGTATTGCTCAGACCCCGCCGTGGTTCAGCATCCCCCTGGCTGGGAGCCCCCCGCTGCTGCCTCGTGCGCCAGCCGGGCTTGCTAACTGCGGGCTTGCTAACACGCACCACTGCCCGCAGCTGCCCTATCCAAATAACCCTGCAAGGGCGACCATGCCCTGCCTGGCTGAGTGCTGCATTTTGGAGCTGCTCTCCACTCGGGCATCCTGGGGTGAGGATGGGGAGGAGGGCTGGGGCAGGAGCTGAGGCTGCCCTGCTCATCCAGGCCCCACAGCCTGGGTTTTGGGCTAGGGGAGCGTGCCCTTGCCGGTGACGCCTGTGTTTGTGTCTCTTTCTCTCTGTCCTTCTCTCTCTCTCTCTCTCTCCCCCCCCTGCACCCTCTTGCATGTGGCTGTGACGGGTGCCGCTGACCCAGGGACTAAAAGGGCAACCTGGAGAGAAGGTGAGTCGGTTCCTCGCAGCCCCTAGCATCCCCGGCTGCCCTCCTATAGGGCCAGCCCAAGCCTGCCAGCCACAGTCCTGGCCACAGCAGCCAGCTTCGGACTTCCACTCCCCAGGCTGCCCCCTTTCCCCCAGCAGTGCAAGTTTATCTCCCAAATTCTTTCCAGGCCACTCAGCCTCCAAAAACGCTGTGTTTCTTGTTTATGACAATTTACTAACAGTGTAAGAGCTGGCGGGCACACTCAGGGCTCCCCTCGAGGCTTCCTGGGTGTTAACCATTGAGTTTCTTCCCCGCTGGCAGCGCCGCTTGCCCTAACCACCCCTGCAGCTCCACTCCACCTCCAGGGTCAGCCCGATCCCTGGTGCGAGCTGTAGCAAGGGAAAACAGGATGTCACGCTCCTGTTTCTGACATGGTGGGACTTGGCACCCGTGGGAACAGTGGGATGGATGTGTTTGGGGTGAGTGAATAAATGGGAAACTGCAGTCAGCAGCAACAAGGTGTAGGAACTAGGAAAGGGATGGACGTTTGCCTGCTAGGGGAATCATCTGTGTAGGGCACTGCCATACCAGGGCCATTCACTCCTCTTCATAGGAGATAGAAAAACACAGCAAGGAAGGGCAAGGTAGGACAGAGATTCTCTCTCCTTGCTTTCAGGCTTCTGCTTGCTCATTGGAGCCTACATTGTCTGACAGACCAGGGTTTCACTCTTAATTGCCCATGCTTCCTCAAAGCCCTCCGTGAGGTCCTAGGTCCTTGGTTGCCCCAACTTTGTTTTGCAGAGCGCTCTGCTTTTCGCAGGCTGCTTGGTTTATGGGATGCTCCATCCGACGGCTGCCATACCCCGGGCGCTTCTGGAGCTGCCTGTCAGGGATAAGGGATGTTTTCCAAAGACAGGGACGTGTCCTGCCCATTGCACATCGTGGGTGGCTAGGAGCTGGTGAGCGGCTGTTTGCTTTTCCAGCAAGGACTTTGCTGTTTTCTTCCACATCCCATTTGAGCTGATGCACAAGCAAGGCTCTTCTCCAGTGCTGGCAGGAAGCAGCCAGCAAGCTGCCCACAGCTCCCATTTCCCTTGAGCCTACACATCCCTTCTTTTGTCTCTCATGCAGGACACACAAGAGTCTTCCTGGACACACAGGTTATCTTGAACTATGGGAAGGAGAGAGCTCAGCTGCTGTTCTGGCAGCTGTTAATTGCCCCATCTCTCTTATCAGCTGCCTGTTACTTAAGGCTTGTTTCCATGCCCTTTTAGTACAGTTCACACTTTAACAGCAAAAAAGCCTTGGGCAAATTGTGCTGTACTTTCACCAGCCAATGTTGCAGCTTTGAGACTGTCAGTCAAACAAAAAGAGACTCTAGACCTGGCTGATCCTAGCTCTGGGAGGGCTCTCAGCGCCTGAGGGCTGTTTCTGCCTCGAGGATGAAGGCAGTCCCTGCTGCTGCCGCCCCAGCTCTGGGGCACTGGGGTCTGCAGGGCACGGGTGGTCCAGGAAGTTGTTGCTGCTGGGACCTCCTGCGTCAAGTCCAAACTGGGCTGGAAAGCAGCCCAAAAGGCTCCAGCCCTTCCCACAGGAGAGGCTAGACCTCAAGTATTTCTGTGTGTGTTGGTGCAGCGGGGCTGAAACAGTTTTCAGGTACCAAAATGGCATCTGAATTGATGTTCCCTCTAGGATCTGACCCAAACTGTCTGACTCAGTGTGATACATCATTAGTCATACTACTTGCCTCCACGGTAGACCCAGTTTCTTCCAGAAACCACATTTAAGCAAGCCCTTTATTTTCTGGATGTTCCCCCCCCTTACACTGCACAGTATGTCAAGCTGCTTCCACGTGGAGTTATTTAATTTAGACCTAAACTTTTGCATTCTTGTCTGGTCGTTAACTCTCATTTGACCTATTCATAGAATTGCCAGCTTTGCAATCAAAAGACAGGGGTAGCTTGCGTAATCCCTTTCCAGCTTTTCCTTACCCAGTAATAGAGAATCTGGTCTTTGGTATGGTGCGATCCAGCCAGCATTTTAGTATTGCCTACAAAAGATGTTCTTATAAATGACCACTGGAGAATATTCAGAATCTGTGCTTTTTTTAGCTTATTTTTCCCCAGATACTTTGCCTGTCTGAAGCAGACAGGGTGCTTTACAAGGAATATACGTGATGGTCAGAAAGCAGTCACTAAAATGCAGCTGCATCTGGGGAAGAAAGTGAAAGGGTGCTTAGAAAGTCCTGAACTGCACATGGGACCAGGGACTGAGGGTGAACATTAGCAATGGAAATTCTCAGGGTGTAAATGCAGAAAAGCACAAAGTCATTTCCTGAGCTGAAGTTTGGCCAGACACAATGACATGTTCTGACAAGAGCAAGGGTTTCAGGCAGTCTAGCAAGGGGGCAGAGCCTGTGTTTTGTCAACAAGTGTTTTACGCATTTATAGCTTTTCTTGCAGTGCAGCTTCCATTTTTTGGCACATACGGGTAGCCCCAAATGACATCTCCCAAAGTGCAGGGCAAGAGCTGGGGGAGGCCAGAACAGCATCTGCCACATGAGCCTTGATGTTCTCACACCTTGGGCACCCTCATTTAACCTCAGTCTTGATGGGAATGTTATTTTCTTAGCATTTTCAACTCTTCCTTTTTTCACCCCATTTCCTCTGCTCTGTCTCTCTGCAGGGTGCTCCAGGAGAAGCAGGCATGTCCATCATCGGGCCCCGCGGTCCACCCGTAAGTGGCTTTCTTCTCTATTTTTGACATATTCAGGATGTGGGCAAGTTGCAGGGAAAGACTTAGGAGGGGCAGCAAGACAGCATCAGCTGGAGAGAGCAAAAACCCTGTATAATGTGGTTCCCATACTAAGCCAGGCTTGGTTTTATACCACTATTGTATACTATATATAATGAAATTATAGCTCATACTCCAGAACAAATGAAGAAGCCTTGCCTTGCAGGGAAACTACAGTCCTGTATTTGAAAGGAAGAAGCATATTTCCTTCTTGCAACAGGGCCACTACTGCTTTTGAGGAGAATATGCCTTTCTCCTGGCTGATCTCAGCCTTTGGTTTCACTAGTGAAGGAAAAAACACTGATTTTGCAGAAGAGCAGGCACAGGGCTAAGCTGGTGGCTGGAGAACTCACAAAGATGGGTAGATCAGAGTTGTTCAGAGGTCCTTATCAGTACCCCAGATCTTGGAAACGCTTTGTCAGCACAGTTATCACAATCTTGAAAGTCCCTCTGCTGGCTGGGGAGCAGAGGAAAGGTGAGGCAATGTTTTGCACCCCACTCCAGCAAAAGCATCCATGCAAGGATTCAGCCAGACAAAGATTTTTGCAAGTGTAGGGTCAGAAAAACAGGTCAACAGATCATTAAGGGCTGGAACGTTTACGTGCCCTAAACACTGGATGTTTCTTGCTCTGCGGTTCAGCCGTCAAGCCTCTGCTTTTGTGCAGATGCAGCCAGTCCTCCTCACTCCATCCCTGTGCAGCCTCCACCGGAGATTTCCATGAGAAAAGACCCAGAGACTCAATTCTCTCCCTCCCGCTAGGCACTTCCGATTTTGATTAACCTGTGAAGAGCACCGTCCTTGACCTGCGAAGAGGATGGGCTGCTGGTGACTTTTGTTTCACAGCAGAGGTCAAGTGAGAGAGACCTAGGCAGCACGAACACTTGGCTACATCTGGCTTTCCAATTAGCTTTCTAAAAGCCCTGTGTTAAGTGTTTCTAATAAGAAACAGCTTTGTGGGTTCCCAGGTACACCTGCCTGGCATGGTGGAGTTTGAGAAGTGATGGAACCGAAGCCCAGGATGCAAATGGGTGCTCCCAGGCATTTGATACCCAGCAGGTCCGAGGAGGGAGGGCTGATGGGTCCCTCCACGCCAGCCTCGAGAAAGGCCACCTGGCCCCATGAGCATATTTGGGGGGTAAATGCTGCGCTTTTTTTTATGTTTCCCTCAAGCTGCAGCTCTCAGCCTCTTGCATAGTGTGGAATAGTAATGGGAGAGAAAAGCCGGTGGTCTGTGTCACTGTCCTGCAGACATAGATGGCCACTGCTCTTTTTCTGAAGGACATGCACCTGGTCTGCAGGACAATTTTTAATGTCTGTTTCAGTGCTGCTTATTTGCCTCATTGCCTTTGCTGCTGTTTGGGAAAGCACAGAACATGTTGCACCTTGAAAACGGCAGAAAACTTAGATGGCAAATGGTACTTAAAATGTTTTTTTGCCTAACCTGGTCAAAGCTCTGAGGTGTGAGGAGCAGGACAGCTCCCCACTTCCACCCCCAAAGCCTGTTGTGAAGATGATCCAGTTTCCAGGGGAGCTGGTGATAGGTCAAAAGGATGGCTGAGCACCAAAGACAAACATGGGAACCCTGGCCAAGGGGCCACTCGGAAAGACGTGGGATGAGAAATAGTTTCCAGATTTTCATTTGGAGGTTAAAGTTTTTGCTTGAGCTCAGAGCTGCTTAATTTCTGGCCAGAGAGGGACAGTGTACCGATAGTGGCAGAAACAGATGATCTCCATGATTTGGCAGCTCCCGGGATTACATACTTCATAGGATCAACATCTTAAAAAGAAGACAAGGAAAAACAGCCACCCAACAAAAACAGTCTCTTGGAATTGCTTGCTGCTGAACTGTTGTTTTGGCCTGATACCGTGCAAATCACTCTGCCGTCCTCCAAGGAGAAAGAGGCAGCAGTCTGTAGTCTAGAGAGGAAGCCAAATTGCACCATTTCCAGATTTTCTCCCTAATTCTTTTTTTAGCACTTCTTGTCCAGGGAGGCTTCCAACAGGGAACCACAATTAATGAATTGTGGCTAGGCTCTTCTTGATTTTCACCTTTCAGAAAGCAGCAGTGGACAAATCCTTTAATTTATAGCCTATCTTCCCTCCTGGTCACTGGCCAACAGGACCAGGTGGTTTTATATGTATCTTGCAATGCAAAGCAAAGCTGACCAAATTCAATTTAGCAAAACTAAGAAAACAGTGCAAATGTGATTAGGTCCTGCTAGCATTGTGTATAAAAACACAACTGTTTGGTACAAGTCCAGGCACTTAGTGGTAGGGGCAGCCCTCAAGCTGTGCAAAGAGATTATTTGCCCCCATCCTCTGCAGGGTCAAATCTTCACCGAGTCTCTCTGCAAGTACAGGGTGGCTGTAGGAGACATAACCTGGAGATTTTCCCTCTCCTGCTGATGTGTCTATGAGCTCTCTCCCAGGGGGACAGCATTGCTTTGCTATGGCAGACCTCATCAGCACCTTGCAGCCTCGCAAACCTGTTCCCTCCTTCCCTTGGCACCACACAGGATCGCTCTGGTTCAGGTGGAGAAGTAACGCTTGTTCATACCCAGCTCCTTCCTAGGAGACCCTTATGAGGCTCAACCAGTTCAGTGGTGGTATCTCAAAGTGTCTAAGAAGGCATTTTCTTCCGCAAAACGAAGCTTGGGGAGGCAAGAAAGGCAAATTTTTTGGCATCGCAGCACAGCTTTTAAGGAAGGCAAGCTGCTGCAGTGGTCACTTGATGAGCGTGGTACAGGATTTACCTCATCCTGCTATTTCCATCTACTTGGTTTTTCTTCCAGATATGCTGAAATCTAGTTCATCTTTCTTCCTGACTTGGCTCACACATTTTTCATGAAATTAAGATTAAAAAATTCTCAAGTAAAGTGGTATCTTTACTGGATGCCCAAAGACCTAGGGTATCTGTGACCTGGGATGTCACAGGTCCCAGAAACTGAAGAATTATGCAAAATTAACAGCCAGGATGATTTCTTTCTTTACTTATTTTTTTCCCCAGTGTTTTTAAGTGAGTAATGAAGAAGCTGCCAAATACATTGTGAGCCAGTGTGTTTGCTGTATCTGATCCCAAACTGGTAGCCAGCCCTGGCTAGCCAGAAAAAGGCAGGGGGAAAGGACTTGGTGCTCATGTTCCTCATCACACCACCTAACTCTCCTTTTTCTCTTAGCTCTTAGAGAAAAAAAAAAGCAGAAAAAAATTCACGTCTTCTCCAGAATTATTTGTGAGGAAAATGAATGCACTGGGACATGCACATTAGGGGAGGAAGAGAAGGGGAATGGCTGTATTTAGACACCAGTGACCTGCAAGGTTTGTCTTGCACAGAGCAGCACCCTGCATTAAACGCCTCCAGTTTATGGCAGCAAGAATTGCCATAAAATGAGCTCAGCCTCTGGAATGTACTCCAAAAGGCTAGCATATGGGCTAGGGACACCCATTTAATTAATGTAGATGCTTCAAGGAAACTGCTTGCAGTCCAAACTGGACCTGCTCCAGCATTTTCCTTGCCCTGTACGAACTGGAGTGATGTGAGATTTCCCCTCCTTCCCGAACCGTCTTACCCTTGGAGGGAAATTGGGTCTTGGGTAACCCGACGAATGGGCAGAGGCTGGAGGAAAGGCTCCATAGAGGGGACTTAGGGTCCATCAAAATCCTTCAGTTCCTCTAAACTGCTACTGTGTTTTGTTCTTTCCAGGGACAGCCTGGAACAAGAGGTTTTCCTGGATTCCCGGTGAGTGTAACTGCTAATTTATGAGGTACGAGTGTGCGATATTACTAGGAAGAGTCATTAGTGCTTGCTGTAGCTTATCATTTCTGTCTGAAACCGAGGACCTGATCTGATATCACTGGAAAAAGTAATTTTTTCTTCATTTGTTTTTCTTCGTTTTTTTTTCTTTTAAATGATACTTAGGGGGAAAAAAAACACCACACAACTCTGAAAGGAAATTAATTTAAAAACAAAACAAAACAAAAACCACAAGTGTTAAAATAACATAGTTGAAGCCATATCTGTTCAGCAAAAGAAAACCATCCTAAGAAAATACTCCCCTAAACAAAGAAAATAACCTGCAGTTAGGTGAATTTCCAACCTTAACTGAGCTTTTAGGTGATTCTGCAGTAGCAGCAGGCGTCTGTGACCCAAACAGGGCCAACACAATGCGGTTCAGCTGGGGACCATGCTGGGCTGAACGCTCTGGTCATGCCAAAGAGAAGGGACAAAAAGCATGGGAAGGGGAGGATTTTTCTCCGATGCTAAGTTACATGGGCAAGGGAACGGGAAACAAGCCTGGGAGAGGACAAAACAAATTTCATTTCAGTTCTACAGTTGCTGGCAACACTCTCCAGAGCACTGAGGCTGCTGGAGAACTGGAACGGTTGCTATTTATTCTTATGCACTTATCCTGGACAACTAGGAAGCCTAAGGCAAACACCAACACCCCTGGCGCCCCCGCTCCCACCGGGCAGCTCAGCTGCTGCTCCAGGACACACGATGTGCCAGAGCAGGTCTGCGGAGGAGACTCTGATGCCTGGAAAACGGGAGGAATTGGCAGTCTGCGAGCTGTCTGACCCAGCTCCGCAGCTCTGCCCTTTGTGAAAAGGGGGGCCATGAGCTGCCCCCGGGCTGCAGAGAGGCAGATCTCCCCCAGCCCTTGTGGTCTTTGGCTTTTGGAGCAACAGAGAACAAATCAGCCTGGCTCACAAGAAAGTGCCGGGCGGGACAGCACTCTGTGGAGCCTGTTTCTCATCAAATAGTACCTTCAAAATGCTGCTGAGCCTTATGTCACCTCTTCCCTGGGACACTTATTATTCTATCATTTACAAAAAATTCCTCTTCCCCAAGCGGTGGATGCCTTTTAAAATTAAAGTCTCGAGAACACTATGCTGATTTTCAACTACTTTACAGGACACAGCAAAACATGAAATGCTGAGGGTTTTTTGCAAATTGCCTGTGAATCCCTCCCACTTACCCTTCTTGTGTCCAGTTTTGCTGCTGAAAAGGGCTGACAGTGAGCAGGTCCCAGCAGAAGCAGTTGGGAAGCTGGGGTGGTATCCAGCCGTGTAGTCCTGCAGCACATAGTGCTTGCTGGGGCAGATGGACACCCCCCCAGTAAAAGCATTTCTCATCGTTTCTCCTTTTTTTTTTTTTTTTTTTGTTTCAGGGCCCTATTGGCTTGGATGGCAAACCGGTAAGCAAACAGCCTCTCTCAAGGCTTTGTGCCCTGCCTCCTGCTAGGTCCCACTGTCCTGCCTGCTACAGAGTATGTTTTTAAGAGGATTATTTTGCAATGTCACTCACATTGATTAAAAGAAAATTAGAAGGTTGGCAGGCAGGAGGATACCACAGATGCCTTGGGGGAGACGCAGGAGATTAGGGAGACAGAACATGGCTGCTTCCTTTCTAGGCAAATCTATAAAATAGCACTTCACAGGGGCAGCAGGCTGCCTGCTGCAGAGAAAGCACTTTGTTCTGAGCATTGTAGTGGGGAGTGGTGTCCTGGTAGGTGTGTGAGCGAAGCTCCATGTGCATGGCGTTGTTCCTCCCACCACAAACTGTAGTGACTGTGTTTAGCTCCCAAGGCAAGGAGTAAGTAGGTAAAGCCAACATCTTCTAGAGGCTGTGATGGCTAAAGCTGAGGCACGTTGTGTTTCTTTTGCAGGGTCATCCTGGACAGAAGGGGGAGATGGTAAAAAAAAATATATGTATATATATATATGTTTGTGGGTGATGGGTTGGTTTGAAATGACATTGCCTCTCAGCTGGAAATGAGCCTGTAGGCAGGCTAGTGGTCCTAGCTCCAGCTAATGCCCTAGCTATGTACCTAATTTTGTAACTTCATTACAGTAGTGCTGGGGTGCGTGTCTGTAATTTTTACATTATGGCTATTGATTCATCATGTCACAACAGCAACTTTCTTGTTACGCATGGGATGTGTTTTCCTCGCAGTTAGCAATTATGTTCTTTAAATATACTCTAGGAGCTGACATTTTTCGTGGTTGGCCTCATAGCAGAAGTAAAAGTTGATGGAAAGTTTTCTGAAAACCCATCTGGTGGCTTTCAACTTATCTAACCAAAAAACCCCATATTTTTCGTATTAAATATCTTTCTTTCCCCTCTTGAAGATCTGTTTCATTTGTGCACCATACCAAAATGCTTTCATTCAAGAACAATAAACTTGGGCCGCGCTTGATGGAAACCCAAATGCGGTCTTGTTCCTCTTGACATCTCTGATGGTGAAATCCCCAAACATGAGCATGCTAAGCTAGCAGCTCTGTAGTCACCTTCACTCACTGAAATGCTAGATGCGTTCTTCTGCGAGTTCTGTTTTTGGAGCCCAAGTGTCAGTGTAGCCCTCTGGCAAGCACATGTTGAAGATCCCCCTTCCCCGCTCCCTGGCGGAGGGGTGAGCTGACATCCCTCAGTTGCGCAACTCTAGCTCAGGCTTCAGTCCTGGCTGCTGCTGGTTCAATCCCAGTGCGTCGGCCGAGGAGACGTGCTGTCAGCTGAGGTCCCAGGAACAATGAGGGTGTGTTTTCCTGATGATTTTTCCCCTCTCCTTTTAATAATTGTCCCCTGTGGTGCAGCCAGAACATGTGTGCATTTTCACTCCTCCAGAGTAACAAAGGGAGTCGAGAGCTCTCTTGGGAACTTTTCTCCACAAACGTTTTTAAAAACTGAGGTTCCACCTACTCCCTGTGCTGAGAGTTTTTGTCATCTTGTCGCTGTAAATGGGAATCCATCTCACATTCATGACAATGTGTTTCTTTAAAGGGTGCTGCAGGTCCCAGGGGACAACCCGTAAGTACCCCATCTCTTGCAATTGAACCTCCCCTGATCCCTTTTCCCTTGCACGCACTGAACTCTTTCCTTTACCGAGAGCTTTTTTAATCACATTTCTTTTATAGGGACCTCCAGGACAAAAAGGAGAAAAGGTAATTTTAATGGGAGGCGTGTTGAAAATTAAATGTAAAAAGTGAACAGGGAAGTGGGCTGGTTTCGTTGCTCGGTTTGACTTGGAGTGCCTGAGAGACATGGGAAAAACAGAGGGCTCTGGGGACAGGGAGTGGGAGGTAGGGTGCTTGTCGGGTGCAAACTGGCATAGCCTCACAGAGTTCAATACAGCCACAGTGATTTACACCTTGTGGGTCTGACCCCTTGTGTCTGTTTCAGTCCTCTCTGTTTGTGGTTTAAACTCTTTCCTTTTAATTCCCTTCTTTCACAGGGTCAGTGTGCAGAGTACCCCCACAGGGTAAGTCATTAGCATTATTACCGTCTGTCCTGTGCCTTCCTGCATGTTAATCCTCCTTCATTTGAATGGCTTTTTGTTGGAAATATAGATCACTTCATTAACAAGATACGTCATCCAGGCCCCAAGAGCAGCGCTCGGCTAATTGATGTGTTTCGCAGAAAAGCTGCAGATAAGGTTTTCCAGGAGGGATGTTGGCTCTCCGGTCTGTTCCTGCCCACCGGGACTGACCCCAGCTAAATGCTGTCACTGCTTCTTCCTGGAGAGACTTTGTGCCACAGCTGGGGCATATACCTGGTGGGGGGAAGGTCTGCATCCTCGCCCCAAAGCCCAGTGGAACCTGGGGTTTCTGGAGGAGCAGAGGTGCTCCAGCTCCGTCCCTCTTCCACAGGTTGTATGGCCAGGAGTAGTGCAGGGGCTGCAGATCCTGGGGACATTGCATTGCCTTCCCTCCTTTTTTCTTCTTCCTCTTGTTGTCCGCAACCCTGCATAGAGGGTTGCAAGGGCTCCCTGCCCAGAGGTGGCCCTGGCCGCCCCTGGCCATGGTGCTCTGACTGGTCCCCTGTGAGCTGGTCCCCAGGGCGGAGAAGAGGCGGAGAGGGAGGACTGATGCCAGCAGCCGTTTGATGAAAGCTAGGATGTTGCCCCACTTGCCTCTCTGTCCTGGCCTGGCCAGCATGTACCACAGCCAAGACAGGAGAGAGTACATCATGGGGTTTGAGGGGATTACAGGGGCAAAATTTAACCAGCTCTAAAAACAACTGGAGTGCAGAAAATCCACTGGAAATGCATTGGAACGACATCATATGAAGTGGCTGGAATTTGTAATCTGGGTGTACAGGGAGACAGGCTTAAGGGCTTTGTTTATTTTTGACGAGCCTTTGGACTATTAGCTGGGCTCTGGTCCCTGTCCCCAGGGGAGTGGGGCCCTGGATGCTCTGCGTGGCAGAGGTAGGGGCGAGATCTCAGCTGGCAGCGAGGGAGATGGGGGCAGTGGGCATGTACCAGCCTGGGTACAATAATAGCAGGTCAGCTGTGTTTATTTAGGTGAGCTGGCTCACTAGATTGTTATGTTAAAAAGAAGCTAACAACAATGTTCACCCAAGCGGTGTCCTGGATTCTTGTTACAGCCTTTGGCTCCTGACTGTCCTCAGAGCTCAAGGTGAAAAGTGAAGGCACACTGGTTTGGTGGCCCAGGGTTGTAGGCACCCCTGGGTGACATGCCACAGGGCTGGGACAGCAGGGAAAAGGCTGGAGCAAAGCCTCACCTCCTAGCAAAGCCTTGATGATGCTTTCTTGGTTCTCATGGGGGTAGCTCTGGTCTCATTGAGGCAGCAAGCTCAGCATTTTAAAAAGCCCATGGGTCATTCCAAGGCAGAGATGTGCTTGTGGGAAGAGTGACTGCCGTCAGATCAGCTCCAGGTTGGGCTGTCCCAAAGGGTCTGATCACAGGCTGCAAGCTCAGGTAGCGAGTGGCACAGGTCAGCCAACAGAGGTGCATTTCCCTCTCCTCCTCCCAAAATGAAAATAAGGATAAGCCTTGAGATACACGTGCCACACATTTGGCTGAATTGCAATTTGTTCTTGCTTTACTGGTTGTCAAGGACCTTTGTCATATGTTCTGGGCAAGGAAATGAAACCCAACATCCTGAAAAGCCAGGGTTGTTGTTTCAGTTTTGTTTGGCCTTTGTTTTCTTAGGAAGGAAATGTAAGGTTAGGATGTATGCTTTGGCTCATGTTGTAGTTCCCTATTTTTTCTTCTGTAAGAGTCTGTATGCCATGCAGCTCTGCGAGGGATGATCCCAGGCATGGGGCTGTACTTTCGGTGTGGGCTGGCTGTCCCCAGCGTGCTGCCCTGGGGAAGGGTGCTCAGCGCCGGGAAGAGGGGGAGCAGCCACGCTCCGTCTGCTCTCGGAAACACCGTGTGTCTAACTGACCCCCTTTGTCACATCTTCACTGTCCCCTAGGAATACCTAAGCACCACCCTCGCAGCCCTGCGCTCTAACCAGATCCTTACACTGAAGGTTTGTGGGTGACGGTCTGAGGGGACCCAGTTCTGATGCAGAGGGACAAGGATGGACATCCAATATTGCACGCTGCTTTCTGAAAGTCTCTTGCCATTGAGACACAGAGGGACAGGGCAGGAGCTAGCTGCAAGAGGCTTCAGGTTCCTTCTCTAAATAATCCTACTTGCACCTGAATCCATCGCTGGATCTCGTCTCTCCTCTGTTTTTGGGAAGGCTCTTACTGCTTCCCTCCATTTTCCTCCTTATCTTTTCCAGCATCCTCCCTCTGCTTCCCTGTAAGCTGCGTAATATTTCAGATACGCTTCAGCACTTGAGGAGACAGACAAAGCCAGCTTAGATGGCTCTGGGTCACTCATACGGACACACTAGGCACACCTTTTATGGTGGATTTACAGCAACATCCCCCAGGAAGGTCAGCTCAGCCCTGAATGCTCTCCTGAGCTAAGGGACCTCCTGCGCTCTCTTTTAAAAAGAGCAGGATCCCCCCCAGGTAAAGTCAGCCGGGCTGATTTTCCAGCACAGGTTTTACAGCGATAGCTTGGGGCTGTCAGGATCAGCGTATTCGAACACAGCCGCCGAGCACAGGGCGGAGATGCTGCAGTATTGGGTGGCCCCTTCCCTTTGCAACAAGACTGGGTCCTGGCTTTCACCGCAAGCGCGAGGAATGGCGTTTAAAGGGACTGAACTGCGCTGCTCGGGCGCGTGCGGTTACTGCGATGGGACACCTGCGGGCACACCTCCGGGATCCGAGTGCACAGCTCACGTGGGGAAAGGCTGTGAACAGGGGCACGCTTTTGTGCCTGAGCACAGAGAGCCTCTTTCTCTTCTCCCTGTGTAAATCAAGAGCAGCTTCAATGGAAAGCTGATAGGAACAGGAAAGCGGATCAGTCCAGAGGAGCATTCCTGGGCCTGGAGCCGGCACGATGGGTGCCAGGCTGACAGCAGCATGCATGCAAGTGGAAACTGGATACAGCAGAAGGATGAACAAATGCTCCCGAGCTTTAGTGCATTTGATTCTGTGTGTCCGGGTCAGCTTTGTGCACTAGGGCAGCATTCCTGGCTATAAGCAGTTGGAGGCTGATGTTACTGTTAAACAAGGAAAAGCAAAGCTCAGGCTCCCAAGGCAATACCCTGCTCAGGGCTCGGAGGCACCAAGGTCCTGTCTTCTCCCTTGGCGGTGTCCACACAGCTGAAGGAACCGTGCTTGGTGCCCTGATGCCTGTTGCTGACCCCAGCTAGCTCTCTGCACTCCCTTCCACACCCCGGGGAAGGGTGAGGCCCACAGATACACGCTGTCTCTTGGAAGGGGGAAACAAATAGGAAACCACACTTGGAAAAGTTGGAGAAAATTAGCCTTTTGATAGTTGCCTCAAATCTGATGATGAGAAATGAAGAGAAACTGTCCTGTCAGTGGAGAGCTCAGCAGAGCTAGTGTGGGGGATGTCTTGCAGTAAATACTGCCTGAAGAAAGCAGTGGAGCTGAGTCAAAAATCCCCTGGGTAAGTTTCATCTCTGAGCAGAGAAAGCGGTAAAAGCTGTGTGTGGTGGGCGGGCTGGTTTGGCTCAGGCTGGGTGAGTGGCACGTCCCCGCTGTGAGCAACGCACGGCAAGGAGGAGCTCGGAGGTCTGCCGGCAGGTACCCGCGCCACGCGCGGCTCGCACGCGGTGGTTTACTTTCATGGCAATCTCTCTGTTCCCATCTTCTCTGTTCTCTCCCCTGGCTGCTCTCTCTTGGTGCCCCTAATGGCCTTCTTTGCCCTGCGACCTTCTGGTTTGATCTTCAGCTGTTGCCTCTCCTCAATTCAGTGCGGCTGGCTCCACCTCCGGTCATAAAGAGACGCACTTTCCAGGTAGACTTCTCCTCGTTGCCTGTTTCTAAGCCTACTCCGATGCTTGCGATTAATCAGCTTGCTACCTGTCTGTCTTCCTCTACAGAGGGGCTTCCAAAAGGCTCGGGCAGAGCTGAGGGACTTTCTTTGAAGCAGAGGAAATCTTTGATGTGATAATGCGGCTAAAAAGAAATGCAGTGAAGCCAGTTCTTTAAACTAAAAGAAATGGGCCATGAAACTGCTCTCAGGACTGTCGACAACCAGTCTCCTACCTTAAGGAGTCAGTTCCTGCACATTCAATCTCCAGAAGAGGTTGGAAACCTCTTGCTGAAATGTAGCTAATGTCTGTGAAATTTAACTGAGATGAATGAACAGGCAAACACTTCTGAGGGCTAGTCTGGTCTGATACACATGGGAAAATGTGTTTAAATAAGCTCTTATAATGGTTTCATTAAACTGCATTAAATCTTTGTGTAAACACATTTATTTTGGTTTCCAGGGCCATAACTCATGTTTAGTTTAGTTTATTTTGGGAATAAATTCATAAAATGAATTATGGACATATGAATAGTGAATAAGAGTGTCCATGGTCAGAGTTCGTGTGGCTTTCAATGAGCTCACTTTAAGCTCCCTCGTTCCCTCAGCTGGGACTAACTTTCCTGTGCGGACAAAGCACTGTAATTACCCCACTGAAGTGTGCTGGGCACCCTCTATGAAGTGGCTGGGTTTTGTCACTCCACTGCCTGTCTGGACAGTCAGATGCTAGCTGGGAACTGCAGTCTGCAATACTACGAGGTGCCTGCTCCTTGCCCAGCGTTGTGTAAAATCCTGATGTTATCACTTGAGCCCGTAGTTTCGGTCCAGTTCCTATCAGCTCAATGTTCACACCACATAAAGCCCCATGACTTGCACTGGTTGCCCTTCAGAGTGACAATCCGAAGAGCCAGGCCAAGGACTGACCTCTTGGGAAGGCTTTGAAAGCTGAAGTTCCTATCCAGGATGAAGTGGGAAACTTGAATAGCTGCCCTGTGTCCTGTCGTCAGCCAGGGCTGCAAATTCCCTCTCTTCCCAGAGGCCAACTTCACTGGAGAATTTTGCCGTGATCTGTTTTGCTGCTGCCATATTCATACCCTAAGTGCAAGAAAGTGTAATCCACTCCTACAGATCTGCCAGCACCAAGCAATTCCAGGAGCCTGACGCTTGAATACTAAGAAAAAACATGAGGCTGCAGAGTCAATGCTAGCAGTAGTGCTTGAGAGAGGAAAATCCTGCTGCTGCCTCTGAGCACATCAGCAAGAGCGCTTTGCACAAGGAGACCTGTGTTAGGAGGCTCAACAAGCATCGCATTGCTGAGGCACAATAAGGGTGACCAAATCGTGTTTGAAATTGCTGAAAAATAGCTGCAGTCAACAGCTAAAAATACACAATGACATCTGATGGATATGACACCTGATCTCCAACTTACAGTATCCACTTACAGTCCAGTTAGATCTGCGGGGGTCTTTTCATGCCGAATGCATTAATGAGACTGTAATGATGTGGTAATAACGTTTAGCGTGTTTGGGGATCTGCATGGATGGGCACTCGCTTATGCAGAGCGTGCTGTGCCCGACGCGGTGAAGCGAAGGCAATGTGAGCAGGGCTTTGGGTGAGTGCCCTCCGGCCGTTCCCCACGCTGGGGCAGGGCTCCTGCTCTCCCCATCTCCCCCTCCCCTGCCAGGGTGCCAGCACCCGTTCCTAGTTACTGAGCTTCCCGTCAGCCTGGCCCGCACGTTGGAAATTTTCTTCTAAATAGAGCTCACGGCAGTCGGGATGAAATTTGCAGCTTATTTCTTTCATTTGTCATTCTAAATAGAGCAGATGTCCCTGTATCTCCATATTTTACTAGAGGCAGCCAGGATAAACAACACCCTTGTTAGGAGCGCATCCAGGGGACAGATTTTGTGCGTTGTCCTCCACATAAGGCTGCGTGAGAGCGGGCTTGGTTTTCTCCAGCAGTAGTGTAGAGAGAGAATTGTAGCAGAGACCCAACCGCACACCCGCTGATTTACAATTGAGAAACGACCACGTTTGACTTCTAGCTCCCTGTGGAAAAACAGTTTATCAGATTTAAGTTGGGTCACCGGCAGTAGGATGCTGTGATATGTTACCTGGGGAGGGGAGCCCGCAAGACAGCAGCTTAGCGTGGGTGCCGTGGAGCCTTAGGAGCGTGCTGGATTCATCAGTTGTAGATCAGCAGTCTGGTATTCAAACGTGGCGCTTCCAACCCACTGTCTCCGCAGCGCCGCTTGGTCCCCGGTCCTGGTCCTTTGGGCCAGATGACATTGCTGAGGCATGAGCCACAGCCGCCGAATGGCTACTGAGGGGCCTGGGGAGGAACCGGCTGGAACGGCTTCGTTCAGAGAGCTTAAAATGGCAGGTGGCTCTGCACGCACTAGCTTGTTAAATCTTACAAAAACAGGCTCTGCCTGGCGTACATAGGCCTGTTTTGGGCGAGCTCCAGAAATGCCATGATGATCGTGTTATTTTCTTTTGGTTTTGTGGCATTTCTACTTTCGGTCCTTGGAAAAACAGAGGGAGTGTTGTCCAACAAATGGAGCACAGGGAAAAAATAGGCTGAGGTAAGATGCTGCGGCTTTGCCTGGAAGTGCCAGTGTGGTCACGGGAGGCTTCGCTTCACATGTGACTGTCAAGTGCTTTGGAAAGCCTCCTGAGAAGCTCAAGAGATGTTGGTGTTTGACATGTAAATTGTACTTCACTGACTCACGAAGAAAAAGAAAAGATCGGTTTGGACTACTTAGTCATCTGTAGATCCCTTTTAAAGAGAGCTCCGAGAAGGTGGCCTCGGATGTCTTTGCAAAGCGTGGGGTGCTGGCTCCTGCCGCCCAGGCAGTCGGGCTGTCCTCAATAGGGCTCTGTCTCACTCTTGGAAACCTCTCCTGGCACTAACCTGGGACTTGCTTCTGCCTCTTCTGCTTCAGCTGGGCTGACCCGCCTTGGGCCCTTGGGGTGGTGGTGTGACAGGTTTGCTCTGCCTGCTGATAACCCCTTCTTTTAACGAACCTCAGGGTGAACAAGGACAAGCGGGAATCCAAGGTCCCCCGGGGCCCCCTGGCCCACCAGGGCCCACTGGACCAGCTGGACCAGAGGGAACCCCAGGACAGCCCGGGCCAATTGGGCCACCTGTAAGTCCAACTAAGAAAAAGCCTTTCAGCTTCCTCTTTCCCTAGGGTGCAGGCGATTTCCTCTGGCCTTTGTTGCCTCTTCTGAAGCCAAGATAGCCACGGACAGGGGAGTTGCAGGGGATGCAGATGTGTGGGGAGGAAGAAGTTCCCAGGGAGGAGGGCAAGCAGGAGGGCAGGTGTTTGCCCTGTGCTGTTGCTATCTGGACACACATGTGTGAGTGGGTGACACCAGCCCCATTTCCTCCTCCTCCTCCTCCTCCTCCTCTGCAGACGGAAGTAACACACAGGGTGTAATTATCCTGCTCTCAGCAGAAACCTGGCTGATAAAAATCCCTGCTATCCCTTTGAAGTCCTGCTCCTGTCTTGTTCTCAGGCTGATAGCAAGCAACCAAGGAGGGCAAAAACTGAAGCACCTTTTAAAATATAATCCATTGCTAAACAGCAGGGGACAGGGCAGAAAATCATGCTAATGTGCCTCTCTCTCTCAACAGGGCAGAGTGGGAGAACCTGGGAAGCCTGGCAGAGATGGAAAGGTGGGTACCAGAAACCAGCTCTGCTCCTGGGAGCTCTGGGGAGAAGCAGGACACGCTGGCTCGGCAGTGGCTGCAGCGTGAAAGGAGCTTCCATCTGCAAGAGTTTTCAAGGCCTTCTAGAAGGACGAGCGAGTCTTGTCCCCTGAGGCAAAAGTGCCTCTTTACATGTGACGGAGTGTCGGGTGTCCTGCAAGCGTCCTCATCTCTCTTTGAGCTCTAAAGAGCTGAGGATGTGACAACTAAACATTTGGATTGCCATAAGCAGGCAAAATCAAGGGTGATAGAGGTATCAAAGCATATCTGGGATAGTTTTCTCCTCCTGTCTGCTCACACCATGAAGGCAGCTCCTGTATGGATACTTTGTTTATTTATATTTACATACATGCATATCTGGTGTGCTCATGGTTCATATCAGGTAAATTGTTTGGTTATTTCTCATTTAAAAACACAAGTGGTTTGTTTGTTAATATATTCTCTCCATTTAGCTAGTCAGAGAAAGCTGCCAATGCCTGATTTACTCCAGAGCTGCACAGTGGGCTGGGAATGAGTTTCCCAAGAAAAGCCAGAGAAACAGGAAAGATTCTGGAGCACAACGCATGAGGCAAAACAGCTTTTTAGTCTTCAGATTCAGTGAAATCAGGCCTGGGGGAATGAAGCAGTACGGGCATGAAATATTTGGGAGTAAGGGTTAAAATAGTATTTACCTACGTGAAGAATAGATCAGGGACGTTTGAGCTCACCAAAGCAAGTTGTGTCTGTAAAGGGGCATTTCGAGCCAAAGTAGTCAACATCCCCCATTACCCCACAGTCTGCATGATGTTGTCTACATTTTCCAACTCCAGTGTCTGTTTTGATTTTAACTACAGGGCTTACCCGGGCCTCCTGGACCAAAGGTGAGACATCTGGCCTCACTTAGAGGAGCAAGGTGATAAACAGAGAGGTGGGCTCTCCAGGCATGGAGAGATGTGTAAATTTTGAAGGGTGGAGGAGGGGGAAAGGAGGTTACATCAAATATCTGAGAAAGATTTCTACCCCAGCTCTGTATTGCCTTTGGGGCCCAGCCTGCATGCTGACTCATGAGTTTTATCCTGGCAAAGCGTCTGAGTTGCATCTCGGCAGAGCAAGGCACGCCTCATCAGCCCCTCTTGCAAAATTCTTTGCCACACACAGCTTTATTGGCTTCTTCCACTCTCAAAGCACTTACCAGTGCTTCAGGAACCGATTTTGCAATGCTATTGTTGACTCCACCACAGTTTCCCATTTATTCACTTGCCAAAATGCGAGTGGGGGGGGTGGTTGTTGTTGGTTTTCAGCTGCAACTGCCCACCCTTGTTTATTTTTGTTTGAGGTACTTAGCCAGGGTGAGGAGATAGGAACCACAGAGCTGGAGCACGGAGCTGGCGTGAGTTTCCCGGCTGCCAGTGCTTATTGCTCCTTTCCTGCTTGGGTTCAGTCACTGCAGGTTACAGGGACCCTGGAGTCTGGAGGCTCAGGGACTTGATGGAGTCACTCCGAGCAAAAACGTGAATTCTCCCTGTGTAGTGGCCTTTCATCCCGGCATCTCCCCAGGGGAAGGAGCAGGGACTCGTCCTTTTCAGGCCAAGCCTCATTTTGTTTTGTCTTTTTCCTTTTGCAGGGAGACCCTGGGATTCAGGGATACCCTGGCAGAAAGGTAAGAGGAACAGTTCCAATATTGTTAAATGAGTTAAGCTGCACCGATGCCTTGCTGGATCACAGCTGCAAATCTGTGGGCTGTTCTGGAGCTCTCTGCCGAGCTCTGTTCCTGCTGGACCAGGGGCTGTGACAGGCCCACACGTCCCTTACCGTCACCTGTGTAAGGAGGGTCTGGACCCAGACGTGTCGTTAACCCTCTGGTAGCAATGGTACAGATTTCTCCCTGTCCGTGTGCCTCTCTACACCCACTTCCAGACTGAGATCTAGTTCTTGTACTACCAGGAAGGGCCAAATCCTGGCTGTGTTTGGCTCTCTGGAATAAAGCAGGAAAAAATTGATCCTTTCTCTGGTTAAAAGGCAGAAGCTGGCATTGCCCGCAGGTCTGCAGCAGCAGCTAATTAACAGCAGGGTTGAATCAAGTCCAGAGGGTGTAATGGAGAGACAGAGAGTCGGGGGAAAGGCGCAAAAGAGGGAAAGGGATTGAAGAGGTACTACTAAAGAGATGTCAGCAGGAGAAGGGGAAGGTGAATGTTCCTGGCGGGTAGGAGTCCTGTGTCCCGTGTTATCTCCACATTGCTTTATGGGTGCTCTGTGGGCAAAATGGCAAGACTGGAGAGCTTTTTAATTAGTTCTGTATAAACTGAGAAGTTTTTGTTATGTCAGGAAGTGGAAATTATAGCCCCTGCGGACCACAGCCCACTCCTGCAGACAGACGCAATTTATTGCCTCCTCTCCCAGTGAACCGTCGGTTTTTCCATTAAGAGTCCATCCTGTTCTGAGTGTGCTGGGCGGGCGGCTCTCGGCATGCAGGGGCAGCGAGGGGGTCCCTGCAACGACCTCATGGCGAGGGCCTCTCCTATGAGCTCCTCTTACATGAAACAGCTTGTCTGGCTAATTTACTTACTGAGCAAAGAGCCTGCGCTGTTGTCAGAGGAATGAGCCCTGTGACCTCTCTCAGGGAAAGGTGGCAGGAATGGATGAAAGTAGGGGAGAAAATCCTCCGTGGTGAGTGGGTCGGGGAAAGGGAGAATGGGGCAAAGAGCTGAGCAAAGATGTTAAGTCTGATACGATACAGGGTTGTGGGACCATTGTCTTCAATCCGTACTCTTTGCACCCTGAACATCTTTCTTGATGCAAAACGGTGCTTCTCTCCCAGTGAGACCCGGAGGGCAAGTTGGTGTGCGGTGGGCACCTCTGCGCAGGACGTCCCTTTCACATCTTAGCTGCCCTTTCTGGCATCCTGCATGCTCCTTTTCTTGCTGCTCGCTGTGTTTGCTTCTTTCTCTGTTTCCTTTCTTCTCTTTCCTCAGGGTGAGGTGGGCACGTCAGGCCTGCCTGGTGCGCATGGCCTCCCTGGAGCTACGGGCCCCAAGGTAACTCTTAAATGCAGAGTCAGTGAGGCTGTCTCCCAAGGGCGGATAAGTGGCACAAAAGCCTAGAGATGCTAAAGAAATACAGAGGGTCAGGGGCTGGAGGCAGATTCTCTGCTGCCTGGTATGAGCCACGTAAACAGAGAGACTTGCTCCTGTGTAAAGGGTCTGGACAATTTCTGGCCAGAGCAATTCCCTGAACCAGAACCAGGATTAGCCCTGATCGGGCCCCTGTTCAAGAATAAAGCTGACCCAGCTTTTAGAGGCTTTTGCATTAAGGCTGGGAGGATGAGGATGCTCTGGTCCATGAAATGCTTTGATGGTTGACCAGTCTACACCCGAAACATGTAGGAAGCATTAGTATGGGCCACCTCCAGCATCCACTCCAGCAAGGTAAGCCACCTTGCGTTCCCACAAGGGATGGGCTGCAGCCAGCTTTCAGGCTGGTAGCATGGTCTTGCTAAGAGACTTGGGCTTGGCTTTATCACCTGCTCCCTCCTTCGGCAACCTTCTCTTTGGACCTTGCTGTTAAGATTGTTCTGCTTGCTCGATTTCTCCTTATGTTCACTGTCCCTCTCTGTGTTTCCTCTCTCTCTGTTCTTCTCTGGGCAGGGTGAAAAAGGGGACACCGGCATAAAGGTAGGCATGAGAAATACAGTTTTTTACCACAGTAGATCATCTGGGAGATGCTGCTCCTTGGGCTGAAGGGTTGCAAGAGGAAGTTGGGTCTGAGGCAGCTCTGTGGGGTATTTAATGGAGTACACATCTGTGCTGCGATTAACCACAAACAGACTCTCCAAGCTCAGGCAACAAAAGCAGCCTTTATCCATTTGGTGGAATTTGATTCTTAGCAAAGGCATTTCTCTGACTATGAAGCTTGCTAATGATTTGTAACATCTCTCCATTTGATGGGATAGGTTGGGGTTTCCTCATAAAATCTGGTTAGCTGACGCATCAAATCCACTCAAACTCTGCAACTCAGGCTGAGGTTTGGCACCAGGCTTTTCTGTCTGTTTCTGGACACTTTTTACAGGCTCATACGGTCTGTGCCCAGATGTTATCTATTTGACTAAAATTTACTGTACCCATATATTTAAAGTATATTACTCAATGTAGACTGTGCTTAAAACATTACAACATTGGCAAGTGTTCATGACAGTCAGAGCGTACTGTGTCGTGCAATACATTTTAAACATCATGAGAAAGGACTGGTTCTGTAATATTTTGAAAGGCATTATTAACAGTGACACAAACATTTAAAGTATTTTGTATGTAGCATGCATCTCATTTACTGTGCAGCATGTACATTTTCTGTATTTTTTCCATCTGGTGGATTACTATTTGAAGGCAGAAAAGGCACCTTCAGAACGTAACATGGATGTGTTACATCAAATTTAAAGAAATGTTCTTTGGGAATGCAGGCTCTGGATTAATAGTCGACTATCACAGCAGCAATTGTCTTCCTACAAGAAAACAATACCTCCTCAGAAATAATACGGTGCACGTAATGTCCAAAAGTTCCCCTGTGTCCATCTTCACATCAGTGTAATTCCATCGAGCACAAAAGAATTGCTTCTGGTTTGTGCTAGTGCAAATGAAAGCAGAATTGCACCCAGAACTAGTGTGTTTTGGGAGCTACAAATTTACTGCTGTCTCAACAGCCAGGTGCTCTCCAATTAAGCTGAACTGCAAGACTGAAGTTGGAGCATGGCCTAGGTGGGAGAAAAGTCTGGAAGGAGACGCTGCGTTCCACCCCTGCTTATGCTCCCACATTTCACAGTTAGCAGACACCTGCTCTGCTTGCACCCACGTACAAGGGCTAATCAGCCCTTGATTTATCTTCTGGAACCCAAACTGAAATTTCCTAGTCCCAGATGAGATGAAAACAAAGCTTTTGCAAGAGATAATGGATCTGAGAACGCCTCCTAAACCCTTAAGTCAACTCCAGTTCACTTTTTGGCATCACTGTTTCGTGGAGATCCTAGGGGCTCCTCACAGACTCCTCTTCCCATTTTCTCAGGGGCTCTGGGAGGGGAACAGGGGCAGAGATGGGGTAAGGAATTGGCATCTGTTATTTGCAAGGCAGCCTGCACCAAGCAGAGAGGGAGGCACTCCTTTCCTCCCACAGCTTCTGCACTCTGCAGCAATTCTGCCTGCTCTTTGCGACTGGGCTCTGGCAAAAGGGAAGTCTTCAAGCCTTTAGTGATGTCTCAGGGTCATCCACAGTTGAGAGCCTTCTCTATTCTATGTTAGAGAGCAATGACTCAGTGCAAGCCTGGAGACGTGCTCTAGCTACTTGGGCCCTTACTCATCTTGCTTCATAAAGAGTGGAGATGAAATCTGCCGTGCTTTTTGTGCTAATGAATCGGAGCTCCAAAGGGCAACCTCCCCAGTCCCAGCACAGCCAGTTCTTTCACGCAGACTTTCATTTGTTACTGTCAGTATCACTTCTGTCTCTACTTCCTTTCTTCTTTGCTCAGAGGAATTGAAATAAAAGTGAAGAGATACCCCCTAAATCAGCAGCCAGACATCACCCAGTAGCAGCTCCTGAACGTCCACATGGTGCATGAATTTGTTGCCCTTGGAAATTTCTTCTTCCTGTCTGCCTCCCTTCCAGGAAGGTCAGTCGGGACTTTGGGAGGCTTTTAATGTTTCCGCTTTTGGATTCAATTACACTGGCCAGAGTCTATCTCCTCTTTGTTTGGGGAGCCCAGTTCAAATACTATAGCTGATTCCTAGCTGAGCTATAGTGATCAATTTTGCATAGCATATCACTGCTTTTTCTGGGAGTGGGGAACATTTCAGGCCCTGCCTTGTTGAAGAGGCTTGCAGGATGCATTCAAGCCCCTTGTCCATTTGGTAACCTTGAGGCCTACATCTGTGTCTCATGAAGGCCATTAGACAAGCCGTAAGTGTGATCTGCTGGGTCAGTTGAACAAGCGTTTGACTTGCTGTCCCCCAGCTGAGCCATCACATCAGGCTTAGCTGACATTTTCTTTCTCTTTTTATGAAAGGTCCTTAGGATGAGGCTTTTTCCCATGCTCCGAGGAAGGAGCAATAAAGCAACTTGCCACAGAGTTGCTCAATAACCCCCACGTGTTCTGCGCTTCACAGCAAGGAGCAAAAAGGAAGGGTCTCTGTTGTAATTGGCAGCCCATAGCCAGTGCTGCTAACGAGCTGATTAGCACATGATTAGGGCATGCTCTGTCATGACTGGCAGTGAGCAGGTATAAAGCTGCTCACCAAGAGCATGGGTCCCCTCTGTGCTGGAGGGGAGAGGGGCAATCTCTCCCTTCCAGTGAGAACAGAGAGCACAAAGGTATTTCCTAAGGCAGTGCGAAGCTCAGGAGAACTGGGAGATGCTGCTGGCCGCTTTTCTGGGGTCCTGAGCTGCGCATTTTGCTTCTCATGTCTGCCCTTGGTGATACTTCTCAGCTTCTGGCTTGGCTGCAACGTTCCCATGGTGGCTATGGCACCCTGTGCAGCCCTTCCCTGGCACGAAGGACACGGAGGGACCACTAAGCAATCAGCATGGTGGGTACTTATTGTCCTACAAGGGCTTTTGAATATTTAGGGGCTTAAAGATTTTCTGGAGAGTTGCTTTTTATGCTTATCTTCTGGCTTTGGCTCTGAGGTTTCTTTCTGCTCTGTGATGGTGCAGTGTCGTGCTTGTTGTTTCTGCTCTGTAATTAGCTCTAGTGCCTGTGTGATCCTGCAGGTGTTGATGGGGGCTGCGTGAGTGATCTGAGGCCATCATCGGAAAACGTCAGGGTGGTGTGGTTGCTCTGTAACTTGCCCCCTGTCAGAGGTTACCTTGCTCTCTCTCACTGAGATGGCTTTGCTTTTGCAGGGCTCAATAATTAAGCAGCTCTTCAGGCAGGTAGTTTCTTGCAGGAAACCCTCTGGGATGGGGGATTACTTCTCTGTGCAGGGCTGCTTTGTGGGGCCAGACTCCACAAAGTGGGTGCCTCCTAGCTGGTCTTCTCTCATTCAAGAAGGAAAAACAGGGCACACAGCTGGGAAAGAGGGGCAGAGACTGGTCTTCACTTCTCTAGTACAAAGCATTCATAACTATTAGTTTATGTTTCCTGTGTATGAAAACATCGCTATGCAGTATTTTGCTTATGGTGGGAGGTACCCAAGCTGCCAAGGTCTTACATGTTATGGTGTTGGTCAGTATTCTGCAAAATACATTTCGCAGGATGTCATAATTACAAAAAGTGCTTTTTTTTTTTTTTTTTTAAAAAAAAAAGCATACACATTCCTGCTACACAATCCTTCCAAGTAAGGACTAAACACTCATAATAACAGCAGTAAGCAGGCTCTCTGAAGATGTTTTGCTTTCCATTTACCATCAGATTACCATCAGTGCACTACAAGGCAAGCCTTGGACTTCAGATTTCTCCACACAGGTTTGTTCATCCTGTAGTGGCTGCAGACTGAGCGGCTCCCTGTGCCCTGCAGAATACCATGGCATGGGATGTGGTAGCAGGATATAGAGGCTGTCTTTGTTCCTAGCACTGTTGCTTCTCTATTCTGTGATCTCTCATCTCTGTCAGCCTTGTCCTGGACTGAAACTTTTCCTTTCAAAGATCTTTTGAGCTCAGTGGATAAAAGGTGCCATGTAATGGTTATGTTTTATTATTAGACAACAAGCTTGTAAGAAAGGTGTTTCTGTTCTGCCTTCTAAATTGCTGGTGTGATCCTGACACCTACCTCAGCATCACTGTAAGAACTTGCACTTCTGCTTGCTTGAATGAACCAGCACAGTCCCACAAGAGATGTTTCTTGCAGTTAGGTCTGTCCTAAGTGTGCCCTGCTTTTGCAGAGCTGGTGACTCACCTGATTCCTTGGGTTTACCACAGAGCTTTCTACCACAGCTGAACACCCCCCGTTCCCAGGATCTATCATTTCTTTGTGTTTTGGGATCTCTCTAGAGCAGAACAAGGTGCGTGCCACACGTTGGCTGAGCGAGAAGTGATGGGTCTTAAGCCAGAACTACAGCAGAATAAAGAAGTGCAAGGAGGGTGGGGAAGTAACTTTTTTGTCGCTGGGAATTTCCATGTTGCAGATCTCATCCCTTTGCTCGATTTATCACTGGGTTCACACTGCTGGAGGGCCAGGGTGCCCCTTAAGTTCATATGCAGAAGGTGCAGTTTAATGGAAGGCTTCCTAAAGCAGCTGCTGCTGCTCCCCTGGAAACTCCTGTCTGTGCAGTGGGGAAGATTGGCAGCGGGCCCCTTCTGTGGGGGACAATGCCACGCCAGCAGGAGAATCCAAGTTACCCTAAGAAAACAAAAAAAAAGGCGAGTGGGGAGGAGATCAAACTGAGGGTGGCTTTGTTTTTGCTTTCCCTTGGCGGGTGAAACAGAGTACCGCATGGCAAAACATCCTGAGTATGCAGATGTGTGAAGGACAGAGCCCTGGAGGCCCAGTGCCTGGAGGGGCCACGTGCTTCGCCCTTGTCTGATCAGGCGGTGGTTGCATCACCTTCCTCTTTTTCCTGGGGCAAAGCTACCTCTGTGAGAGGGCTTGGCAATGAAAAGGAAGACAAACTTTCTTTGCTCGGGTGCTTGCTGTGGCACTCCAGCCAGGCCAGTGCTGCTGTGCATGGCAGGCTTGAGGTACCACTGATGGTAGAGGGCCCTGGTGAGGAGAATCAGGTGGGGAAAACAGGCTGTGCCCCATATCACCCAGCAGGCTTCCTCATCACCTGTGCTTGGCCCTCCTCACGGGGCCCTGGGAGGACTCATGTCATGTCTGTTGCTCTTTTTCTCTGTTTCTTACTCTGCTTCCAGGGGGAGAGAGGCATGCCAGGGCTGCCAGGAAGATATGGCATGAAGGTACCTTGTAAACAGCGGAGTGATGCTTGTCTGCCTGATCTCACGCATACCACTCAACTGTCCCTGATGCGCAAGCATCACCCGGATTGGCGTGTGTGTCTGTTGGTCGATGACTGTCCTCAGCTGAGTTCTTTCCGCTTCTAAATTGCGAAGTACAGGGTCTAATTCACACTGGTGACTGTGGGGAAAGAAGTGTTTTACAAGGCAAATGGCATGCCCGGTCTGATGCTGTCTTGCAACATCAGGATCTTAATGCTTTATGCTAGTGAGAGCAGTCAGTCACGAATGTCTCCAGGGAATTGGCATTTTGTAAACTGGGGGTCCCACGTGACCGCTGCAAACCTCCGTGGTGCATGTTCACCTACTGCAGTCAGCAGGGTAATGCAAGTGTGAACCTGGACTAGTGCAGCGATGGATCAGGGTCAGTGTGTGTGTGAGCAAGTCTGCATGTGTGTGTGAGCAAGTCTGCATGTGTGTGCGTTGCAGTTTTAGGATTAGTACTAGAAAATAACATCTGCATTCGCTGCCATGTAAAGGCCAAAGAGTGAGGAACAGGCATCCCAAAGATACCATGAAAGCCTAACCCAAGCCACTTTCTGCACATAATCCCTTTCATGGCTCTAGCCCATATTCACTAAAACCTACTGACTCCTGAGTCGTTCTGGAATGCTTTTTTTCCCCCTTTTATTGCATAGAATCCCTGATCTCCATCTTCTGTCCTTGTGTTTTTTAGCTTTGTCCCTGATTTCTGTTTCAGAAAGCTGAGAGGTATGATCCTGCTGCTCTCTGGCTCCCCACTCCTCCTTGTTTGAACTTTTCTAAGCTCTCTTCACTTTGAACGTGGCTCCCAGTCCTCCTCTCTGCCTCATGTGCTACATCCCAAGCCCTATCATTTCCCCATTTCTAACAATACTTCACCTCCTCCCCTCTCCTTAGACCCCTGTTATCCCTCATATTTGCTTTTGTAACTGGACATTTTCACCAGGCCCTAACTAATACTAACACAGGGCACACAGATTGCAGAGCAAAGGGTTGATGCCGATGACCTGCTTTTTGCATCAGTGCTGTTGAGGAAAATGTGACTGTCCCCACAGATGCACCTGTCTCCTGGGCTCTCTGAGCACCCGTCTCAGATTGCGGGGGCGGGCTGAATTCCCATGGTTTTGTGGTGGTGGCTTGCTCTGCGGTGCAGAATGACACCTGAATTGCAGTGCTTGGGAGTCTTCCCCCCCCAAGGTGGCTGGCTTCAGAGCTCTCCTGAAAACATCTTACTGCAGGGTTTGTCTTCTGTGACAAAACCAGAATAAGGGGAAATAAGACTAAGGCTCTGGTGTTACGAACTGGCCTTCCTTAGAATGCTTCCTCAGAGTTGATGTATCTGGGATCAAGCGCTGAACCGGGTGTTTGGTCCTCAGTCTGTCTTTGCTTACCTCAGTTATTTGATGTTGTTCTGCTTGTCGGCCTCTGCTTCACTGGCAGGGCTAACGCTGGGGGGTGGAAATCTGGTTGTCATGACGGGGTTGTGCCCATGATGTCTGTCTTTGGAGGAGCTTTCTGGAAAGCAGAGCCACTGCCACAGGTGAACGACCCATACAGGGAAGGAGGATGTGTGCTGTGTGGTGTTAAAGCATTACTTCGGAGTTTTGGAAAGGAAAAGATGTGGATTTTGTCTTTATAGTTCCACCTGGCTGATACTGCTTTGTTTCTTTAAAAAACAAACAAAACCAAAAAACCTTATGTCCAATTCATTTCGAACAAGGTGTTCCTGTCTTTTCTCTTTCTGACAGGGTGCTCCTGGGATGGCCACCACCGGGATGAAGGTCAGTTCTGCACTACGCTACAGCGTCTCAAGTAGGGCACGCTTAAGAGCAAGGGCTAGAGCAATGAGAGGAGAGCACAGGAAAATGGTCAGACAGCTCCCACTAAAGGGGAATCGCAGAACTACCGTTGCTTTTGGCAGAGGAGCTAGATCCATCTTCAGCACTCTCTGCTGCCCCGCACTTCTCTGAGCAGAGACTGCTGAACTCACGGCACTCCACAGCAGTGCTGCAAGGGCTACTGAGCAAGAAGTGAGCTGGATGCCAGCTTGGGGGACGGGGGGGGGCAAAAGTTACCCCGAACGAGCTGAGATGTGCAGTGACCTGTTGTCCTGATCGTCTCCAGCTGCTGGGGAAAAGAGAAATGAGGAAGTTATCCCCTGAGCTGGTGGGGAGGGCTTTTGTCCCTGATCCCACACTGATCCCCTATCAACACAGCCCCCCACATCCCAGCTGTGACTACAGCCTTGCTCTGCTCCTGTGCAAACAGAGCTAGGAATAGGCAAATTCCTTGATGCCAGCAGATGAGTCTTGTCTTACTGTGCTCCCTTGTATCTGGTAAATTTTCTCTTGAAACACTGCAAGGTGGTTACTCAGTTTCATAAAAGCCTCTTGTTTGAGGCTTGCTGTTTTTTTCAGCAGCCCAGGAGCTGGCTAATGAAGATGAAACAAGCTCCAGGCAGAAGTACTAGTATGCATTTAAAGCATCCTCATGACCTTCTTTACAAGCCCAAGACCTCTGTAGAACAATGTTTCTTCTTCCAACCTGATAGCTCTAAGAGGTTTTGTGCTCTTCCTGTTTTTTCACTTTATTTTCCTATCTCTTCCTGACCAGGGCGAGCCTGGGACTCCAGGAGAAAAGGTACTCTCTGAAGGCATTGCTCTGAGTTTGTGCTTCTGTTTTGTTTGTGATTTTGTTTTTTATTTTTTTGCTTCCCATGGGGGAGCTGAGGAATAGCTCTGTACTTCGCAGTGCGCAAATCCAGATCATAACGACACCTGCCAGCATAAGCAATGGCAATAGCAAATGGCAATAACATGCAGCGGTGCCAAGTGAGCGAGAGACCACGCTGCAGACAGATTCCCTCCCTCCTGCTGGTGTCTGTGTTGGTGGGAGTACCCTCCAGCCGCCTTCCCTCCCTACTCCACAAAACGCACACAGCACACACAGCTCAGCGAGCTTGCTTCTGTCCCCCTGGCCCCCTCTGCTTCCCACTACCTGTGTGCCCACCAGGGGGATCGCCGTGTTACAGCAGGGACTGCGGGGGTTGTGCCGTGCCGTGGGCTGAGAGCTGCCCTGCAGTGCCTCTTCGTGCACAGTCTCCCTGTCTCAGTGTAGCGTGACCTGGTTTGAGTTCCTGTGGCAGACATGGTACAAAAATACCCCATCACTCTCCATCACTAAGCAGCCGGCTTGGTTTCTGAACAGCTGGCTCCTCTTGTTTGAGGCTCGCTGGGTTACGTTCCGGCACGCGGCAGCCGTGTAACAGCCATTCTCTGTCTCTTTTCTTCCCCATGAAGGGAGAGCCTGGAGTCCCAGGGAGGATGGGCCCCCCAGGTTTGCCAGGGAAAAGGGGGCAGCGGGTAGGACACTGCGTGTTTGGGCTTGGTGTGCTGTGTTCCCTGAGAGCAGGAGCTGGCAGGAGCCTGCTTTGTGTTGCATTGTCGTGCTTGCGGGGGATCAAATGTCCTTTTCTGGCTCTTGCCCCATTGGTGAAGTGTGTTTGCGTGCTCTCGCTTGCAGGAGGTGGGGGGCTGGCAGCAGGCAGGGCAGCGTGAGGTGCTCGGGACGTAGTCTTGTCCTGGGAACGACTAAGGACAGTTCTGCATCTTTTGACTCCAGAAATAACACCCTAAACAGGCATTCAGTAACCTGACGTCCCTCCTCAAGAAATCTGCCTCTTTACACCATTGTTCAGGCAGCTCAGAATGTTTTCAGTAGGTCCCTCCGGTACCCAGGGCCCATGTAGCCCTTACAGCCATGTGTATTGAAACTTTTCCTGAATGAAAAGTTCGGTACCAAAACCAGAGCAAGGCAGAATGTGGGACTCGCAGAGGTCTGGGACAGGATTAGGGTTGATTAAATTCCCACATCCTTACCAAAACCGCGAAGGTCAAGCGTTTTCTTTGGGCGTGAGGTCCTACAGATATTCTTCTCTCTAGGGAGAGAAGTATTAATTGATGGTAGCAACATGCATGCTCTGGTATGGGAGGAAGGCTGGGTGGGGGCCTTCCAGGTGGCTGCAGGCCAAATTACCTTAGAGGAAGGGGTCACTGCGCTCCAGAATTGCCTAAAAAGATATTACTGCTTGTTAATTATTTTCCCTGGAGCCACCGGTGCGTGTCTGTTCTTGGAGCATTGATGCAAGCCCCCTGCATGTCAGATGTGTGCCCTTGAGCCCTGATGGAACTGGCGTGTGGCGCCAGCCTGTGCAAGCAACAGCATGGCTCCAAGGGGGAGCTGGCACTAGCCTCGCTAGTCTGGTGTGCTGCTTTTGTGGAAAGAGCCAGGCACCTGCTAGGGAAGACAGGTTTTGAATTGTTCTTTGTAATCTGCACAAGTTGTTAGTCTTGGAGACATGAGGACTGCAGGTAAGAACGCACCTTTTTCTGATGCCGCACTTGAAATGTCTCTTCATGGCAACAAAACCTCAGATATCACACTGTCCTGACAAAATGCAGTCCCAGGCAGCAGGCTGTAGCTGGAAACCATGGGTTTAGCAGTTGGATGGAATGGGCTGAACACAGCCTAATGTCAACATAAAGACCACTAATTGATCCCCAGTAATTCAAAGGATGATCTGGGTGCTGTAGTGAACTAAGCAAAGTCACTTCACCAAGTGAATGCTGGCTGCCCTCTTTGCTCGTTGCCCTGTGACATCCTCCACGGTGCCTTGGGTAGCTCTCCCTGCAGGCTGTGCTCTCCAGGCATCATATCAGGGGGTCTCGAGCCATCATCTGTTCTCGCCATTTCCGTCAGTCATGTTTTCACTGCTTTTCACCAGCACTGCGTGTCACAGAGCTTGGCTGCTAACTGAGACGCTGCACTGCTTTTATTTAGGAGCATGGTGAGGCTGCGGTTTGGAGCTAGGAGCAGGCACCACCCATTGGGACCGGTGTAAGAATGCTGGCTGCAAGATCCTTGCCAAAGCAGTGTAGTTCACTGTGATCGGGAGGTGTGAAAACTGGGACTCGAGTGGTGGACAGTTTCTGTGGGGAGAGCTGAGCTCCTGCACCCCAAATAAGATAATTCACCCCGGGCAGCAGCAGATTTTCTAGATATATGGAATGGGGAGAGCCCATGCTGAAGGGCTGACAGAAGAAAGGGCTTAGCAGACCAGAGCAACGAGGAAGAGACACGGGGGTTCTGGATCCTTTTCCCACTCACCTTCATTTGGAGAGAAATGGCAATGATGTGTAGAGATGTGCAAAGAGACAGGAGAAAGCATTTGCCTGCCGGAGCAGGTACATTTAGGCCTTGTCTATGCCTAAAATAAAATCTATGAGGGGAAGGGAAAGAGGTTTGAGAACAGGAGCAACTTATCCTTTGGCTGCTCCTCCAGGACAGGCTGCAGAGTCAGCCCCGACTGTGTTTCCTCAACAGGGGGAGAAGGGACGAGCTGGTGACCCTGGGCTTGCTGGACTCCCTGGCCTGAAGGTTTGTATCTTCCATGATTTTGAGGCCACTCTTCATCCCCTTTCCTTCTTCCCTCCTATGCTAGCTGTGTGCTGCCCTTTCCCGTGGCTTTTACCTGTACTCTGAGATGCGGATAGCAATCACACCTTCAAAGTCAGACTTTCGCTAGGTACTTGCCCTTTGGGAAAGGGGACGATGCATGGAATGGCAGTGGCCGTTTCCGGAAAGGATGAGGTTTTAATGGCAATACAGTGCAAGCACTGCTTTCCTGTTACTGCTCTTGTATCTGCTCTGTGCAAATAATGTGGTCTGTAGGGCTGACTATCTGGCTGAGAACTACAGCTCCAGAGGGAGACGTACCAAAAAAAGCCATCATCAAGTGGTTTTATCGGTTTCAACAGTAGGGGGAAAAAAAACCACAGTTGCGATCGAACTGGAGGCCTGGGGATGAGGAACGAGGGCTGAGCAGCAGCGCTGCAGCCAAACAGATGAGAGCTGTGTGAACCTCTGGCTGGGCTCTGAGCTGGAGCCCCCAGGTAGTGCTATACTGGCCTGGTTCCTGGCCACACAGCTGTGGCTCTGAGCAGGGATGTTCCTGGGCTATCAAGAGGAGCTGGAGTGGGGGGGGACACTGACAAAGCTTGTCCTGGGCCCTGCCTCTCTAAGCCAGCAGTTTGGCAAGTGAAATTACAGAGATGGAGTGAGACATGGTTTGTTTTTCCTTGCACGCAGGGCGAGAAGGGAAATAGTGAGAATGCCTTGGTGGGAGGTAGAGGGCAACCCGGCCCTCCAGGTCTGCCTGGGCCCCCTGGACCAAAGGTGAGTGTTTTCCCTTGGGTGAGCGGTTTGCTGTGAGGGATTGTGTCCAGCACGAGGTGTGTAGGAAGGGGCAAAATTTGCACTCATCTGTCCCCACTTCTGCTTACATGCTGAAGGCATATCAGGTGCTGCAGAATGTTCTAGTTGTGTAAATTGCTGAAGGAGAGAAAATTTGTAAACTGTTTCTGGGAGGAAAATAACCTCCTTGTGCTCATGTAACTCCCCTCTGGATTCTGTGAGAAAATGGTTGCTCAGAACCAATGCCAGCCTCTGCTTCCTGTGGTACTTGAGGTGGGGCGGACATGGGGAGGCAGGACTGGGGCCATCCGAGCCCCCTTTCCCTTTCCTCTTCTACTTCAAGAAGTAATGGCACAAAAATCCTGCCTCTTGGTAAAGGACACCTGAAGACTGCTTAAAACTGAGATCCCATCTCAGATGTACTTGAGGAACAGCCCTCCTGCATGCCCACTTTGGGTCTGGAGTGGATGCTTTCCTTCATGCTCAATACTTCTGGGCCCTGAGTAGTGGAGAAAGGTTCTGGGTGTGAAGTCATGGCAGGAGGTTGGGGTTACCTGAGGAGATGTGACTCGCCGGGACGCTCGACTGGTGCAGTTCTTCCTCCTGGAAATGCAAAGCCAGCAATGGAGTCGCACCCTCTCCACCCAGTACAAACCGATCCCTTTCTTTTTCTCTCAGGGAGAAGCTGGTGATGTTGGCGCTGCAGGATCACGGGGGGAAAAGGTACAGAGGGCTTGCGTGCAACCCAGCTCCAGGTTCAGTAGTTGCAAAGTTATTCCTATACATGGAAAACTTAGCAGAAATGGAGCACTTTAAAACTGAGCCATCTAGGATGCAGGTGAAAAGCAGAAGGTTAAACAGGAACGGACTGAAGACTGGCTGGCCAGTCACCCCCATGCTTAGCAGCTGTACCTATGGGAATAAACGGGCGTAGGAGCTGCCGCAGCACGTTAGCTGTGGCTGATGGTGCCCTGTTGGTTGGGTAGATGGGGAAAAACAGGGAGGCAACCTGGAGATGGGCAGGGAGAGAAGACTCTGTGAAAAATGGGCCAGTCTCCATCATGTGTCAGAAACTAAGGTCTGTGCACCTGGCAAGGGGAAGAGTGAACTCCTAGTGCCTACGGGCTCCTGCTGGGCTGACCTGATCCCCCAGAGCCAGCTTTTCCAGCAGCAGCCTCTGTCGGAGCACGCTGAATCTCCAGTGCACCAGAGAGCACATCAGGCGGGTCTGGAGGAACAGGTATGCCTCCAGGTATTTTGGAGCCTACTTTGAGAAGAAAAACCTACTTTGTGAGGTTACTTGAGGTATTGCAGGCACGTGCAGGGTTTCCTAGCCCAGCCTAGTCCCAGACTGTCATAGAGGACTAGCAGAGAGTGATGGTTCCTGGAGCTGAAGCAACAAAAGTGATGGCCATTTCTAACAGCACATTCTTGTTACAGGGGGAACCTGGTGCACCGGGAGAGCCGGGACCCGTGGGCCCAAGGGTAGGTGTCCCTTCACTAACACTTCTGAAGTGATTTGGCTCTTCAAAGGGGTCTAAGGATAGTGGGAGCACACTGATGGTCTAGATTGGGCCTCTGCTTTCTTGATGTTCTCACCATCTCTTAAAGGGCTTACAGGTGGGCAATGGTTAAGTTTGACACAGGCCATTTCTCCATACCCTTATCAGAAGATACTGCTACTTCAGGGGGAAAAAAAGACTGGATTCTGGCCTCAACTTAGCCATTTACCAGACTTGCCTACTCTGACAGTTGTGGCATGATAATCTGGGGGTCACCTGCCTACAGTTCTACAATGTTTCCTCTATAAAATCTGCTTTAAGAGCTTTGTTCAGCAAATGAAAAACTGGAACCTTGTGACAGTCTGGAACCCCTCTGGAGCCCCTCTCTGACACCCCCTTTTAAAAGGTGAACTACAGCTCTCAGGCTACACCATGGGAAGGGCGATCCCTAAGATCTGACTCAAAATCTGCTATTTTGCAGGGCCCCAAAGGAGAGCCTGGGAAGGATGAAATGATGGACTACGATGGTAACATCAGTGAAGCTCTCCAGGTGAGCAACTGCCCTGCTATCCATGAGGTGGCTGTTGGGTGCTTTACTGTTTCCCAGGGGATGCGGAAAACCCAGAGCATCGTAGATCTGCTTCCTCAGCAGTAGCAGCAAAGGAAAGTGCTTGGTTATTCTATAGCCCCTCTCACCCCATAGTTCACTGCTGTGTTTCAGTAAATATTCGTGCACCTTGTTCAGGTGGTACATTAACACTGGTGGGCACAAAGACCATGTGAATCCTCTCGAGTGGCCTGTGACTTGGGGTAGACGAGTGAATAAATGCTCTGCAAAGCCTCCTCAGAGCTGTGCGCTGCTGGTCCATGGTGAGCAGCTGGACCTAGCTCTGGGTTAGCTTGGCTTCTGCTTTGGGGGTGGGGGGAGGAATTGCTGAATAACAGCTTCATGGGCTGATTTTTGGCTTCATTTTGTAGGGTCCTTCCTCATTTGGGCCAGTGTTACATTAATGGAGAACAAACCAGGTCTGGGAAGATGCTTTGTTTTCAAATGACTGTTACTCTTTCTTCACTTTTTTTTCTAGGAAATACGAACTTTGGCCTTGATGGTGAGTTCTGAGCTTCGCTGTGTGGTTTTAAGCAAGTAGCCATATGTTCAACCTAAGCCTCGCAATTTTTGTGCAACTAAAGCTTTTTTGGCCTTTGCTGTTGGGAGCTAAAGTTGGGGCAGTGTCGACAGCTGAAGGAAGAGCTCATCTTGGCACTCAAGTTATAATCAGGCCCTTTATTTCTCTGATTTAAGAGGTAATGCATGCTGCTCAGAAGAGGCAGGAAGGAGCAGGGAGGGCTGACCCAAGTGTAGAAAAAGGAGGCCTTGGGTGCCTTGCAAGAATCCTCATTGGCAGTCTGTGGTGGGAAGGAGGACATATTTTCACCATTGGGAAGCACAACTTGACATAAGCCCCATACAAAACCAATCATTTAAAGCAGCAGTGACAACAAGCCCTTTGAAGAGAAAGGCAAAGTAGTTACTTTGAGCCAAAGAAGAGGAAAAAAGTGTCCATGTATTTTGTTTCTCAGGGCAATGGGAAATGTGAAGGGGGTGGGGGGGGGAAGCTGGATTTTTAAAGTGCAGAATGACAGGGCAGAGCAAAATGGGTGTAAGCATCACCACATGCTAGGCTAAGCTGCTGCCAAGGTCTCCTTAAAGTGGTAATTGCCAAAACCGATCATAAAATCTGCTCATAAATATTAGTGCTGCTTAGCTCTGCTTAAGCTGTGCATGGAATCTAAGAAGTGCAGTGTTTCCTAAGATCTCTATTCGAAAGATACATTTTTGAAGATAGGAAGAGAAAACCTTAAGTTCACTTCAGTTTTAAGAGTGAATAGCTGTAGTGATTTGTTTTCCTCCGTGAGAAAGCAGAGGAATGCATACACATCTACAACTCGCTTTGGATTTGGCCTGTTGCTCGCCCAGGGCTCACCATTACTTAGTTTCCCAAGCAAATACAATTTTAGAAGTCCCCAGGAAAATTTCCCTTTGATTCCCCTTAAACTCGGAAGAGCTGTATGGTTACAAAACACAAAAATAAAAGCCCTGATGATGTTTTGAAAATTAGTTTTTCTTTGTCTAGGGACCACCAGGACTTCCGGGTGTGGCTGGACCTCCGGGGCCACCAGGACAGAAGGTATTTGCTCAGCCCTTGCAGAGCGAAGGGAAACACAGGAGTGGTCCAGGCAGAATTCACACACGTCCTGCCCCCGTGCTCCTATTCTTCCTAGTGGGCACTATCAGGCTGCGTCCTGCCAGGATCTACTGCTCCTCATGCATGATATCATTGTGGGAAAAGGAATTCGCGATAAGGCATTATCTCAGAGATGAGGGATCCTTCCTACTCGTCCTTCCCTTTGAGAAGCAGCTTATGGGAATCGATCTCTGCAGGGACTGTGTTGGAGACTGTTACAGCACTGGGGCCGTGAGCTGTCATTCTGGGTAAACAAGGCTGGTGAAATTCTGAGAACTGACAGGATGTACTGTTTCACCGGGGTTTTCCATGCTTTTTCTGTAACTATTAGTTTTCAAAGTCAGAGTCCTTGCTGACTACTTCTGTAATGCCCATCCTTCATCATCCCAGTGCCACACAGAAGTTGTCAGAATACTTGCTTTCAAACTGCTAAAGTAACAATTTTGTGTTTCAGGGGGAAATTGGCTTGCCGGGTCCTCCAGGCCATGATGGAGAAAAGGTGAGACAAGCTGCCTCTGTGGATTGCTCTTTCCTTCAGTGGTGTTAAACTGAGCTAGTTTGCTGTATCTCGCTGTTACTGATGCACCGGTGCTTTTCCCCTGGGAGGTGGTAGAGGGAAATGGTTTGGCTCCACGAAAATCAGTGTTAGTGGCTTATCAAAGTACTAAATTCTATGGAACAGTTGGGATGGTGGGGCAAATCTTTTTTTTTTTTTTTTTCCTGCCCATGATTCTTCAAATTGCATTACTATGAGTGAATGAGCAGCGAAAGAGGCTCTGGGCTAGGGGAGTCACTCTGCAGGACTAACTTTACTCTTATCTGCAGTCTCACTTGTTGTGTGGATTTCTTTTAGGGACCCCGAGGCAAGCCAGGAGAAATGGGCCCCCCTGGCCCTCATGGGCTGCCAGGAAAGGATGGACCACCTGGAATAAAGGGAGAGCCAGGCCATGCTGGGGTTGCAGGAGAAAAGGGGGATAAAGGAGAGCCAGGACAAGCTGGCTCACCGGTGAGTAAATCAGAGCCTGTCAGTGCTGCTCTGTCCTTGGGGCTTTCCAGGTTATGGGGCAAGGCCCTGGGACTTCTTGGGTATCTTGGAGCCCCTAAGTAACTGGGGTAGAGTTCCCAGTCTCCCAGCTTGAGCCTGTCACAGCTTCTGCATCCCCAGCACTAGTCAAGAGGGTTTGATGCAGGGAATTTTTGCCTGTCTACAGGATTACCAGGAAAAAACTCTTGCTGTCACAACAGTTAGCTATTGGAGTGATTCCTAGCATGGACTCCAGCAAACTGCATAACCATGAGCAGAACCTGGAGGCAGGAAAGCAGTCCCCCATCCCTGCTCTGGGGAATGCCACATCCACAGTGACAGGAGGATGTTCGGGCACTTAACCGTTTGGTTTCAATACTGGTGAAGCCCTGCCTTTCCCTAGGTTTTCCAGTGTGTTCTTGGAGTGACCGCAGCTAGTCCCGTCTCTGGCAACAATGTCTCATGCCTACCTTAGTCTTGCAAAAAAACTGCAAATCTTTCTTGATCCATAGGGTCTTGATGGCCCCACTGGAGAGAAAGGCGAACGAGGTGACCAAGGGATGCCAGGACCATCAGGATTGCCGGGTCCCATTGGACTTCCAGGATTGACAGTAAGAGCGGGAAAAAGACAGGCTGACCTTTCCTGCTCGGTGATGAGGAAATGGTATAGAGCAAGACACGCTTCCCAAAGTGCAGAGCGTCTCGGGAGCCTCGGACCCCCCTATCCCTTGGAGTTCGGTGCTTAGGTGTCAGCAAACATCTGTCAGGTCTCCAGCAGCAGGCAGGGAGCCAACTGGGCATCTGCTCCCACTGCTGTCTGGAGGTGCTGGGCTCTGGAGGCTGCCTGTGGAGCCTGTGCGGCTAAGTCAGCCGAGACGCCTAGTTTGCTGACGGTGTGAGGCTGTTGCTGACCTGCTTGCTGTGCTCCCTCTCTGAGGCTGTCGTGCAGCAGAGATGTGTGAGGCTGCTGTCAGGGAAAGGCAGGCAGTCCCATGGCCCTCCCCTTACACAGCCACAAGACTCTGCTCCCAGAGGCCTCGCTTTGTGTAGGCTGTCACCTCTGGAAACAGAGGTGCTGGAGAGACACGGGTGAGCTGCTTGTGAAACACCTGTTATGTTCCCACTCCTCCTTTGGGGAACCCACGTGCTTCTCGGCATATGGGTGGCTCACAGGTGGCTTCTGATGGAGCGAGACTCTAGTGTGCAGCTGCTGGTGACAGGGTCTGTTGTTGTGTGCAGGGAGAGAAGGGTGAGCCTGGGGAGCGCGGAGACAAAGGAAATCCAGGAGAATCGGTAGGTCACCTGTCATTTTTTCTGCAATCTCCCCCAGTAGGGGAGGGATGACTTTGGCAGCAGCACTGCTGGAAAACAGCACTTCCTACCCTCTTTTGACACACCCTTTGCTGAGAACAGCAAGCTTCATCTTGTGGGACTGAATTGCCAGCCATCTTTCGCTCCTGATGCGCTACTTCTCCTTTACACGAGAATGATCTAGCTCATGGCAAGCAATAATGAATGCCTAGGGAAGGACAGAAGACTATGGGAAGCATAACAATTATTTTCCACAGCATTTGTGGTGAGGTGACTTTCTGAAAAATACCTGCCTGGATCTAGATATTTTCCAATAGATCTTGGGTTCATGAATTTGTCCTTTCCCCCTCAAAGCTCACTCTTAACTTCTGTAACAGCCTGCAGCGAGGAGTCCCACAGGCTATCAGTACTCTTGTGTGTGTAGAGCCAGCCACCTTCCTTCCTATATTTTGAAACAGCTACCTGCTAGCTGTTATCTTGTGACTCCTTGTAGTAACAGTGGGAGAGGAGTGGAAGTGGACCTTTTTCTGAAAAATTATCGCTGCTTTCCTTCCTTCTAAATCTCTGCAGCTGCCACAATAACCCTCCCCAGCATCCTGCTACTGCTTCTTGGCCTCTCTGTCTTGGATTGCTGTCGCTTCCTAATGCAGTCCTCAGGGGCAGTCCAGGCTTCCAAGCTGGCAGAGCTCAGCTGCAGCCCTGCTCCCCACTGAGCAGTTCCCCTTCACCTGCTGAGGCCAGCAGGTTGACAGTGACTTCTCTTGTGTTGCTTTCTAGACGTCTGGGCCCCCTGGACCTCAAGGACCACCAGGACCTCCGGTAAGTTTTGAGTGATTCACCTGAGGAGAGAGGCGCTGGGAGTGAGTGAGGATAGAGTGGGAAGTGGCTGGGGAGGATTTTGGGTGGAGATAACTGCCAGAAACACTGCAGCATTGAAGCAGGAACATGCTTAGCATCGTTTCCAAAACCACCCCAGGGTAGGTCAGAGCTATGATGGGCTGGGGAAGTAAAGGGAGAAGGTTACTTTAGTCTGAGATGAAAGGGAAGACAGCAGTGAGACGGGATGGACAGGATTAAAGGGATCAACTGCAAAAATGGTCTTAATAGCAAGCCTGGCCTGCTGCCAGGTTGTTCTTGGCGAGAGCCTCCTCATTACAAGATGAGAACAGTACATGAAGTGCCCTCTACACAAATAAAGAGGCCTTGGGCTAAGCATTTGTGCCCTCGGTGTGTCAGAAAATGAAAGCTCTATGCTGCACAGTGAACTGGGATACCTGGATTTTAAGGCACACCTTTAAACATTGCTTATACCGTGTTTCTCATCCCAAATACAGGGTCTTCAGGGCCTCCCAGGACCGAAGGTAAGGCTGTAAAACTTCAAATCCTGATATTTTACTAGAGTTGTCCAAGGTGCAAGAATTCCTTTCAGCAACAACTCCCTAGCTTTCAAAGTTATTTTTCTTCCACAGTGGTAAGGGAAAAAAACCTTCTGTATATTTTTCTTGAAGAAAATGGATTAGCAGCATTCATTTTAGGATCCAGAAAACTGGTCACTCTCTCCTGTTCTTCTCTAGAGAAGAGGGAAGCCACTGGCCCCTGGAAATCCTCCCATGAGAGCATAGTTGAAATCTTTGTCTGAAGGGTAAAGGCCTGTACAACGGGATGGACAGCCTGTCATACAACCCTAAGTAACTGAGCTCTATCTTAAAACTGGCCAGGTTTTATATGCTGTAAATTCTGCTGTAAAGCCAGTCAAGATCTTCACTATTCTGGGTGATTTAAAGCTTTCTAATCTCCATCTAAATGTGCTTATGCTCAGTCTGCACCCCTGATTTGCCTGCAGCAAAACAATACACCTAGGTGAAAAAAGATTTGAGTGGAAATGTTTTATGAGACCTGCATTTTTTTCCCTGGCATTCTCAGCAAAGGTTGGAAAATGTGCAAGGAGAAGAATCTTAATTCTGGCTAGGCTTAGTGTTTGGCTACCAGTGCTATTTGGGTGTTGGAGGGGAGGATATATTTATCCCGATTCATCTTTTCTCTGAATGTTGATTACAGATACAACTATCTGCCTTCCTTGTCTGTAACTCACTAGCCACTGCTATCAAGCGTCTGGGGAAACTTCCTTAAGACTTGGCACGTGCCCCCAGAGAGGGGCATGTGCCAAATAAACGCAGGTGGCAGTCGCGCACAGCTCAGGCTGGATTATAGACAGAGGAAACACTGCACTGATTTCTGCCTTGAACAGAGGATCCATGCAGGCTTAATTAGCAGGTGCAATGAGATGTCCCGAGTGTGGAAGTTTTTGTTCCATACCTGTAGTTTGTAATACATCATTCTGTAATGAGATTTTCGGTAGTGGGGAGGAAGAGAATTTTACACCCTTTGCAGACATGTTGGAAATACATAACTCTTCCAGGTATGTGCCCAAGCCAAACAGTGTTGTAGGGCAGTGGCACAGCATTATATGGAAACTGGAGTGCTGGTAGAGTGAGCCAGCGGTGTTGTTTTATAAGTTGTAGAAGAGTACGTCAGCCAGGTGTACTGTTTCTGTGCAAACTTTGTACTTCTGACACTTGCTTCAAAATGCAACCAAGATAATGTTTCTAAATGCTTTATGAACTGCAGTGGTGGAAAAAAGCTTTGGGGGTTGCATTCTGAATATACGAAAATGGAATATTTTGTTTGATATTGCTTTATAGTTTATAACACTGAAATTCAAAAATGCAGTTGGAAAAAGAATGAAATTATTTTTTCCTGAAATCTTGAAATTGATGCCTTTGCATTTATAAAAGTCTGTCTTTCCAAAAGATTTTGTTATGACTTTCTTCAAAGCTTATAGACTCCTGTCGTTCGCTTCCAATGAATCCACAGTTTAAAATGTAAAGCCACCCTATCAGATAACTTCTGGTCACTTACATTTACCTGACGCTGCCTGCAACAGCAGGGAGGACAACCCAGGAGCAAGTTCTGTTCCCCTTCAGCCATCTTTAATTATCCTCTGGGCCTGATTCTCCTCTTACTGGCATCGATGTAGAACACATACTCACTCAAGTCACTTGACTGACAGTGGGTTTCTTCAGATTGGGCCAAGAGTCAGGTTAAAGCGTTGCTCTTTGGGCCTCTTGCGTTCCCTGCTGGTTTGTTGCTCTCGGAATGAAGGAATGCTTGTTATATAAGTGGTGTCACGGTGGGTTTATTTTCTGCTCCATCCTTCCTTTAGGGGGAAGCAGGGATTGATGGAATGAAAGGAGAGAAGGGTGTCCAGGGTGAAAAAGGAGACAGAGGGCCACTGGGATTACCTGTAAGTATCCAGGAAGCAAGCAGCACTTTACGAGCCAAACTTGTATCAGCCGTAAAAAGATCCCTCAATGGGAGGCGCCCGCGGGGATTTGATATGTAAAGTAAGAGAAAGATGATCTATAAATAACTGTGCCTTTGCTTCTTAAACTTACAAAGCTTCAATTTCAGTATGGAGACTTCATCTCTTAGGCCTCTTAAATGCATCACTGCTCCTCTTAGTTCTTCCTGCTTCTGGCAGGTTTGGGAAAAACAGTAGCTTTCCCGTGGGTTGTTTGAAACTTCTGTTGCTGGTCTTGCCCTGTTTCCCTGAAGCGCAAAGATGTGCAGAAGTGAAAAAGGAAACGTCTTCCCAGCAGTTTGTCACCTGGGCCAGGCTTTGTACGGAAGCGTGGTGGTTCTGAATGCATCCAGCCTTTGCTATCCAATGCTTTCCTAGCACTTCTGCGATGGAATTGATGCTTTCCCTGATGCAGTAGAAGCCTGCTGCATTCCCTGCTTTATGTGAACTCAGTAACGCTAGACTAGTGCTAGTGCACTGCTTAGCTTACAAGGAGGAATTTTGGTGGAATTATGAGGTTACAGGATCTTTAGATACAAACCTGAGGACTCTGCAAAGAAAAGCTCAGAGGACGTATCTGCTAAAAGCCTCTGCCCAGTGTCTGAGACTCATCTGACTGCTGATAATGAGTTAGTGGTAACTTAGTGCTACTCAGTTGCTCTGCCAGCCCCTAGTTCTCTCCTCATGAAAAGCACTGATGGCAATGCACACCCTCTCCCTTCGCTGAATGTACTGCCTGGAAATGAGCACGGTGAAGAGCACATCTTGTGCACTGTGTGACTTCGTTGTCAGCCTTTGTTTGGTCACCCATGGCTCTTGTCCCTGGCTTTGGCTGAAATGTGCATGTCTTTGTTTGTAAAAATGTTTTCCTTTTTTAGTTGTGTTTATAGCAGTCACCTTCCAGCACCTGGATGCGCTTCATCTAACTGTAGGCACTCAGCTGAGCTCATTATGAGTGTAATTGCCATGGGCTCCGAGCATGGCCAGTGGAGAGAAAGCGATGCTTTCAGGAGGCTCTAATCCAAATGACAGTGAAGCCATGAGAAGTAAAAACCCAGTTCCCATTCTGCCCTGAGAAATGCAAATGGAAGCTTTCTGTGTAAAAACAGTTACTCCCTCAAGTCTGTGCAGTACCAGGGAAAGGAGGTCCTTGTGACAGTCCGAGCACAAGATGCCCCAGGAACTACCCTGCAGTGAGCCCCATCAGAAACCAGGGTACTGTGCCTGTATTCCTGCATTTGGTCTCTTGACCTCTGTAGTCCAGCAATTGCAAAGTCCCTTGGCTCTTCACAACACTGTTCCCGAGCTTTGGAGTGGGGAGGGCTTGCTCAGAAATGTCTTCTTAGAAATGTTCTGTTTGTTGGATCAACAGTATCAGCTAGCCAACTAAAAAGTACAGCTACTGAGCTTCCAGTAAGATCAGATATTGTGGACTTCTGCAGAGCTACCTAACTCTCTTAATAAGCATTTCCCATGCATGATCCAGCATGTTTTCAGTCTGTCAAACTAAATGCAGTGGAAATATTTCAGGACCTATTTGATGGTACTTAGTACAAAGACTCCATAAAAATCCCACAGCTGGATCTGCTGCCTGTTCCTGTGTGACTTTGTGCTTGACGTTGTGCCAGAATTTCAGCTGGTTTCAGTACTGATTGTCTGCAGTAGTCTTTGGCTTGTATGTCTGATGAACTGAGGAATTTGTCACATGCAAGTAGAGCAAAGCTGATATTTGTCCTAGTTCTACCCATGCTTTCTCACCTAGCCTTTATCAGAGATAAGACACTGGGCTTGGACTCCTGCTAGGTTTTATGGATGAGGAAATTCGGGGCAAGAGCCAAGCAGACCGAAAAGTACCCCTCTGCCTCAGTCTGGTGTAAGCACGCACGGGTGATATAGGAGGATGGGCCACCTGTCTCAGAAACCTCCGCACAACCGGCTCCTCACCTCTTCCTTTGGCCAAGAGGTGTAGAGTGGAGGGAGCCTGCAGCTGACTACCTGTATGCCTACAGGACCCGGGTTTCTTGATAGGAACCTGAAGACCTGCCAGTGGCTCTGCACTGCTTGCAAACACCTCGGTGGCCACAGGCCTGTGAGCCCCTGAGCCCTGTCCCCTCTGTGTTGCCCAGCCTGCCACAAAGGCACTGCAGGTTTCAACTCCACTGTCACATTGTCCTTCTCAGCTGTCTCAGAGCAGCTTCTTCCTCAGGGCTTTTCTTGGTGGCATGGCAAGAGGGAAATAAATTTTACATTCTTAATGGGATCTGAAAGTTGCGGGTCAATATTACATGTATTCAGTGTTTCTTTGTTTTTGTTGGTTTGCTTGTAAGTACCATCACCTGTCCTTGAGATCTTAGTTTTTGTTGATTGCAAGCATATGTTTGTCTCAAGTCATGCTTCACTCACCTCTCCCCTCTCCTTCCCTTCCTCACCCTCCTCCCTTCTCCTCCTGCCTTGTTTTTGTTAACCCTCCCCCGTCTGTTCAGGGTGCTTCAGGTTTAGACGGCAGGCCTGGACCACCGGTGAGTTCCATTTCTCCATTGCCCTACATTCCTCCTCCCCAGTACTGTGGCTTGTCTCGTCTTTTCCACCAGAGTCTTGTTTACACCAAGAATAACCTTCTTTTCTCCGAAGCAGGTTGGGGGGGCAGGGGGGAGCGGGATTAAAATTTGAGAAGTGATAAGCCACGTGCTTGTCTCTTTTGATACTGTGAGTCTGTCTGGATCCCGGGATCACAGCCTACTTGTTCCACTTAATAACAAGATGAATGAAACCTCTGCATGGTTCCATGACGCTCAATTCTCTCATCTGCTTTATTGTGAGGGGTCTCCATCCTGTCGTTCTCCATGGTAGCCTTGCTTGCAGCCTTTTCACAACAGCAGCTTTTCAGTTTTGTCTTAGGCATAATAATGCCCGTGTGCTTTGTCCTGTGAGCAAAAGTTTTCTGTCGTGCATTGTTTTCACACTAGGCACTTGGGACTGCATTGCCATGGGTTATGCTTGCAGGTCTCTCTCGAGAGCCTGGGAAGCATCTCTCCATGAGAAGCTGCATCTAAAAGACCTTCTGCAAGCAGGACTAGCCATTCGCTTGCCAGCAGCAAAATGCCATGCAACTTCATCAACTCCGTGCATGCTTTCCCTCAGTCCAAGATACCCTGGGGGGTTTCCAGTCCACTGTATACGTCTGTGGGGCAACGATATCTCATAGTTGAACAGGAAGAAGCAAGATTCCCACCTCTTGTTGCTAACTTATTGTGAGATGTGAAGGAAATAAACTCCTTGGGGCTAAGCTTCTCAGCTTGTCAAACTTGGAATGAGACAAGTAATACTAGCCTGGTTCTGCAAAGCACTCTGCTGTTCTTGGGTAAAAAGCTGTTAAAAATGGGCCAAATGCTTTTTATCCCACTTGTGGAATCATGCATCTCCCATGTACAATCCAATTGGCTATTTAAACAGAAAGTGATTTCTCCTCAGTATAACTGGAAATAATCCACTGCCCTAGAACTTCAGAACAGATTCTCAGTTATATCTTATCTGCTCACTTGTTCTGGGAAATGGTGGCTTCATTTTTATAAATGTGCAGGGGAGATCTCAGTATATCTCATGGTGCTAAATGATCTTAAAATGATGCAAATATGCAGCCAACTAAGATTTCTGTGATCTGGACTCCTGTGCATGAATGCAAGGAGAGGCAGTTTTTTTCACTGCATTGAAATTGTGTGCTGCATGAACTATATCTCCACTTACATTCTGCAGATCTTGACTTGTCTGAGAAGTTCCTCTGGTCCATGAGTCATCATGTTCAACTTGGAGGGGTTACTTTTGTGACTGTGCATTGTGATCTCACAGTGAAAAGTGCAAGGCCCTTTTCTTCAAAGCTTTAAAAAGGCTCCTTGTTCCAGAAATGTCGCTCTTGTTGTAGGCAGGCACTGGTCCTCAAAAGTATTTCTTCACTGAGGCTCCATGAAGGAACGCAGAGCAATACCTGAATGGTTAGCAAAGTTTTTGCCTATCTTAGAAGCATTTGCTGTAGGGTTGGGAAGGTAAATGCCTGGCTAAGCAGTGTGGTTAGGTGCACTATGCACTGCAAATCTGAAGGCTATGCTTTATCTAGACCCCAGAATGTGGTCTAGGAGAGTTGTAGCAGACCCGTCAACATTGAATGTTCCAAAACACGTTTCACAGGAGTCTATATAGGGTTGAATGTGCCTGAATCTGGCATTGTCTCAGTGTGAGTGTTTTGTTAGTCAGAAGGACTGTTGTCTACCTGCTCAACTGCCTGCGTTAAAGATCAGCTTTGGCTGGGTTCGTTTCCCAAAGCCTGAGCAAGTCTCAGCACTACTGGCAAGTAAGTTTGATGTGCTAGTGGGAGATGGCCCCTGGGTCCAAGGAGGAGCAAAAAGACTGGGTTTTCTTGTCAGTGGGCTCTTGATCCCACTGGCAGCATAAATGGAGTAGCACAAATGGCAAAAAGGGAACAGAGGGCTTGGGAATGAATGATACCTCTCTTGATGTGCATCTGCATTCATCTTTGCAGCATAGTGTCTTTCAACTTGCATGACTGGCTGCCTACTACCCAGTAATGTGAACTTGTACTTTTGCCTATCTCAGCTGACACTGGGGGGGAAAGGAAAAAACACAAAGAAAAGAAAGTTGCTTACTGTACATCTAAATAGCCTTTATTCTGCTACAGCTTTCAGCCTTGTCTGTGACACAAACTGGAGAAAAAAAATTTCCTCGTGGTATTAGTAGAAATGCCCACTGTAACAATTGTCAAGGCATAGCTTCAAAATTAAAAAATAAAAAAAATAAAAATTAAGGCTCTGAGATGGTGCTGGTGTGATCTAATGCAGCAGTTCCCATGTTCGTCAAACTCATATAACAATGCCTTCAAACCCACCATCACTGAAAGCTGTAGTGGTGCTAGATGCCTCCAACCACTGGACTGTCCTTCTCAGCTGTGCTTTTTCCTAAAGGAGCAGCGGTGTCTTCTGGCTTTAATGAAGCCCTAGAATAAAAATGGCCTGACGTGTTTTCCTTCCTACAACTACAGGGTACTCCAGGACCAATTGGGGTTTCGGGACCAGCAGGACCAAAGGGAGAAAGGGTGAGTTTGGTTCACAACTGACCAATACCCTGTAACTTCTTTGAAGGTGCAACAGCTCCTTAAAATTGAGAAGCTCTATGTCTTCCTAGCAGCTGGAATTTCTCTCTCTTCGTGCATATAAGAGCCTCAACTTGGCGTCTTTGATTTCTAAGTATCTTGTTCTTGGGGTTTTAGGTGCTTTGAAACATATCCTTTACGTTTCTTCTGTAGTATTTCTGTAGTCATTGTTGTGCTGCCTGTTCGTACCAAATAAGAGCGTAACATTTTCTACTCTTTTGTCTTTATTTCAGGGTAGTAAAGGAGATCCTGGAGTTGTAGGACCAATGGGACCAGCAGGACTTCCTGTAAGTACGGGAGTACTAGGGATTTGTTACCTGCGAGCCCCTATCTCCTTGCTGAGGTTGATAGTTTAAGGTGCTGCTGTAATATAACATTTGCGGTTTCAGCTAGGTTAGGTGTTAAAGAATCAAAGTTATGAGTTCAAATACCATAGGGGAGCAACATAAAGAGCTGGGTAGTTTCAGAGCAGTTACTCAGAATGAGATAGGTGAAGCTGAAGGGAACTGGTAGTTCACTGTGGTCCTCAAACTACCGCAAGTAGCTGCGTGGGACTCCCAGGGTTTGTATCTTAGTCCAAAATACTGCTTTTGAGCTTGGTTTACGTTTCCACAGGTGGGTGTCTGCATTTTCATCACAGTGACAAAAGTTGCCTTCAGTGAGGTTAGTTCCATTGTTTGGGATTACTTTTGCAAAATGGAGCCAGTGCTGGAACTTTGGTTTTAGGTAATCATGGAACTGCTTCATTGTTTAAAGGAAAAAAAAAAAAAGAGAGACAAAAGGAAGTTGTTTTTTTTTTTTTTTTGTCCTAGAAATGGTGTTCTTTCAACTAGCTTGGCTTCTGTCTGAAGAACCCTTAGAGCAGAAGCAGTGGTGTTTTACCCTGGATGGTCTCATGGAGGTGGGGAGGAGGTTGTCTACAGGAAATGTTAAATTTCGCCATGTAATAATTGATACTGATGGAAACAACATACTCTTGGGCACATGTTCTTCTTTTTGAGTGGGTATACAATGGGACCTATCTATTTTTAGAATACTTCTATTTTTGTGTTGATGTATTTCAGGGTTTACAAGGTCTGCCCGGTGACAAAGGAATCCGGGTAAGTTACCAAGCAAATTTTGATCTTTGCACAGCAGTAGACTGGTTACTGTCTGAGCAACCTGAAGATAGCTAGCATGTAATTGTCTGCTAGACCTTCATATAAATGACTTTACAAACCTGTATTTTAGAAGGTGATACCTGCAGTTTGTGTCATCCTCTTAGGATATCACAGTACGTCCCTCTGAAAGATACAGGAGGGATTTTCTAATGTGTTTGTTGCTGTCATTGCTCTGTACTGAGGTATGGCTTCATACGTAGTAGCGCTAGGCCAACGTGGCGTGCTTTAGGAAATCCTGCTTCTCTCTTTTGTAATGTGTGTAGGGATTCCCACGAGAATTAGCTGAGCTGGAGCCAGCAAATCTTATTACGTTACTTTTAAATTTCCCCTGAAGCATGAAAAAGAAGGTTGACCTCTAGCAAATGGTTCTCCAGACAATCTGGAAGATGGAAATTTGGAGAAGATAAATGAAATTCACGTAGCTTAAAGAATGAGACACGAAGTCTCCTCAGGCTTTGTCCTGAATGGATGTGATAAAGAGTTGGGTCAAAACCAATGATGCGAATGGCTGCTCTTCTGTCTCACCACTACATTATAAAAGATAAACGTTACTAAAGAGTGTGTTGAAGCTCCTTGCTTTTTCATTGGATTTTCAACAACATAAGGAATTTCTTGCTTGTTAAGGCTCTGTATCTTTTTGTTTTTTTAAAAAACAAATAAAAGACCAGTAGTTGAATATTTTATATTTAGAAATATGACTTCTGGATTATAGTCTTAGGACTACAATTATGTAAATATGTCAAGCAGCTTAATATAGTACATGTGTATGTCTTATGCACGTGCTCGCACATACACATATACGTTCTCTTGATAAGACTCTGGTATCACCTAAATTTATCTGAAAATGTAAAGTTCTACAGTGCATGTGCCCATGCAGTGATTTCGTGATATGAATTTGCTTTTCATACGTAGTGAATGTTCTCCGTTCTTATCTGCAATGTATTTCTGATCTTACTCTGCACAGAGTGAGCAGTTTTGGAAAGCAGTAGCCAATTGGCATCTTAAACTAGGGGAGAAAGGTCCAAATTTCCTGGGAGCTCCAAAGTTCTCCCCTTTTTTAATCAGTCCATTTCTGGCTTTGCTTCTTAACTTCCTCCTTAATAAGATGTGCTGTGTTTTGTTTTGTTTGTGTGTCTTCTAAACAGAAATCAACCTTAACAGAATTTCTCAACTTCTTCAGTTGGCTTTTAAACTGGGTATTTTATTTAAAAGAAGGGTTTTTCACTGGCTGTAGGTATGCTAATAGGATTTCCCTGAGCTCTCACATAAAAGCAAATGAAAACTGGAAACGCCTTGTAGGGGATAGGTAAGAAAGCATGAGTGGGAGGACTCACTGGCCCCTTGAAGCATGCATGTGTTTTGCCTCACTGCAATCAATATTTTGAAATGAAAATGTGAGAAAGTTGAGACTGTAAATGGGCAAGTGCAATGTCTTTGCAGGTGGGATCCTAGAAAATACCTCTCTTCCCAGTGATATTTGTACCAGGGCTTCTCCTCCCTCCTGTTCCTCTTCAAAAATTGTGAATAGGTCACCACTGCTTAAGGGAGTTAAATAGTACAGTTTTGGTGAGTCCCCTTTATATAAAGCTGTATTGTCTGAATGCCTCCATCCTCTTGAAGTCATTATAGACATCTTAAAAGTACCATTTAGCAGAACTGGACACAGTGCTCATTCCCTAGGATTTGCCCTGCCGCCCCGTATCCCCAGCTGAGCACTAGGTCTTCTTCAGTGGGATGCAGCTTCTGCATCAGAACCTGCTCAGAAGTGAGACAATCTCTCCCAAGTTAGCTGATGGCAAAACTATGGCAATTCAGCCAGGAGACTTCAAAATGAACAAGAAAGCTGGGAGGTTGAAAAGAGAAGGCAACACGCTGCTTCTGACCTGTTCCACAGGGGGCTGGGACCTGGGATACAACACCTGCCTCCTTAGAAGTGGGAGATGTGTTCATTTGACATGCCTCCCTTTTTTTCTATTCTCTTTTTTCAGACAGCTGCAGTATGCATGGCACTTCAATACAAAGACTTTCGGTATTGAGTACATTAAATGTTGAGGGTCAACTTTGTTAAGCTTCCAACCAGTTTGCCGAAGTCCTCTGTGAACCCTCCTAGCTCCTTTAGGCAGAGTAGTGCTTCCTAAATCGCAGAAGCCCTCCTGCTGCCTACTGTTCAGTGTGGGAGTACAGCCCAGCTGTGCCTGGGGACAGGCGGAGACGATATGGTGGCACTAGGTAACAGTGGGAAAAGACACCCTTTCAGGCAACCCAGCTGAAAAAGTATGAACCCTGATCTTTTGCTACTAGGTTGATATCTTTACTGTTGTTCTAATGCCTGTATTTTTTTTCTCGTGTGTGTGTGTGTGTCTTCCTCGCTCCTACAGGTCCACCTTTGTCCCCTTTATCCCTTCCTCCTCTCCGCCTTTCTTCCTGGTTCCTTCCTCCTCCCTCCAGAGCAACCCATGCTGCATTTTCCTGGATTATCCTCTCTGTTCCAGTCCTTGGTTCTGGGTGATTTTGCCTCATTTCCTCTCCTCTCCCATCCATTTCTCTTGCCAGCTTTGGGTTTAACACATTTTAAAGAAGAAACAGCAGCCTACGCTGTCTGATGTTATCCTTTAATTCCTTTAACCCCCCCCACAATGAACCTAAATTAAATTTCCTGTGCAGCAGCCCCTTCCCCCATTTCATGCTCAGCAGCTTTGAGAATTTCCTCCGGCAAATGCTCATGTTATACCCTGCCTCGGCTGACCTGCTACGGGCAGGACGCATTGCCCCTTGTTGAAGAGGGGCAACAGGGCGTCTGGGCACTCCCTCGGTCCCTTCTGTGGCTGGCTGTCACTGACCCAGCGCTGCCCCTCCTCAGGGGAGCAAGCCTCCTCTTTGGTTATGATTTCTTTCCCTCTAAAACGTTCCCGTAAGTGAGAATTTCTTTCTGAATGAGAATTCAGAGTAGTAAGAAAAAGTAAAACCGACACCGGGAGTCTGGGTGCCTTGCAACTACAGCAGGAGATCCTGCTTGGGGTCTGCTGCAGGTCTTGCCCTTGAGGCACTGCTGCTCCCGAAGGCCGCCTGGCTGGCACCCTGGGGCTCCTGTGGAAGAGGAGGGAACCCCTCCGCCACTTGGAGGCCGGGAGCGGGTGGCACGCTGCTCCGGAGGAGCGCGTTCCCGTCTGGCTCGAGGGTCAGCCAGTCCTCAGGAGGTGCCTCTGTCCCCACGCTGGATGCATAGGAAGCGTCGGGAAGCAGTCTCCTGATGACGGTACTAGTGGAGGAAGAGGAGGGCTCTGCTGGCACCATTGGCCTGTCCCTAAAGTTCAGTGGCACTTGTACTTCCTTTGATGCAGAGCCCGTGTAGTCTGTCAGTGTGGGATTTCAGGAATGGCCAGTGTGTTTATACAGCTAAGGAAAGGTTAGTGGTGCCACGCGTTGTTTTTCACTTAACGGCTCAAAGGGAGATTTCTCTTCTTTTAAAATGTTCTCTAAATGTTTATCATTTTTTAAACTATCGCTGACATTTGTTTGAAATGGATGATCCTAAAGCTTTTGTGTATTCTTTTTTTCTTGGACTAAACTGTTATTTACAGGGGGAGAGGGGCAAGAAAGGCTCTAGAGGGTCTAAAGGGGATAAGGGAGACCAAGGAGCGCCTGGATTAGATGCACCCTGTCCGTTGGTATGTTCTGTTTTATCAAATGTACTGTTTTAAGATTTGTTGGTGGGGAAGAAAGAAGGAAATCATAACATAAATAATGGTCTTGCAAAAGTATAACACTCAGATAAGGGCTGCTCTGGTTCCCACTGCAGTCTATGGCAAAGCCGCGGTCTTCAGTGGGGAACAACCGATCCTCCGAGCAATCAAGCTGCCGAGTGACCATGGTTATATTCCTTCCTCTTCAGAAGCCCACAAAGGTTTGGGGTACATGGCTATGTGCCATGTGCTGAGAGCCCAGGGCTTTCTCCTTTGCGGATAGAGCCCTGTGCCTCCTTTGCTGCTAGTTACGGCTCTTCTCTGGAAATGTTTAGTGTCTACATAATAGCAAAACTGTTCTTGTTGCCTTGGAATAACGGCCAGCTGATGCGATCGCCTGAGAATGACACAGGGCACTCGAGCCGCATTACCCAGAGGGAAAGCACGTCTCAATTATTTTGAATGGGATATATTTATCGAGATATGCCATCTATAAATCTAGAGGAATAAATATATGAATATGTATACATTTTCATCTGAACCTATACACTGCAGCGAAAGTGCTGCCAAGAATCTGTAGTATTGCCATAAATCCCAGGAATGCTTGTGCATTGTGCATCTGGAAACTCAGCTGCTGGGTTTTCTAGTGAGGATAGGAAAAATGGATGATTTCAAAACAGATGAAACATCACTTCCATCCTCTCAGATTTAACTTTGCTAGAGAAGTACGCCCTGACCTGCAGATTACAGAAAAGCAGGCAACTGCTACTAGTGATTAGGCAGAAAAACTAAAGCTGAGGACACGGGCCGTCTGTATTCTGGGTATGCAGCAGAGTGCCCTGGGACAGTCCCAGTGCGGGACTGAGCCTCTCCTCCCGTGCCATGGAGGTGCCTGGCATTAACTGAAATAACGATAGCGGTTGATTTCATAAACAGGGTCTCCGAGGTTTTAAAGGCGAGAAGGGTGAGCCGGGGTTACCTGGGCTGGACGGGCTGGATGCCCCATGCCCATTGGTATGGCGTACCTTCCCTTTCCTGCATGTTTGTTTGCTTTTTTATCTTGGTTGTTATTTTCCGATACTTCCAAATAGTTGCATGCGCTAGAGACATACGGCAACTCCTTCCTCACCTTTCTCCACCCTACCTTCCTCACACTGCTGTTGTCAGAAGCAGTCCTTTCCCCCCACGCTATGATTCACAGCTGCTGCCAGCACTACTTTATGGCATGAGGAAAAACGTAGCAGGAAAGAGAATTTTAAAACTGCTTCAACTCTCGTTTTGCCTTCACTTTGAGAACTTTTATTAGACTAATGGATGGAGACTGCCTCTGCACTAGCTTGGCTTTCTAGCCCAGGAGCTGCAATGCTTACCTCCTTCATTAACTCTATTTTTAAGTGCTTCTGTGTGTTTAGAACAGTCTGGCACTGCTCTGTACTACCTCAGTCGCCCTGCCCATTGACTGAAAAAATAGTTAGCTGTTTGTAAGCCCAGGTGAAACGTGTTATTAGACACGCATCTCCCTCAATTCCCACTACATAATTCCTATTTGTGACTCTCCCCAGAAATCAGAATGGTACCCACAGCATCCACAGAACTTGAACTTGGAATTGCCTATTTCCTGATAGCCATCTCATTCGAGTATTAAAGAATGATTAGTGTATTAGCGCTTCATCTAATCCAACTATTGTAGCGCAAAGGTATTCAGGAACGTTTAACCTCAGCTGATTTCTAAGCATCCCATTAAACATCACCAGCTTTTCGTTTACTCGCTTTGTGGATGTGCAGCATTCGGGTGAGGTTTTTGCTCCCTTGCAGCTGTCTCAACCACTCCACGATTCACTGAGACTGGTACTGCCCTGCCCTCCCAGCCCCCATATTTAGTGTGACTAGGCTTGCTTGAGGATGGTCATTCCAAACCTCATGCGCACTTAAAGGTGTTTAATGCCACTTATAAGGGATGCGATAGCAGTTCATTCAACCAGCTAGAAAAATCTCCCAAAGAAAAAAGCTATACTTTATTTAGAAGGTTTTGTTGTTGTTGTTTCCTGAGGAAACTAGCCCCAGAGTTGCCATTACGAAAGCCTTCATTATTTGGCCTTTGTGATGAGTTACTGTTAGTGTTCCTTCCAGCGCTCCCTCCTTCGTGCGCTGCTGTTTTCTGTTCGAGGCAGTGACTAATGGTGACTCCTTGCGAAGTCTCAGTTGCTGCTCTGTAAATTCTGGGTGGTACAAAGCAACTCTTCTGCCAGTCCCCAAAATGAAATCATGCCTGCCCAGAACAGTTTACAAAGGAAAAAGAGTCATGTGTTTCACCTCCCACTAATAATAGCCAGGTTTCTATGGAGTAAGTTTTGGCTGAATAAAACACCTGATTTCACAGGTGCCGAGGACTCTGCCCATGCCCCACCAGACTGCCTTTCTTTTTCTGTCTCTGCTCTCGGTTAGAATTTACCCTGCATGGCCATGTTGGAATGCACACCTCTTCATACCTATTTTCGTTAAGGGAAACTTGCCAGAAAATCTGGTGAAATACAGATGCTGTTATTTTTATTTATATATATATAGTGTAGTGGCATGCAAGCTAGCTTGGGAACTTGAATAAGCATGGTTTTTGATCCAACTAGGTTAAAAGCTTAGCATCCTGCTGACGCATCCATGTGCATGACTTACAGAGGCCATGAACTAATGCTTTACACATCTGATATGTGGATGGAGATACTCGGTACTAATGAGCACGTCCCATTTCCGTTCTCTGCAAATTAGCCTGCAACAAACACTTCCTTGTGCCCCTGGTCTTCCTTTGATCCCCACACTATAACTCTGGCTTCCCATTCCTTCATGCACCTAACCTTCCATCTCTTCCTGCAATGCACTACACCAGTCACTCCCACTACCACCAGTGTACCAATGGGAATGCCACGAGTTACCCAGTAATTGATCCATAACTCAGGATTTCCACGTAGTGGGAGGAGAAGGGGGGAAGTTGGGAGAAAATACCACAAGGAGCCTGCAGTCCAAAAAAAGCATTCAGAGAGCAATATGGTTATAGCATCACGACGATACTCTTGATACACTTGAAAGTGCATCTCCGTTAGATGGTTTTTGTCACAATATGCTATTGTGCGTTTGCTTTTCTTTTTTTTTTTTCTCCCCTCCACCCCCAAATGGGATGAAATGCATGGCAGCTTTCTCATGTGGTACTTGAGGAAGTGACACCTGAGTCATTTGACTGAAGAAATGTGCCTGCATCGTGGTTTGTACAATTTCACTGCCTGCAGTTGACTTCTCCTTGGGAATAGGAACAGCCCAAGAACCTGACACATGCACACAGTATTGGACTTCCAACGTCACAGATGCAGCTCCTTGCACCCAACTTTTCAACTGTTTATCTCCTGCTCAAGAACACATTATCATTGACATTCATTTCCTGTTTTCTCACATTAAGCAGGGCTGCACTGAGATGTAATTAATGGCAGTAATTCACAAAGGCATTTCCCAACTGCCTGGCCTCAGTCTTTTAGTAGCAAAGTCCTTAAAGTGTCCAACCTTCAACATTAAAAAATACATAAATCACGTGCACACCTTGGGATGGTATAGCCCAAGACTGGAGGGTTGCAGAATTGCGGGGTATTTTCAGAGAAACCTCGCTGACTTTACTGGGGCAAAAAAACCACTCCAGGGGTCAGCTGAGATCCTCAGCCAGCAGCCTCCCCAGCTGCTTGCCCTCCTCGTTCCCCCGGAGCAGGAGCTTCTCAGAGGCAAGAGGGGACAGCTGGGCAGTCTCTCATGGGACAAAGCAAACCCTTTAACAAACAGAGCAGAGGGAAGATGGAATTTTTTTCCAGACCCTCCTCAGGACCCAAGGTTAGTGCTGCCTCTGGGGTTTGCTTGGCCTTGTGTGCCAGGCACAGTAATTCACCTCGGCACTGTAGGCAACCTTGGGACTCGGACCTGCTGCCTCATGCTTTCCACTGCCAACTTCCTGCGATACTTTCCTGGTTGAATGGGACGTTCCCCTCCCTTCCTTAAGGGAAGGCTGGTTAAACACCTTCCTTGGAGACCAGGCTGCGCACGCGCTTATGGCCCTGGCGTGCGGAAGGTCCTTGCGTAGCCTGCAGGCAACACGCCTTCAGCCCCAGCCCTTGCTTCCAGCTGGACTCAGCCACAAGTCTGGGTCACTGCAAAGGGGTGAGGAATATCTGCCAGGCTACTCCTCCAACCCTGGTTCAGACTGTTTGTTGCAGCTGTAATAATTAACCCATTCCTTCTTTCCTCATTCTCTCCACTGTTTTCCATGGCCTAAACTGCTCTTTCATCCATCTCTTCTGCAGGGAGAAGACGGCCTCCCGGTTCAAGGCTGCTGGAATAAGGTAAAATAGTCCTGGAACTGTTGTGACTGTGCTGAGTTGGAGCGCTGCATGCCCTGCTGATATTTTTCTATGAGTCTGGCTAAGAGCGAAATAGGTGTGGAGGCATGCATGGGATTTCCAGGACCATACCTCTGAGAAGCGGCAAGCAAAACTCTCCCTTGTTTGTACGCTGGCGTTTAGTTTTACGGGCTAAAAAGGAGAGAATTGTGTTTGTGGCCCTTGAGCTCTCTGGCTTGCACAGCAACACCCGCAGTGCTGGGGCAGACGCTGCCGCAAGGGATCGGGCTCGTCTGCTCCGATTCTGGGCTAGCACTGAACGGGCCGGTGTGTAGACACCGCTCCCCTCCACTCTCGCCTTGTTTCTGCTGGTTCACCTGTCTGAGGAGCTCCCTTCGGAGGTGCCCGTAAACGCCTCTGCTGCTCCTCAGGATCTAGCCCGCCTCCTTTACCGCTGCGTGCGTTAACGTAAAGTATGCAAGCCACGGTGGTAGGGAGAAGGCGGAGGTACAGAGTCAGCCTGGAGCGTACCTCCTGGCCTCGCCTCCAGGAAAGCGACGAGGATACCTGCTGAGATCCAGCACCGTTTCTTTTCCTGGTGGAGATGCCGGAGCCAGCATCCCTAATACTGTCCTTCTGTCTTTCCATCCCACGACGTGGTCCCCCCGCTGACCTGTCACTAACCTGTGTTGGTGAATTGCCACTAACACGTTTGTTTTCTTTTGCAGTGATGGTTCTAACCCTGGACTGGCCTGTGTGTGTTATTTTACATAGAATATTTATTTTTATACAGTGTTCTTCTCTGAAATGCCAAAAGTTATGCATTTTTACAAATTATCAAGAAGCTGCATATTTTTTGTACAGAAAACACTAGATCTCCCTTCCTCCCCGTTTGTCTGTTCTCTGTATAATTCTATGTCTGCATTATGCTTGTTTTGTCATGGAGTACAGCTGTAATATTTACATGATACTTGTGCACACATGATGAATATGGGAACTTAATAAATTATTGCATTAAAAGTGCCGAAAGGAACTGCCCTGTATATATTCAAAGGTCATTTTCATCTTTCAAGCTGGAATCATTCAAGAATATTTCAAAATATTATGTATTTTTATTAAAGAGAAACATCCACAGGGTTTTGGTGATTAAATAGGGATATTATTGGCAAAACTCACGATAGCCACTCTATATTGGGAACTTGGAGATTCCCTGGCTAAAAATTTGAGACAAGCTACGTTTCGTGGCCGGATTCAGGTAGCCAAGTGCAGCCTGCCACCAGTCCCCCCCACGCTGCTCGTGGCCGGGCAGGGAAGGAAGCACCTGAAGAACCTCTTGGGCTCTTGCCTCTGTCTAAACCAGTTCCTCCCGTTAGCAGTTACTTAGCTGGACTAACCCTCATGACAACGAGCCCTGGCCATTAAGGAATTCAAACATCTTCCTGAATTATAGGCCTGCAGCTAGCTTAATTAAGGACTCATTTAAAATTAAGCATGTGGCAGATACCTCGACAATATCCTAATGAATGTTTATTAGATAAACCCATCCACATGGCTCTTTTAATGCTAACCGAAGTCACGTGTAAATTTGCAGTGTATCATAACTTGCATATGTACATCTTAATTATCCTTTTTGTCATACCTTTGTTAATGTCTCAAGCCTAAGTTACCCATCGAGAAAAAAATACATCATCAGACCAAATGAACATCACAATCTACTTTTCTTAGAAAATTAGCAAAAGAGTGGAAACCTAAATCTATTCCCTAAAACATGTCCACTTTCCTTGGTCCTTCACATAAGGGTGAAAGACAGTTCGCAGCCTGGAGTTTTCAGGGGGATGCAGAGATGCTCAGTACTTAAAAATCCCAGTGGAGAAGCAGAAGTGGTACTTCGTTAGTTAGGCTGATCGGCTGAAGCCAGGCTCTTTGCGTAAATGCTACCAACTGCACGAGGAGTTCAGCCCCCTCTCCCACAACGCTGCCGTGTGGTTTTTGCCACCACGGTTCTGGCAGTGCTATACGTGGGAACCCCAGGCTGTTCCCAGCAGCTTCTCCTGGCTGCGGCTGTGCCAGCTGCAGTGGTCACCGCCACCTCCAGCACTCGGCTATTGGTCTGTTCTCAAGCTGTTAACTAGTTACGTTTTCCAGCTGGCTCCACAGAGCCTGTTAGCACCACCAGAGCGCAACGCCAGTAAGATACGTGCACCTCGTGGCCTGCCGGGGACTGCCCACGGAACGGAGCCCGGCCCCTGTCTTGTTGCAAGCCGTTTGTCACCTCACCTTTCAGAAATTTATTGAGCTTCATCTAAAAAACAGTGAGGTTTCTACCACCCCGTGTCCCTTGCCTCCCTGTCCCACAGGCCGTTCCCCACTCAGATTGCTCTTGCAGCTAGGAAACTCCCTGTAACTTTCAACCTAAATTAATTCATGATCTTTACAAACATTTCTTCTTATGCCAACATTGTCCTGTGGATGAAACTTTTCCATGCATGATGATTTCATGAGGTGCTTGGGGTACTGGAGATGACATGGCACCAAAAGAAAATGAAGTGCAGAGCACTGAGGGATTCTTGTTTGTTTTCTCAGTAACTTAGCTCATTAATTTAAGACCCAGCTTGTTGGTACAAGGCTTTGCAGCTGTGAAGCTTAGCTAATAGGAACAGCACTTATTTAAGCACGGGTGCCACGCAGCTCTGGTGTTTTAATTACACACCTGTTGAACACAAAGCAACAAAATCCCAACCAGCTACACTGCTGGCAGTCTTGGGTTTGGAAGGTGATAGCAGCGAGTCAGTGAGTTTCCTCTCTGGTCTTATAGCGCTCAGCCCACAAAGGTAGGTAGCTTGAATGCTTCAGTCCTTTCTAAAAATGCTGGCTCTATTTATTCCTCAAAAACTTACAGATCCACAGAAGAACCTGCCAACACCTTCTGTTCCCTTTGCTGTCTGTGGTGTATTTTTATTTTGTAACTGTTATTTGTGATTGCACTGCATGGGATTGTCTTTGCTTGGATTTGCCTCATCTAAAAGTAAATGAAGCGTATGCCTGTTATGTTGTGTTAACAGAGCTAGTGAAAGCTAGAGGAGTCTCAAAATGATACCGTATCTGTCTTGTTATATTGGGCTGGTTTTTAGTTGATGCTTTTGCCTGAGGCACGGGGGACCTTGAAATGCAATCGCCAGAACTCTTACAATTGCCCAACTTGTGTCAGTAAAAAGGCAGGGGAGGAGAAAGTGTGGCCAAAGTGGGGCTGATGTTCCTTACTTCCAGCTCTGCCCCAGCATATTTCCTTTGTTGTCAGTGGAGATATTCCTGACCTGACTTAACCAGCGCAAAGCCCAGGAGACTTTGGTGCCGCTCCTTTTGTTTGACTCAGCCACTTTCATCAGCGAAAACCTGTGTCTGCCAGACACAGGCACGCATACGCGGCACCAGCTTGTGCTCTCATCCTTATTGCGTTTTCCTTCTCTGTCTCCGACGGCTCTGTCCACAGCCTTGGCTTGTCTTCACGTTAGCTGCTGGGCTCTAAGGTGCTTGCTGTGGGCAGCAGAGTTTATGACTTTCAGAGACTTGCTTAATGCTTCCTTTTGGGTTCCCTTAAAAGCTGAAGTTAATTCAGTGAAAAGCATTTTACAACTTTTTGTGACTGATGTTTCAGAGGAGAGTCTACTCACTTGAAAATGAGTTTAATTTCTACTTTCACTTGAAAACCAGCAGCTCCTTTTACATCCTGGCAAAACCCTGGTGTGTGTTTTTTTGTTTTTTGTTTTAACTGGAGCAGATAGCTGCTTCAGATTTTATGAATACAAGGGGCTATAGGCTGTGGGAACACAGATCTCATCAGCCGCTGTGGATAAATCAGAGGCTGCAAATCTGAGTGAAATTGTACTGATCAGGTGCTCTTCCCAAATGCGCCTTGCATTTCAAGAAAAACCCAAGTAGCAGAAGCTGGGTTTGTGCCACTTCCCAATCCAGCAGTTCAGTTTCAGGGCCCCTCCCTACTAAAACCTGTAAGTGGGTCCTTGTCACTGTTGATTGCTGTTACTTCTGACTGGCCGTTTTCATGTGAAACCATTTGTCTGCCACTTCAAGGGTCAAACTCCTTGGCTGATAGCCAAAAAGTGAGATAAGTCTGAGGGTGGAGAAGCTTGGGAAATGACAGCAAAATGGAAGAAGAAGGACCTTCCTGAAGGCTTGCTGGATGCTTTGCAAGTTCCCTCCCTGGAGCTTGGGAAGAGTTCTTCAACTGCACGCCAGGAATCTGTGCCCAGATACTGCCTGGTGGGGCTGCGGGAGCTCAGCGTGCCAGCGCTTTTTGCTTTGCTTTCTGCCTTCTCCCAGAGGCCAGTGGCGGAGTTTGAAAATGACACCATTTATATTCTTTTTCTTTGGTCATTTTCACTTCAGTCTATTATTGTGGTCAGACTCTTCAGATGAAGAATTAGGCTCATTTTCCAGCAGCCGCTGTATAAATGAGTGCAAGACATAGACAATATTTCAGTGGGGGGATCCTTTTGATCCAAGAAACAAATCCTTCTTGAACAACTTTCTTTAGAAAAGTCAGTCAAGGCCCGCAGCTTCAGTTTAGAGTGCTGCTCTGAGAGGACGTGATAAAACCTTTTCCTACCGTTTCGGGTTACCAGATGACAAACTTCCACCTATATCTTTGATGATTCCGTCTTTAACCTTTTCATCACCAACTTATTTCTCCTGGTAAATAAGAAAGGAATGAAGTCTTTTGCTGAAAAGAGACAACCATACTGGATTCTGAAGGCATGAAATATCTTGTCAGAGAAGGAAAATGAGGAGTATGGACAAAATCTGTTTTCACTGAACAGTTCCTTTGCTACCTGTACTTCTGCTTTGGTCTCCACCATACACACTGGATGTATTTTGTCCGGAGCACTCCAGAAATATTATTCTGCTGCCCTATTAAGGCCCTTTTTGTGGGTACCTTTCAACAGATGTACTTCCAGATGGAAAATAAGGATCACAAAGGTTAAATCCCACTGTTACATGTTCTAATAAATTCGCTGAAAGGAAATAAAGATTTGGCAAGGTGCTGAGGGGTGCAGAGGACGCTTGCCAGCCACCCAAAGGTCAGAACATACAACTGCGGGTGCCTCATACCAACTGCCACGCAAACCTGGCATCCCTTGTTCAGCTCCTGCTGCCGAAAGTTAAATTTTATTCGCATATACTTTATAGTGGCTTCCCACCAGTTCTTGCAATTCATTTAAAAAAAAAAAACCCTAAAATTAATTAATAAGTACATATATTGCAAACACGACTTGTAACATTTCCACTTCATTGAGTACACTGGGAATCCCACTTGTCCAAGCATTAAAACACACGTTTAACTTTGAGCGTGTGCCATCGGCCTGAATGATACTATTTGCACATTTGAGTACTCTGGTGAATCAGGGCCATCATCGTTGTTACAGTTAATGAACGATATTATCTAAGCCATTAGGCAGAACTAAGTAATAAGCAATTCATGGTTTTTCAGAAGGAGCTGACTTCAAGTTCAAAGCGATACCTTATAAATCTGAGCGTGCCCCAGAAATGCAATAACCTCTGCTCAGGTGTCCTTTGTCAATCCAGCTGGAATGGTCCTGGCCCTCTGAGAAGGACGCCTGTACCCAGCAGCCGTCTCTTTTCACCACTGCACAGAATGTATACTGTGAACATAATTCAAGGATTATGTTAGAGCAGGGAAAAAAGTTCTACTTTCAGTTTCATCTAAAGAACATTGATTGCAATTTTTTCTTAAGACTTAATAGATTTATTCAGTAAACACAGTAGTAGGGGAGTAAATTGTTTCAGTTAGGAACCAGGCTGATGAAAGGGTTAATCTATTTTATTTGTAGTTCTTATTCTTATGGTTTTTTTTGGGGGGTGGGGGGGAGAACCTGACCAGAACTGCAGGCGGTAGGTGTGCTTTTTTTCTTTTTTTAATAAAAACAATTATGTATATAGGTTGATAATGTTACTTCTACTTTTCTTTCTATTAATGACATTTTTTGGGCAATTTGTTTGCTCTTTTCTAGTGTTTCCTTTTAAATATATTTTAATGGGCTTTTGGAATAAGTTTGTAAAAGTTCCTTACCCACAATGTCCTAAGGACATTCCTATCGTGTTTTTTCTCCCAAAGTTCAACAGCAAGATGGTGCTTTCCATAGGCAAACCAGTTTTCAGTGGGGATAAGCGTATCCCCACAGGCCATGCCTAGGGACCAGGTACCAGTGACCTCTCCCAGACAAAATGGTCTCTCCAAAACTCTCCTCTTACACAATTCAAAAGGGCTATGTGAGGGACCAGTTGACTAAAGATGGTCTCTTCCGATCTTAAGTGGTCTGTCCTAAAGAAGTGAGTCTGGCAAGAGTCGCTGTGTCCTCTTCGGGAGCGTTCTACAGCCCCACATCTCACAGATGTAGCTAGGAAGCTCTGAACTAGCAGTTAAAAAGATGCTTTCTCGAAAACAGCAAGTTAAAGTTAAAACAGTAGTTACCTGCTACAGTATTGTTGTCTCGTGCTGTTGTTCTCCCTCCTCGAAATCCAGCAACGCACTTACTCAGCTCACCTTTGGGCTTAGCTTCACACTGAACGTACGTGCAAATGCTGTGCTGGACGAGGGCCTCTGTTTTTTTTACACATCTTTGTTTTTCCCCTCGCACTGTTTTTGTCCCTATTGTTTCCAGATGTCTTTGTCCCAGACAATGTCTGCATTCTCAGAATATCTGTTGGTCACATTTTGATCATTCTTCCACTCACTTTTAGTTATCTATTCTTCCTGCAATACTTCCTCCCGTCTTGTAGCCGTTCGTTGTCAAACATTTTGATCTGATGGGGGAAAAAAATCACAGCAAAACATGAACTAAGACTGTAGATGTTTGTTAATAGTTTTTTGGAGTTGACTGTAAAGCTTCTACTGTTTAAAATGCTACAGAGCAAGGCCAGTTTAGCTTTATAGCTTTCTGATGATTGTTTGCTTGTTGAAGTTATCAAATAATGTTGTTTTTCCCTCAGACACAGAATTAGTCAGAATATGAGTTTTTTTTATTTAAGAAAACCCTGCTAGACTTTTTTTTTTTTCCTGCAAAACATGACTTTAACTGCTGCCACACGTTGAGTGTAGTGGGTTAGACATGTTAGTGGTAGGTGCGAGAGGATCGGTTGTGAAACTCCCGGAGTGGATCTTGCATTCTTGCTTTCTCTTGCAGGCTGTGTTTGTCAATCCATCGTCTCTGGCAGGGGTTTGGGAGTGTGAAATTCCATTTTGTGATAATTCCATTGTTTTCTCACAGTAATGTTTCAAAATATTGCTTCAGTAAATCTTCCCTTCTACTCTCCTGCAAAGGTTTGCTTTTACCCTGATGTTGCACACGAGCTGCAGACCAAGCAGCTTCGCCCTTCTGGCGAGTCTTTCAGAGGAAGCACGCCATCTCCTCAAAGTCCGCTGCCTTTTCTGCAGCACTTACCTTCTGCTGGCCTGCCTGTAGGGGCAAATGCTTTGTTTCTGTGACCCCAGGCCCAGATCAGAAGAAAATGATGGCTGTGCTGATGCCAAGCCGTGCCCAGCGAGGCTCGCTGTGTTTGAGAACTCAGCTGGGGATTATGGTTTGTAGGCCCCCTTACCTTTACAAAGGACCTGAAGCTGGGAGGGGAAAATGTCCCCCTAGACTGATAAAGTCATCATCCCTGATCTCTTTAGGGCCTCGTCGCTATACTAGTGCCAGGAGCCTTCAGAAAAGGTAAGCAGCAATATGAACGAAAAGGAGAACCAGACGTCCAGCAGTGGCACAGCGCAGGCCACCTCTGCGACGCCCGGCGGAGGTGCCGGGGCCGGGAGGGTGGCGGGCAGAAGCAGCGCGCGAGGAGCAGCGGCCTCGAGCAGCCTGATGAGGTGGCCGCTCAGCTGCGGCACGGGCTCGCCCCCCATCACTTTCCACTTGTTGAACCCGACAGGATTATTATTCCTTCTTGTCCTTCACCATTTTTCACTTAAAGATAGGGTAAGCTGGGGCAGAACGTAGCTGCTGTGTTCCAAGCCCCGTTAGGGAGGACCGAGCATCCCTTTGATGCCGGGGAGTGGCCTGATTCCACAGAATTCTCAGACTTAATGATGTAAAATTGACTCCAGATGCTCAGCGACGGTTCTGCGCTGTGAGCCAAAGCACGGCGCGTGGGCAGGGGCAGGAGATTCGCTTCAGAAGCGTACCTTCGATTGCGATACGAAGCCAGCACGGAGCAGTGCTGTGCGGAGGCAGAGCTCTCTGTGCCCTGGCTCGCTAGGTGCGGGGCAGGAGGGTTTCCTTACCGGGTTTCTCCATCCTGGTGAAGGAGCTCTGCCAAGAAAGCCGTGTCACACTGAGTAGATCTCCCCCTGGTACTCAGAGCCCTCGGAGCACAGCAAAATGCCTCCCTGATATAATTTTCCCACATCTGCAATGCTTGCGTCGTTGGCCCTGCCCCCATTTCTGATCTTTGTATAATTTGGACACCAAATTCTTTGATGCTGGGAACGCTTTCTGCCAAAGATCTGCTCATCAGCCAACATCAGGCAGATGTTAATTCGCTAATCCCTGCAGGAGAATGATTTCTGAAGCAATTTGTTGTTACATATCTGGTTTTCTTGAATTTTACAAGAGATTTTACTTTTTTTTTTTTTTTTTGTGGCATAGAATGTACAATATTTAATATACCTGTAGTAAAGTGATGAGTTACGAGTAAATATTGACAGGGCACTGCTTCTGCATGTCTCTTAAACACCGATTGAGACACTTAAATCTGTATACATTTTTTACATTGGTTACGTTGAACTTTTATTAATATTAAACATCCGATGTTACTTGGCTTTCACGAATGTAAGTGCTGTAATATTCTCTTGTATTAGCAGTAATTATTGTTACTGTGCTGATTCTAAGACACTGCTTCAACTCCTTTTGACGTAGTTCAGCTACTTGGATTTTTTTGGCCTGTAAGAAAACTCCACAGTAAATAACTGCTAGAATGAAGAGAACAAAGGGCTGTTCTTTCCCATAATCTTTTCAACCTCTGTAGGAGCTTCTTCAGGCAAAATGAGCATTTGCTTTTTCTTTTCTACTTTTTCCTTGGTAATATGAGAACTTTGATTTGTTTTGTCTTTTAATTCTGGAAACTATGAATTCCACGTTGAGCGTTTCTAACAATCCTTTAAAAATGCTGAGGTACTGTTTTGTAGGCTTAGACACTGAGCTATGGCATAAGCAGTTCCTGATCATAACAGAACTTAAAATATTTTAATTATTTTGTTTTTCTTTGTATTTTTTCACTATTAACTTTTATAAACGAATGTTTTCTTGGTGTGATTAAAAAGATACTAATGGATGAAACATTTAACATGTATGAGAAAAGGGATTCACTTAAATGACTTCCATCAGTATGAGTGAAAACTAGCCTATGAATTTTTGTCAGACTAAAACTGTGCCTCAGTTCCCTGTTTCGTGCCCATTAACCATTTGAATGGTTTCAGTGAAACCATGCCTGTCCTTGAAAGCAGGTGTATGCTTAACTCGCTCAATCACTGCTCAGTAATAAAGTTCAGTTTCGTAAAAAGTAAGCTACCACTTAATTATAGTGCCTTTAAAGCATCTCTACTTTCTTGCAAGCGATGGAAATCTTATATGCTTAGTCACCAAGTACCAAGTTATCAGGTAAAGAAAACAGTGCTTACTTCATTCTGAGGAGCTGTTTTATGTTATGATGAAAAATGCTACGCAAGAGCTGTACGTTGCTATTCTACACGCCTTAGCCTACTCGCTGCATCGTTATGAGAATAAACATAAGGGATTCCAGAAAGAAGTTAGTTTGGGGAATGGACTTCTGGAAAATCAAAGGAGGGCTGAAACACCAGGCGGGAGGTAACGGAAAATGTTGTGGGCTGGATGGCTGTTGTGATGCTCAGTACCCCACCATACCTGACGTGACAGCCCATCGCTTTGCAAGAGGCGTCTGGTGAATTCCCTGTGCCTTGTGTTGAAGCTGTACTCCGTGGTGTCAATGTTTTAGCGAGGTTTCTATTTTAATCTGCGTGCCGTACGTATTCCAGTACAGTCTGCATTTGTTACATATGATGTACATACTTTTCCATTTTATAAAAATACCAGTTTACTTACTCAGTTTCTGTCTTTTTTTAAATGCCAGCTAATGCACGTAACAAACCATAAATTCACTGACCGCTCTTTGCACTTGGGGACGGTTTTGCCATTAACATCCTAAGGAAACCGCGCCATCTGCTGGTCACCCCAGTAATTGTGGAACTAGGTGGCACATCTCTGTCAAACCGGTTGAGGGATGGAAGTCTCAGAAACAGTTATCATGAAAATAGAAACAGACTCATGAAAATAGCTGGATAGAGGACAGAGTCTGCCCTAGGGCCTGTGCTAAGGGAAAGGCAGCGACATCAGCTGAGCTATGTTGCTGGGCACCAGAGATGCTGAGTCCTCCTGCTGCCTGGCTAGCCTTATCGGAGCTCTTTCTTAAAATGTGAAATAAGTTGGCCACGAAACACAAAGCTGTGCGAGCTGTGAAGCTGAGACTAAGCTAGCAAACAGAGGGAAACGAAGCCAAGGCCAGAGGAAGCAGAGACTGACTCCCCGAATGGTTCTGCCCGTGCTGCGATTACCCTGATTACCAGTTTGGCGTAACATCTCGTTCCCCTCCGTACTGAGACAATCGGTAACAAGGTGTACATCAATCTCAAAACCCAAGAGCTGTTTGCTAAGGGATATGACTTAAGTAAAATATTTGATCAGTTTCTAAGAATCCCTGCTAATTGAGGAAGGGGAGACGGACAAAAACCCAAATGACTGAGCCTTTGGCTAACGGTCTGGGGAGAGCAGAACCTGGCCTGCTGGCTTGGTTGGGGCAAGGCATGACGACAAGGGGGAAGCTGCCCTTGGCTTCGAATGCCGTGACAGCCAGCATGATGACTGCGCTATACCCCAGTGATTCTCACCTCATCTAACTCCAGACAGCCACCTCGGAACAAGTCTCCCTCGGCTCCCTTTACGGGCAGCTCCAGGAACATCCATCCTTCCCTCTCATGGGTTTCTCTCTGCGTTAACCCACACGGGAACACACCCACGGACACAGTGGTCCTTCCTTGAAAGGAAAGTGACTTGCTGGAAAACCTTTAGCCCTTAAGTTGTCAGACAGCAAAAGAAAGTGCCTCACTCCCGGCCTCCTCCGGGTTTAGCTGTAATGAGCCCTGGATCGTGAGGCAAAGTCCTCAAGGACCTGGGCGGTTAACAGTGACTGATGCATTAAGCTACATAGAAAAATGAATGTGTTCTGATGCCTCAACTTGGAGAGGAGAATGTGTTAGGAACCTATGATTCCCACCATTTCCTAAGGCTCTGAGGTTACTTGTTTTTTTTTTTTTTTTTTAAAAAAAAAAAGGCTGCTGGAAGTATAACTGTTATACCTTGGGAGAGTAGTAGATTTTGCACTTGTGCAGTAAATAAATGTTTTGGATGCTAGCTGTGTGTTGCCCGAGACAAACGAGGCCCAAATGCAGGCTTATTCAATGCATCTTCATTTATTTATAGATCAGTTTGAAATCCCCCCCCCTCCCCCCGAGGGCTCTGTGGTTAGCAGGGGAAAAAAAAAAAAGTTGATTACCTTAATGATTTAAATCGACTATTTTAAAGCAAAGTGAGGAGCAATTATGAAAGCAGACAAACAAGCAGTGGTGTCCTGTCCTGTGAAGTTTCTCTGAAAAAAACTCAGAGCTGGTCCCATGCAGGAAGACACCGTGCTTGTGGATGTCAGCAGAGGAGGAGGGACGTATGTATCACGGCTCCAAACCATTCCAAAGGGAGTAAGCGCAAAGGGACAAACATCTTTACCAGCACAAGAACAACTACAAAAAACGCCTTTGCAAAACCGTGGAAAGTGGGAAACCTAGTTTTCCACAAGCTGTGGCAGTTTCTTAAGAAAGCATCCTGAAGTACAGCTCTGACGTGACCTGATGCTCGAACAGTGCGCTGACGAAGAGCTACCTCTCTGCTCCTCTAGCAAAGAAATGCAGTTCCACAAATGCCAGGACCACACTGCCCTTACATCGGGAGTCCCCGGGCGGCTGCTGGGACATGTCACTTTCTGCATGTCTCTCTAGCCATCGCTGAAAAACTGTGCTGTGGCACAAGTACTTTGTTGCAAATTGTTTGCTTCACAAAATTCATGTGCGCTACAGAGATGGAGGCTTTTCTGCCTCTTAGATTGGCAGTGTTGGGTTATCATCTTAATCTGGGGCCAAATGCATCACGAATTTATCATTCTATCCACCAGCTTTGCTTAAACTCAGAGACTGCAACAGGAGTTTTATTAATTAATATCAAAATTACATTCCTTTGGAGGCATAGGGAAATGCGGCAATAGAATCAGGTGTGTCCTTTCTCGTACCGTGCCTCAGCTTTCCTAGCTCAAAGTCCCAACCTGCTTAATTATTCAGAGAAGCCGTTCCATACGTGCGATCGCCATGCCACTTCTCCATACACCTCACCCATTTCTGGCCACTGTTTCCAAGCTGTGGAGGATAAAACCCTACAGAGTATTCCTGAACCAAACATAATGTTATTTTCCCTTTTTTGTTCCCTTATTCTTTTTTCTCTAATTCTGAAAGTTATTTTTGTAAATCTCAACTTGACAAAAAAACATGATTATCATGAATAACCGTACCTATTTGAATATTTCTATTAAATTAGTATTTTACTTATATGACTAAGAAATAATTGAGTCAAGACAATGATCTCTGCAATCTGCACTAATGTGTTTAACGATAAGTAACAAGGATGAAAACATTTTCTATTTTTTTTCCCTCTAATAAGCAGCACTTAGCCTTTAGAATGGGTGCTTAGGCAGGAAACAGTTCTCTCTCCTTTTTGCTTATGCATTAGCTACTTTGTAACTTTTTTTGAAGATATCCTAACTATCAGTCTACCTTAAACACCGTGCCAGAACCTCATGCGTATGAGAAAAGCTTAATTCTGAAGTATGTGGTACAGTCTGATTTTAAACTAATGCTGAAGTAAGAGAGTTTTCCAAAAAATTAGGATTCAGCTCTTCTGGTTTCTGTAAGAGCTCACTGTGCACAACCTGCTAGCACTATGGAGGGTGGAAGAAAGATTCAGAAAGGGCTTGAAATGGAAAAAAAAAAAAAAAAAGTCATTACAGAAATACAGATTATTTGTACTGTTATTACATCTGTTATATACTGCCATATTATATACGCACATTGACTTTTATCATATTAGGCTATCCTAATGACATGACACCACGTGTACCGATTTGATAAAACTCCTGGATTATACAGGTCTGCAAGACAGAGCTTTCAGAGTACTTGACGTTACTGTACTGCCAGGACAGCCCTGGATGCCTGCCAGCCTAAGCGAGAGTGAAGCCATATCTCTTGGTTCCGATGTCATGAAATATTCATTGCAATGTTTGAGATATAACAGCTTCTGTCCAAAAGCGAGAGTGCCATAAACAGGCTGTTACTCCTCTCGCTGGAGAGTTAGGCAGTCGGCAGTCTATAGCTGCTCCGTCAATAGATATGTTGTTTATTTTGACAAAGTAACAGATTGTATTTGCACTTGGAAGTCAACTGGCAGATGGTCTGTGCACAACCTAGCGAGGGCACTCGGCTCCTGCTGATGGCGGGGGGAAGCTCTCACTTAATCCAGCACCGTAAATTTTCTGCTTGAGGAATGCTAGTTATTAGTGATTTTTCCCTGAACAAGTTGATCTAAGCAGAACATACAGCTATTGTGACTGAAAATCTTGCACTGTTAGTCACTCTCTGCGTCACAGAAATGGCAAAGACACCCACCTTCACCAAGTCCTCACCAGCAGCGTGGGTGACCGACTGCTCGCCACCTTCCCACGCAGCCTCAGAGTTCAACGCTGAGCCGGGAAGAAAACGCGTTCCCTGCATTGACATCTAGAGATCTGCGGTGCTCTAAAAAAGCGGGTGGTTCCAAAAGCGCAGTCACTTGGGGCAGCCCACGTGCGGTACCTCTCCACCAAACCCTGCCTTGCTGTTCTGCATCGTGGCTTGGGAGTTGATGGCTGCTCCTATGGCCCTGCAAGCGTGGCTAAGCATCCCAGTTTCCTCCGTGCCGGTGCTGCTTCCCTCAACACAGAAACTCTTCCCAGACCGCACTCCCCACAGAAATAATGTAAGCAGTAGCAGAAACCAGCTGCAAAAGAGGAAAGCCCATCTCCAGAGAGCACCTGCTCCGCTGCCAGCGCGCAGCAAGTTGCTCAGGGATGTGACTGCTGCTGGGACACATGGTTCTTACTGGAGAAGAGAAAATGGGTAGCACGGGGAGAGCAAGCTGGCACGGGTGACAAAGAGGGGACTGAGGGAATTAGATTCTTACTGCAGGGAACGCAGAAGCTGTACTAGGAGGCCGCAGCCCCGCACTCACGGACTGTGCTACGCCTCTTCTGGGACTGACATCTGATGACCACGCCGTACTGTGAAAGGCAAACATGAAGAGCAGCCCCACCCTGACAGCATTTTATTTCCTCTGAGCCATCTGAAAGGCACGTACCTATGTGGTGGAGCTGAAAACGTCTGAAAGTAATGAGAAGGTTGTGTATAAACAGAAAAAGGCTTTTTTTGTAAATAGAATGAGTTGTCCAAATGTTGAAAGTTTGTCTCACACAGAAGGCATAAATGTTTTTTTCTTTGAAGACCTCCTACGCATTTGTGTTGTTATCACACAGCAACTATTTGTTAATCTGTAACAAACTGGGAATGTTGTCAAAAATTCGTGATGCTTATTTTGTCTCGTCTCAAATTATTTTTAATTACAAAGCTACGTACCACATGCATGGTTGCTAGTATTACTGGATGCAATTATTTGTATCTTGAAATAGAAAAACACAAATGTTCTTCCTCCTTTTTCACATGGGTTTTAAATCACCTTTCTCATTTTTATGCTTAATACTTGAAAATCTTTCTATTCCCCCTACCCTCCCCAAAATGCAATGGTTCAATATGCTTACAACTCTACAGCTATCTTTCCCTTTGCTATGCTCAAACTATTAACAGAGAAGATCCAAGTAAGACTTCCCCTTACTTGTAAAATAATTCAAACTAATATATGTGAGTTTTTCTTCTGTGGTTTCAAAGCAAGCATTTTGACCTTTTTACAAAAAGAATGAACCTCTGCTACCTCATTACAGGTCTGTATGTCCCCTCTGTAAATCTGTCCAGTAAATCTATGGCCAGTTTCATCTAAATCCGGCACAGAGGTTCACATCTCAAGTACTTCTTTCCTGAGGTTTTGTAAAGACAGATGGCCACAAAGAAGAAAGAGAAGCCCTTTCAGGTAAAGCTGTAATGAGAAATCGCTCCTGATAATACACCAGAAAAATTCTGGGCTGAAAGAGGGGGAAGAGAAGACTCCAAAGCATTAAACCGCAGATGTGGATCTCGTTGAACAACTTGCTGAAAAAGACAAAAAGTATCTTTATTTCCATCTTAAAGAACGTCAAAATAGAGCTGTTGTGACTGAAATGCTCACAGAGAAAACCCTTGGTTGCCACCGCTCACACCCTTTTTCTCTGGGAGATGGTGTGGTCCACGATGAATATAATCTGAAAGAATACTTTAACGTATTTTTGGCCTACCAAATGCAATTCAATATGGATGCAAAAGTTTCTTTTGGCAGAGCCAAAAAACAAACTCCAGCAAGCCAGTAAACCTTTATGATTTCTAACGCAACAAAGGGCACGCTGAAAGCATGGATGCCTCTTTATCATCCTGTTCTGTTGTTCCCAGCCACCCTCCTAAAACAACGTTGCTCGCCAGTTGGAGTCATCTGGGTTAATATTGTGGCTCTGGTGCATTACAATAGCCTCCGAAATCGGCGCAGCGATGGAAGATGTTTGTCGTACGTGAATGACAATATAAACTCGATTTTACGTTAAAGCATCCCTCAGACCCGTTTTAGAGGTGCAGCCCCGTGCTCTCCTGTTTGCATCCGTCTGTGGTCACGTATTTGGCACCGCCAACAGACATAGCGTGAGGCTCGTAACGCGACCACTCATTGCAAAGCTTAGAGGTCTTGAATCCGCGCAACTGCGCGCGGGGGNGGGGGGGGGGGGGGGAGGAATCCGAGCGTTCATTTAGAAAACAAGTAAGTTTGCAGCCCTCGTGGCCGAGTTGCAGAGCTCGTGAGCGCCCGAAACGCCCCAACGCCGCAAGACACAAAGAGCCGCCCGCACTCTTTGTTGCGGCCGCCTGAAGCCCCTTTGGAGACGCCGGAACCCTCGCCTCGGCGGCGCGCAGGTCACCTTGCCCGGGGGCTGCGGGGATGGGCGGCTCCCTCCCGAACAAAAACCGGGCGGGCGGCACCTCGGCACCGGGGCGGGGGG